>ML786066.1:145600-222577 GCA_009831015.1 Picea engelmannii | reverse complement strand
ATGTTTTAATGTACATGTTTTATGTCTTAAATGCTTATCTATCTGTGATGTACCAATCTAACATATAATTTACTAACAAATCTATAATTGTATTAAGTTCTCTCGATATATGCCTATATTCTAAGAATTCAAAAGATCTTTTGAGATAACGAACCATTAGATAGAGACGTAGAAAAATTGGATTGTGAATGGTGTATTCACGATTAAGTTGATGGACCATGAGTTGAGAATCAAGGTTGATAGTCAATTGAGATATACCTAAAAAAGAAGATTCAGTTAAAATTTCAATTACGAAATGATATTATGCAACATTATTGGTTGCATATCTGAGGCAAATTCCTCATGAACTCACTAAATTGCCAAGGTGGTAGATGATCGAAGTTGCATAAGCTATGTTCTGGGTATGTTGACTAGCGCCATCCGAAAATATGAAATAGATAGGAAATGATATTTTCATCTACACATTCAAGAACAAAGAAATGTATAAGAAGGTTTAAAGAATGAGTCAAAAACTCGTGCACAAAAAATTAAAGACACAACCAACCAAAAATATAGTACAATAATGTACAAATCACACGCACGAGATATTCTATGCATAGTATTTTTTTAGGTAATGTTATCGGACTAATCGATAGGTGCGAACACTAACTGATCTCCCTAGATCCACCTAGATCTAGAACAAAACACACCAGAACATGACACTTTCCTTAAGTTTTAGATATTGAATTTACTAACCAAAGAGGGATAGGTGACATACCATTTAAATGCCACTTCCTCTCACCATCTCCATCCTAGCTCTGTTCCAATGCTCATACAATGATGATCCTGCAAAAGAATGCAACCAACCAAAGTGATAGTAATAACATAAACTCAATATAAACTTATGTATGTGATCAAGGAATCATACAATAAAACACAACAAGATTTATAGGAAATAATCATATTACTGTATCATATTAAATCTAAAAAAGAGATTACAACCATGGCCTTGATGTCGTAAGGTCCCTTCCAACTGTCCTTCATTCCTCACACACTTTCACTCCAAGGATTCTGAGACCATGGATCTGATAGCTACTCACAATCTATCTTGACAAAGCAAATCTCAAAGCCACTCCAACCAAGATAATAATTTCAAGCCAACCAAAGCTAAGCTCAAAAAAGCTCGCTCTCTCCATGAGAGCTCCTCTCCTTTTATAAGTTGAAGAGGATAAGGTGAGGAGGTTAGGATGATCCCACTAAATCATGAAAGTGAGTAAGATCCAAACCATTCGGATTCCACCTCACCATGGAAGTTTCTCCTTCTAGAAGATTCGAGAAAATGCTCATTTTTCCCATGTGTAAGCATTCTCGCACCCTAATACATAGGCAGCCTGCAAACTTCCTTTTTTACAGGGTTTTTACATAGGAAAATGTAACTTCTTTTCTCAGAAAAAGTTCTTCTCCCTTCTCTCTTCAGGAACTCAGGCCACTGACCCCTCTGAAGGCAATAGATAGGTTTACATCATTAACAATCATAGGGATGATGAAAATAATGTGTAACACGAGTCATTTAATTTGGGTCCAGGGAGCCGCTCTTGGTTCTCCGGGCCAGTGAAGTCCAAATATGGTATTGGTTTCGGTGGAAGTTAATGCCACCATTCCAGGTGCCTTCCACCACCTTTATTTAGCCATCGTGGTCTCTTTTTCAGCACATACCCCTCTCAGAAGTTATATATATACATTCATAACATTATTTACATTCATGGACCTTTTTACTAAGGTCTATTCAAATCACACATTCACATCTTTGAGTTTTCCATAGTTCTTGGCCAGTATAGTTATTTTTACAGACTGGGGGAAACAGGGTGTTACAATTCCCTCCCCCTTAAAGGAACATCATTTGGCTAGGTACTCGGCTATGTCTTTCTTCAACCTAGGCCAATAGAATTGTTTCCTGGTGGCCGTGATCATCTTCTGGTATCCTGGATGACCAATATAGGGTATTTTATGTAGTTCATCCACTATGAACCTCTTCAAGTCATCACAATCTCGAATGTACAATCTGCTTCGGTAAGTGAGTAGACCTTCTTCCATCATCTGGTAGTCTCCATACTTTATCCCTGTGGGTTCTTTCTGTAGGTATGAGGTCATGGTCTAGAAGAATGTGTCTGTCTCTTGTGCATTTCTAACTCTTTCTTTGACATCCATATCGCAGGTACTCACCATGGCCAGGTGAATTGTTTTCATGCTTCTGCTAAGGGCATCCGCCACCCTATTTTCTTTTCCTTTAATGTGTTTGATTTCAAAATCAAACTCGCTAAGGAGGGCCATCCACCTAGATTGTCTGGCATTGATCTTTGGTTGTTCAAATAGATATCGCAATCCACAGTGATCTGTCATAAGTACAAATTTTTTTCCCAGGAGGTAATGCCTCCACATTTTCAAGGCATGCACTATGGCAGCCAGCTCTAGATCATGGGTCACATAGTTGACTTCGTGCTCATTCAATTTTTGGGATTCATAGCAGACCACACTTCCTCCCTACATAAGGAATCCTCCGAGACCTTCCTTACAGGCATCTGTGCACACGAGGAAGTCAGATTTGAGATCGACAAACTTCAACATGAGTGCGTGGGTCAGTAGATGTTTCAGGGTTTGAAATCTTTCTTCACATTTTTGTGTCCACGTGAATTTTGTCCCCTTCTTCTGGAGGGCAGTGATTATACAACCAATCTTGGAGAATCCTTTTATAAATCTCCTATAGTATCCTTCTAATCCCATAAAGGATCTGATATCTGAAACGTCCTTTGGGGTAGGCCATTCCATGATAGACCTAATTTTATCAAGGTCTACTGCTACTCCTTCTTCGGATAGAACATGGCCTAAGTAATGTATTTGCTTCTGGAAGAATTCACATTTGTTGAATTTGTTATAGAGCTGATATTCTCTTAGTACTTGTAACACAAGCCTAATATTCTCTTCATGATCTTCTCTATTTTTGGAGTAAATTAATATATCGTCAATAAAAACTAGCACAAATTTGTCTAGGAATTTGCTGAGTACATTGTTCATCAAGCAAATGAAAGTGGCAGGGGCATTGGTTAACCCAAATGGCACTACCACAAACTCATAGTGACCATACCTCGTCTGGAAGGAAGTTTTATGGATGTCTTCACCCTTAATTCGGACTTGATGGTATCCCGACCTCAAGTCAATCTTTGAGAAACTAGACGCATCCCCCAATTGATCGAACAAGTCATCGATCCTAGGCAAGGGGTACTTGTTCTTTATGGTTACCTTATTGAGTTGCCTATAATCTATACACAGTCTAAGGGTACCGTCCTTCTTTTTCAAAAACAGGACTGGTGCTCCCCATGGAGACACGCTGGGTCGAATATAGCCCTTATCCATCATTTCTTTTAATTGCAACTTGAGTTCAACTAACTCAGGTGTGCTCATCTGGTAGGGTGACCTAGACACTGGCACCACTCTCGGTGCAAGTTATATCGAGAAGTCTATGTCCCTTCTCGGAGGTAGACCTGGTACCTCTTCCAGAAACACATATTTGTATTCTCTCAGGATAGGGCGATCGTCAGGACTTGGTTTGTCACCTTCGATTGTTTTCAACACCTGTATTGCATATAGGGGACATCCCTTTTGGAAATAATTTCTTATTTGCAGAGCTGATATTTGTCTTACTGAGACAGGTTTTCAGATCCCTTGAAGGGTTATCTTTTTCCCTTCTTTACTTACACATTCTAAGGTTTTATGGTAACAATCCAATCTGGCTTTATGGGTGGCTAGCCAGTCCATACCAATCAACAGATCATACGATCCTAGGGGTAATAATTTAAGGGTTTCTTGCGTGGGAAATTTACCCAACATCAATTGGCGGGCTGGTATAACCTCTGCTACCCTTCTTTTGGTGCCAGTGGCTAACTGTACCAACCATGGCTTGGTATGTTTTTATGGCTGTATTTTACACTTATCAACAACTTTAGGGGCTATATAACTCAAATTTGAACCAGGGTCAATCAAAACAGACACTAGATGGTTGGAAATCATACCTTTAATTTTCACCACTAAAGCTTGGTGGTCAGCTTGGTTATTATCCAAGGCTGCATAAATTTGTGGCACACTCATGGTCACATCATTGACGGTGGTAGCTTCTTGGATGTTATAAATCCTCCGACTATTCTGTTGTTGGTGTGGATAGTCTCTCAATACATGTTCTTCCCCGCAACCCCATCATTTCAAAGGTTCTCTCTTTGGGTTATCAGTCTTCACTGATATGGGTCCAGAAGTTTTATTTCCGCTCAAGGAGGGAAAATTCTGCTGGTGTACACTTCGGGCTGGGAAGCTCATTCTTGGATTCTTCTTATATTTCTTAAATCTTGGGGATTTAATCCCCTTTCTCTGGTATCCCGAACTACTCTTCGGTTTCCAGCCTTCGCGAGGTTCTGTTCGATGCCCAAGCTGTTCATAACAATATCTTGCCTTTCAGATAGTATCTTCTGGGGTCTTTGGTTCATCAAATTCAATCATGTTCTGATAGTCCTTATGTAGTCCACAGATGAATTGTTGCACCTTTGCCTTTTCTTCTTTTATGTAGGGTACATACCTCAGCAACTCGAGAAATTTGCTGACATATTCCTCTATGGTGAGTTGCCCCAGCTTAAGTTCATAGAATTCTTTAGTCTTTTCGTCGAAATATTTTTCCAACAGATACTTCTTCCTGAAGTATTTCTCAAACCGTTCCCAAGACAGGTCTTCTTCATGAACACCTTTTACATTCTTAAGGTCTTCCCACCAAATGGAAGCCTTTTTGTTCAAGTTGAAGGTGGCCACTTGGGCCTTCAAATTTTCTAAAAAGTCATGGACTCTGAAATATTTCTTTAGTCCAAGCAGCCAGGCCTCTGCTTCCTCTCCCTTCTTTATTTCACCATCGAAGGAGGGTGGTTTGGCCTTATTGAACTATTCGAGGTCATGAATCTTGGAAAGTTTCTGCTTCTTTCATTTTCTTCAGGAATGGGAACTAGTTCTGCTGCTAGAAGATCCCTCTGGGTCGCCAGCCTCCTTTCCAGAAGAATTGTCCGACGCTTGTCCCTTATCTCTGGGGTGGACCTTTCTTGAGGTCCTTCTTTCAGTGTGGCCACTGACATGACCATGTTTCTGAGTTTCATTTTCATGCTTCATTTGTCTTTGTAGATAGGATAAACTCTGCAGTAAAAATGTGTTAATTTATGTTTTCTTTTCTTGTTCTTTCATCATCCTTTCATTGTCAGCCTTGCAGCTTTGTAATTCGACCATGAGGCTCCTCACAGTTTCATCTAGATATGGAGGGGTCCCTACTGCCCTCCTTTCTTCACACTCTTTGTCTCTATTGTGGGAACCTTCCCCCACCTCTTGGTGAGTCACCATTCTATACATTGATAATTTCCCGCGGTTGATTTTCCGCTTGTGTGCAAAAATAAAAACACTGGTTGTTAGTTAATATTTATATTTATTTATAACCATTACATAATTCATATTTTTCACATGTACACACACAAAATAGGAGTTTTCATTCTTAACTTCGTTCTTTGATTAGGAAGGTTAAGATAGGGGGTTACTCCTTTTAGGAGTGTTTCGAATGGAGCTTCTACGCAACTCGTTCATGAGCCCAAGTAGGCCAAGTATTGTAACCATGCTTTGATACCAATTTGTAACACACCCACTATGGAATTTAAAAATTTTCGGCCTTTTCTTCTTTTCTCCGAGGAATAGAATTTCCTCGAGTCCCTATGGGACCTGATATAGATCCTATTATCCCTTATCCGCACTCATCTGATCAACGGTTATGGCCATAGGCCTTATTAGAGGGTACTCATCGACTTTCGCAATACAGGAAATCACGATACAAGTATTCCCTTGTTCATTTCGAGGTTTCATCCATCGAAATTTTGTGGCTAACAAATACGAGGAAAACTGACCTTTGGGATTCCTGGGCAACCAAAAGCTGAAACACCAAAACCATGTGTGTGAATCCATTTTGGGACTTCGCCTATCGAGATTTCACGATATGCGAGGACAAGACACTTGCCTCTAGATGTCTCGGTTGTCGAAACATCGAAACATTAAATTCTAGTCGCTCTATACTCATTTTCGGGGTTTCATACTTTGGGGTTTTGCAAGTTGGGATTTCGCGATATGCGAGGACAAGTCACTCACCTCTAGATGTCCCAGGTGCCGAAACACCAAATTATCACTCTTCTCTATGTTCTGTTTCTTCGATATATTGCAAGTCGAGAGTTCGGGGGATGCGATGACAGGAGGTCTCACATCGGGGTCTTCCGGGAGCCGAACTCTGAATTACTAACTCTAAACATACTTCCCTGTTTCGGGATTTCCGCCATTGGGAATTAGGGATATGCAATGATAGGAGGTCTCGCACTTAGGTTTCCCAGGAGCCGAAACTCCGAAACCTTAACATACGTATAGTTGTATATATGTGTCGCTCAGTCCATTCAGGGACTGGTGAGCATAAGAAAACTTACTGTCAGGTATCCCAGGTGTTGAAACACTGACACACCAAATACTGTTCGTGTTAAGCCATTTCAGGATTTCGCAAGTCGAGATTTCGGGAGATGCGAGTACAAGGGAATACGCCCTTGAGCATTCCGATTTTTGAAATGCCCAAGTCTCATAACCTATCTGCGTATTGTTCTTTTAGGACTTCACCCATCAAGATTTCGGAACTGACGTGTATAAGAATACTGACCCTTGGGTTTCCCGGTTGCCAAAACATCGAAACACCAAGTCTTACCCACGCTAGACCTTTTCTGGATCTCACACTTCGGGATTTCGCGATGTGTAATGACAAGAAGTCTCACTCCTAGGTTTTCCTGGGAGCCAGAACAACGAAAACTCATAGCTACTCCATCCTATTATCATTTTGGGATTTCGCAAATTGGAGATTCAGGACTTGCGAGTATAAAGGGACTCACACTTAGGTATCCCGGGTACCGAAATGCCAAAACATCCTATCCCATCCACTCCTTAAACTATTTCAAGGTTTCGGTTATCGGGGTTTCACGAATTGCGATGATTAGGGTTCTTCCCCTTTGTCTTCCTGGGTACTGAAATGCCGAAACGCTTACCGACAGCCATGTGTCCCTATAAATGGACGGTCCAGATACTCCCACAAACCTTGGGGATCTACGGTCTCGATTTCTTTGCTACTTACAAAGATAAAAGGAAAGGGGTTGAGGCATTAACGCCCTCATTTCTTCCTCCAATCTAACAGTAGTGATTGGCCTCAGATATTCTGATAAGATCTCATTCGTCAATCAATAGTTATCCACACGTTGTCATTTCGAGATTTCACAATTTCGGGCTTTTGGGACTGTTGACGGGCAAAATTGACTGCTCGTCAACTGGAAAGTGAATCCAGTCTAGGGTTGTCTAATTAACCCAAGCCATTTGGATTAATTCACTCTGACGGGTTTAGCAGATCCGTTGGCCGATATAAATTCTAAAGAAAGCGAAAAAAATAACTAAAGGAAATACAATAACTTAATAAATAACAATCACTGGAATCTATATGCACATCTCAAATATGTAAAGCTTATTTAAATAATATATGTATAGTAATTCTATATACAATCTGTACAAATCGCGAGTTTTAATCTAAACCCATAAAAATCAAATGTAAATTGGTTCCTTTAATAACAATAATAAAGAAAGTGAAAATACTATCTAATTTTTTTTGGTTTGTTTTCTTAGATGTATACACTCATGAAATCAAATATTAAACTACCTAGTTGAACATAAAATAATAGATAGTAGAAAATGTTCTATATATAGAAAACTTCTATATTCACCAAGCTAATGAAATCAAATAACAGGCTAACCTGTTATTGCATCCAATGTTTGTTCAATATTGAATATCCAGCCACCTTTATCTGAGAAGTGAACCTCCAACAAATCTTGAGATTGCTCTGAATAGATGCGAAACAATAATGTTGGAGATTGAATTATAATAACATAACATAAAATGAACACAGTTACAGTGATCTTATGATTTTGCAAGTAACTATGACAAGAGAAATCTTCTTATAAAAACTTGCATGTAAATATTCAAAAGAAATTAGAGATAAATCTCCTAATTTAAATTGGATAGATGATCACTGTGTATTGTATCTGAAACAATAAGATATGGACAACATATGAAAATGAATCATATCAACTTACAATAAATCATGACGATGAAATCAATCACCATCTATTATCAGATCGAAATAAACATAACTTGAATCAAAACATCATACAGAAAAGCTAAAGCTGTAACGTGCATTATGTTCCATTCAAGTCTGTGATAAAACACCCATACTCTTGCCCCAGGCCGAGATGATGCAATGTTTACAAAATAATATGTTTATATAGGTTTCAGGAAACATAATTGTTTCCTGTTCATAAGATCAATTTGATTTCAAAAAATAAAGGGGGATGCAACCACCCTGATTTCACTAGATATCAAAAAACTACCAACAGTCTAATTCTGTTTATTCAAAATAGATAATATATATGGATGGGAGATCTCAAAAGTGCCTCATATCATCTTTGAAATCATTGGCTCCTTAATTATCCTGAAAAAGAAAAGAAAATAGGAAGATCTCAGATATGTTTTCTGTCATCAAATTAAACAATTCAAATTTTCTTAACTGGTTACAGAATCTTGCGATTCTGTAGCTAGTTAGAATAGCAAATGCAATCTCATTTTATTGAATAAATAAAACAGGCTACTCTTAATAATAAAAATAGTTTATTCAATCAAACTAAATATCCTAACTTAAGAATGACAATAATCATGCTGACAAAATCATACCTCTAATCATAAAACGAAATCGTATCAAGAAACTTTGGAGTTAACGATAGCTGTAGCTGCCTCTACGTTTTTGAAAATCACATGGCCTATAGTTTTCAAATGCTTGTCCTTCCCTTGGATGATGGATTCAAGTCTGTTGTTTTCATTTGTTAACATATCAACTTGGTCTCTTAAAGACTTGACTCGTGAATATAGAAACGAGACATCGGTATAGTATCTGTCGATCCATGATAGGCATACATCACATTGTGACTGTGAGGCGTTTTCATTAGAATGAACAAGATTACGGATCAGAGAACCATCCATATGGATAGCATATTTATTGTAGAGCTAGATACGAGGGAAATCTGGGTTATCTTTCAAACAAGGAGGCAAATTATCAACATAGTTATAGGGTCGGTCAAGGTATAGCCCGAATGACATAGGGTCTTCTTCAACAAGGAATTTTTCAATTTCTGAGTCTGAGCTTTCGCTCACTTCAATCATGTTTATCGTGTCTGCATGGGGGTTTGTTTTATTTCGAATACCTCAAGAAAATAACTAACCAACTCTTTTGTTTTTGAAATTGACATCAACACTACCTTTTAACTTCTTTCCTGTAGGGTTCTTCACAGTTTTAATACAATCCTTTAGATGTGTAACCAGTTGACTGTCCTATTGAATGACCTTAGGGTAGCTTGAGGGTTCGCTATTAGGGGAAAAATCACAAGCCTAGAGAGGTGGAAGAGAGGTCGTCGGGTTCACAAGCGTTTCCTCAACGATTGGCTTATCTACTTCTCCCAACTCAGGGTTACCAAAACCATTTCGCGTAATGAACGAATCCCAACAATCATTTTGTGACTCTAACTGATGCATGAGGATGATTTTAATAAAGCCATGATGAAACAGACTTGAATATGACCTTTGTTTGCTAAATCTTTTCCCCATTTTATAAAGACTTTTGAGTAGGTAATAAGGCATATTCAACGGAAAACCAATAAAACTCATAAGAAGGTGTAAATGATATAGGAAAAAAAGTCCGAATCATCCCTCACATGTGATGAATTGCTTCACTACAACAGGTAAATCATGCCACCTAGTTTTCAAGAATGAAATTGGCATACCTCTATCATAGATAGTTATTTTTCATGAGGTAAACAGTAAACTCCAAGGGGCTTCCTCCACTTTTGTGTTTTTGAACCATTTCTGACCAACCGCTGGCAATCCCATGGCTTGACTTAGGAACTCTTCGGTTACTTCCAATTGCACATCACCGATCTTTTCCCTACAACCATCAAAGGTTAAGGCAAACTCTTGGGCAACCTGAAGATTAAAACCCTAAAACTTTTTGATGAAAATATGCCAACCATTCCTTTCCAAATCTTCCCTAGAATTATCATATGAGAGCAGGGTTTGGATGTCGTTCGGTTCGATCCTTACCAGTAGAGCCATACTGAATGGATGGGTAATTAACGCACAACACACAGGTAGGGTTTGCAAAAATGAAACAGAGCCATAGCCCCAAGATTTAACAAAACATTCTGTAATGATTCAAACGATGGGCAAGGTGTTTAATCAAAATGCGTGTGAAGAGTTTTGTGAAACCCGAGATCATGCTAAGGAGTAATGGAAATCCTGTACATCATATGCCACCTTGGTATTGAGTACAAGATAGGACCAAAGTACTCAGAAAGCATAAGTGTGTGCATCATTTTGATTACAAAGTTGGGCAAATGAATAATCAAAATTTTTGTGAATGAAATGTGATCAAAGAGAAAACCAAAACCAATACAAACAATATCAAATGGTGGGGTCTTTCATTTGTTAAGACTATCAATCTCTTGGACATTCTTATGAGTTGACAAGGTGAAAAACACAACCCGGTGATACTTTCCTGGAAAAGAATCGAACTCCATATTAAATAAACCATTTTCCTTCAATGAAAATTTAAAACAAAATGGTAACGATAGTTGCAAGTTTTCATGCTTTCAGTCATGAAGACGAAGCATGAATAGATGATAAGTAAAATGCGATGATTTACAACTATCGTTTAGGGAAAATCTCATGAAGAGCAATAAAATTTCATAGACCCTGTGTAGGCAGCTTATAAAAATAATAATTATATAATCACTGCCAACAATGGAAACATGCTGGGAGAAGCAGTTATCTCTGTCACACGAACTAGTTCAGGTTAGAATAATCTAAAAAAATTCGAATCAAAAACAACCAAAAAGCTGTTTGAACTTCTCAAATAATCATAACGCAGTCTGGTTTCAGACAACTTTTATTTTTAAAGAAACGAAAACTGGTGACAATATTGGCAAAAGAGAGCCACAATGTTAAGTTAAAATATTCAATACTGTTGACAGGGTCACTGCTGCCAGCGGACGTCCATAGCCTCGACAGGGATGTCAATTAACCCACTCTGATATCTGTATCCTGTCAAGAATTTTCAGATCATAATGAAGGACTTTTAATGCCAAAACAGAATCCATATCTGAGAATTTGCTTTTACCTGACATTGCTTCGCTGCCAGCGGGCCTGTTTAGTACCCCGACGAAGTTATCTTGGCGTCATGTATGCATTTACCCACTGCCAATAGACTTGTTCAGTGTCTCGATGGGTTTACAAGCACTTCCCACAACTCTCTGAAAGTTTATATTATAGTTTTTAAAGATATTCAATAGAGCGGGGTGACGCTGAAAATTCCAGTTTTTTAACACATCTTGATATGTCACAGACCTTCAATTTTTTTCGAGCTATCCTTCATCAAGATCTAGAAATAGTTTATTAATAAAACCAACTTTCAAGAACAGGGAGACATCGTTGAATTGTTCTCTTAAATAACAGAGACAGCGTAAAAAGGATTTTTATAGATGGTCGTGAATACTTTCAATTGCAGATTGAAACCAAGAAAACGTTTTTCAAACAAAAAGTCATCTTCAACAAGGCTACAATTTTAGAGAAATACAACAATTGATGTTTTGACAACTTTCAACATTCATTTTCGAGGGGAAGTTTTTTTTTTGTTTTCTTTGTCTGATCTAGCCCGTGGTGCAGGCATATGTGTTTCAAAAGAAAGACCGATAAGCAAAAATGAGAACCAAAACAAACCAAAAAATAAAAACAAACAACAAGTAAAACAAAACAGAAAGTATTTACAAAGGGTGTATGGGAGCATCATTAGGTGAAGTAATTTTTGAGAGCTTGGCCATTCACCGAGAAGGTGTCTGGCTGTCCCTCTAAATTTTGCAAGCGAAAAGAACTGGGACCCAGTTTCTCAGCAATTAAAAATGGTCCCAACCACAAGTTCTGAAACTTAGTATGCTCTCCTTTTCCCTCATGAGGTTTGTCCCACTTAAGGACAAGGTCGCCTACCTCAAAAAAAAATTCAGAGGCAGAATTGGAATCAAACCAATTTTTAACAATGAGTTGATGTTGATCCAATTTTCATTTTTCTTGAGACCTTCCTCTAACTTTAACAAAGCGTTAGGTTGACTCTCCAAGGGGGGACAGTCTTCTTCCTGTACCTTCTGTGATAACTGTAGAGATGGAAGAAGGACATGCGGTGGAAGAATTACTTCCCTTCCGTAAACGAGAAAGAAAGGTGAATTACCCATAACAGTTTTAGGAGTTACTCTGTCAGCCCAGATTGTGTTCAACAGTGCGTTATGCCAATTTTTATGGTTTTCAAAGACCGTTCTCTTGATAATTTTGATTAAGTTTTTATTAGTTGATTCTACTAAACCATTGCCTTCAGGGTAATAGCTGGTGAAGTACTTTAATTTTATTCCTTTTTCCAGAGAGAAATTGCCATTTCAAGAGATGAAAAATAGGAAGCATTGTCAAATACAAGGCATTCAGGGATAACGAAACGAGTGATAATATTTGAATTCAGGAAGGATATTACCTGGATGGTATTTATAGCTTTTAATGGGGCATCCTTGGACCACTTAGTGAAATAATCTATGGCGGTTATGATGTATTTATGCTGCTGCGAGGATGACGGATTGATAGGGCCTATAATATCCAGGCCCCACTACTGAAAAGGGGAGTCTACCGAATCTGGTTGCAAAGGGAATGCTTGTTTCTGTATCTGTCCAGATGCCTTTTGACAAATCACACACTTGCGGCATAATGCATGAGCATATTTGAAAAGGGTAGGCCAGTAATAACCTGCTCTTAATACTTTGTGGGCAGTGGTGTCTCCACCGAAATTCCCACTAGCTTCCCCTGCATGTAACTCCAATAAGAATTTTTCTGCTTCATCTTTTTCAAGACAGTGCATAAGTATTCCATCGAAATTTTGGTGAAACAAAATACCATTAATCAGCTGAAAAGAAGTAGATTTTAATATTAGTGCTCTCCTTTTTTGGGGATCAAGGTGACGGGGAGCTGATCCATGTATAAGACAAAATTTGATGTCATCGTACCAGGAACTAACAAGGTTTTGTGCACAACAGATTTGATTTTGATGGTGCTGATCTGAATTTAACATATCGGTTTCATTTTGTTTTTCTATTGCTGAATCGGCAACCAACTTGCATAAACCTTGGCCTCTAACAATTTGTACTGGGGTGATTTCTATGTCATATTCTTGTAAGGATGTGACCTAGTTTGCCCTTTTTTTGCCTATTTCTTTCTGTACTAACAAATTTCTGACAGTCGAGTAAGGGACAATGATTTTCGTCCTAGATTTCAATAGATAAGATTGAAAGTGTTTTACTTATTTAAAAACAACATAAGATTGCTAATCTACTGCTGGCTAATTAAGTTATGCTCCCTTGAAGGCTGAGCTCATAAAGGCAATTGAGACTTCATTTTTTTCAACGTTCTTTTGAGTTAGGATAGCAACATAAGATCGGTCAGAGGAAAACATGTAGAGGGTGAAGTCTTGCGAAAAATTAGGGCTCATTAGAGAAAGAGCCTCTATTATGGCCTTTTTTATTGAATCAAAAGCCTAAATTTCTAAAGGTCCCCAATGGTACTGTACATCCTTTTTTATTAAGTTTTGTAATGGTCCCACCATTTCTGAAAAGCTGGGGACGAATCTCATAACAAAGTTTATCTGTCCTAAGAAAGATTGCATGGACTTTTTTGACGAGGGAGGGGGGGCGGGGGTGGTTTCAAAATGACTTGGGTCCTTTCAGGGTTGATAATCATCCCTTCATTTGATACAATGAATCCAAGGAGCTTACCTTGTTCTACTGCGAAGACAGATTTTTTAGGATTTAAAGAAATGTCGTACTTATGACATCGCTATAGAATAGATCTTAAATGAGCTAGATGATCTCCTTTATTTTTTGAGAAGATAGTGATGTCATCTAGGTAAACTATTACAGATTGATTGATTAAGCCGCGGAAAGCGATATCCATCACTCTCTGAAAAGTGGCACCGGTGTTTATGAGCCCAAAGGGAATCTTTCTATAAGCATAGGTGCCCCATGGGGTACGGAAAGTAGTTTTGAGCTGGTCTGGGGGAGACATAAGGACTTGGTTATACCCTGAAAAACCATCCAATAAGGATAATCTTTCAGAGCCAGATACTTATTGAAGGATCTGCTCCATGGGAGGGACAGGGTAGTTGTCTTTATCAGACGCTCGGTTAAGGTTTCGGAAATCGACACATAGTCGGATTTCACCACTCTTCTTTCTGACAGGGACAAGATTAGAGACCCATTGTGTGTGCCTTACTGGGAAGATTATTTTAGCGTTCAGGAGTTTGTTTAATTCCTTCTTAACTGTTGGTTTGAGTTTTGGGTGCATCTTCCTTAACTTTTGTTGAAAAGGTTTGGTCTGGGGTTTCATGGGAATAATGTGTTGTATGATTTTAGGATCAAAGGTTTTTAGGTCATCGTATGTCCAGGCAAAAACATCTTTGAATTCCTTAAACAAATTAATAAATGCTACCTTTTCTTGCTCAAAACACCCCAACCCAAAATTGATGCACTGTGGGTTGTCTTTAGTTCCCAAATTTACTTTTTCATGTGTCAAGGAAGAACTATTCGTTTTACAATTCACTGATTTTCTGAACTTATTGTGAAGATCATAAAATTTTTCTAATCTAACCACAGATTTTGGGATAGATTTTACCATGTCTGATGCAGATTCCAGGAATCTTGGATCTGGTATTACTGTAAAGTCGTGAAGATTTTCGTCATGGGTACCTTCGTCGATCACTGCACCCTGGAAAGTTTCTTCCATATGAAAAAAACTGATGATCTGTTGATCATCATCGAAGACTCTCCAATTTGTGATGTTGTCCAGGATGGACAGTCTAAACAAAAATTCGACGGAAAATGCATTCGGAGATAGGCCTTCTGTAGGAAAAAGTTTTGAAGCGACGTTAGCTAACAAATCAGCTTCAAAATTATTCAATCTAGGAATAGAATTTATGTTAAACGCAAAAAACTTGTTCATCAAATTCCATACCTCAATCTGATAGCTTTTTAGGTGTGGAGATAAACAGTGGATATAATTTTTTACCTGTCTAACCACTATTTCTGAATCACCAAAAACAGTCAAATTCTGAATGTTTAAATCTAGTGCTTTTCTGAGACCTTGCAGGAGTGCCTCATATTTGACTGTGTTGTTTGTACATTCCAATTCTAACCGGCAAGTAATCAAAGTATTGTTACCTGTTGGATCAATGAGCACGCACCCTGCATCAACTCCTTCCTTAGATTTTGACCCATCAAAGTAAAGAGACCATATTTAATTTTCGTCAGGTGCATGTGACCACCGAGAGAAGGTTGTTGACTATGTGCATGTCATAATTTTAGATTGTTGTTCTGGGTGAGTGATGGTAGAAGTTTCAGCCATGAAATTTTCGAAAAACGTGTCCATCCCCTGTATTTCAGGCAAATTGGCAGAAGCAGTGAATGGTTCATTGGGATCATTTAAATCAATTACCATGAATTTAAGATAATGTTCACGATTTACCTTGATTCTGTTAGGCTTTCCATTCTCGGGCAGCCACAAGTGAGACCAATCCGTTGCAAAATAGCCATGTAATTGTTCTGACCAATCTCTACTTAAAAACAAACCATATACTTCTGGGATATCTACAACAATTATATCAATCACTTGATGGACTTTAGGATTAGATGATAATCTGATAAGCACATTTTTTAATTCGCCTATCACTTTAACACTAGTTCTATCAAGATGGATAATTTTCAAGCTGGACGGTTGAAATTCGGCATTAATTTTTTGACAGACAGGCCAAGGCATTACGTTAGATGATGCACCTGAATCTACCATACAGTTATCTACATTTCTATTGAAAATTTCAAAAGTCAACAAAAAGGGAGGGACATTTATGCAAGTATTAACAGTAGAAGTTTGTTGTTTTTTAATTGCAGCCCCTGAAACTAGTTTATCTACATTTGTTACACTTTTTACAGGAAGGTCTCTTTTATCATGAGGTTCGGATGTCGTTTTGGCAGAGGCCTTTTGAGGAGTTTTGGGGCTGTTTTCAACAACTTTGTTGTTGTTCAGATTGTTGTTTTTGCTATTTTCCGCAATATTTTGCAGCATCTTTTGCAAAAGAAAAGGGAATTTTAATACTTCCTAAACAGAAATGTTAGCCCTAAGTTCTTTTAGATCCTCAATCAAATCATAATCTAAACTCGGGTTTGTTGAATTTTGTTTAGTATCAATTGATTTAGACTGTTTTGGATGCACAGTAGTTGCAATTTCAGAAGAAGACTTATTTGATGTCTTGCTCCTGGTATTGTAAGGATGCACTGTTTTGAAATTAGCTTGAAAAATGCTATCGGAAAAATGTCTGAAAATGTTTAGGGAGGATTCATCTTCTTCTACTATCTCTTGTTCAGCTACTTCTTCAGGAATCTTGGGAGGAATCAAGTTATCATGTGTTTCTAGGATCGTTTGAATAGAAAATTGTAAGCTTTCTAGATTTAGGCCTTCAAAATTTGAGTTAGGTCGGTTTGTGGGAAAAGGCTTCTTAAAAGGGGGTTTGTAAGGCCATTTGCTCGAAGATGATTCTTTAGCCGACCTTTTCAAATCTATAACTTGATTAGATAACTTCTGAATGACTTTCTGCAAGTTTTCTAAATCCGAACTCTCTGGTTGAGCTTTGTTTTGGGGAGGTCTAGGAAGGATTTCAATTTTCTTCTTAGAGGATGAACTAGTCTCTATCTCGTTACAGGTATTGTCTTTTAAGCTGAGAATATCTTTCTTGATTTGACTCGCCTCTTCAAAGGCTTCTAACAATGTGGTTTTCTTGGACTTCTTTACCCAAATGGATATGTTTTGATGTAAGGCTTTCGTGTAGTATGCAACAATAAGATTTTCGGCAGGCATCGAATCCGTGGGGATTCGGTTCTTTAGTGTTAGGAACCTTTGATTAAAGTCTTTTATCTTTTGTTTGGGGTTCATTTTTAAACTAGAAAGCTCCATGACTAGAACTTCAGGAGACTTGTCGTCTCCGAACTTCTCAAGGAAACAGGACTCGAATTTATCCCATGACATGATGGTGTGGGGTTGTTGGGAAAAGTACCAGGTAGAGGCATTACCTTCAAAGGTGTAGGGAAACAATCTACACACGACGTCTTCATGCTCAACACTAGGGAGCCTAATGGCTAGCATAAACTTTTTGATGTGATCTTCAACGATCTGCTTGGAGTCTGGGTCAAATATAGGGAGCCATTTCTTCGGATGTTTAGGAAAAGGATGTTGGGGACCAAGTATGGCCACTACATCTTGGTCGAGCCAAGGTCTGGCGGGATTGTTTGGATTTGCCATAGGTGTGGGAGGTGTTGAAGGCCGGGATGAAGAAATACCTTTGTCTTATGATTCTTCTCTAGAAGGAGAAGAAGATGAAGGGGGCGGTGATGGTGGAATACCAGATCCTCCTGCTGTAGGAGTGAGGATATGATCTAGATCCGTAGGGTTTAAGGTAAGATCAGTACCTTCAAGTTGCTCTCTAATATCAGAGAAGTCTAATGGTTGGTTCAAAGGCCGACCTGGTTATCTGATATGGGCCAAGGCATTGTGCATTCTTATGAGGGATTGACGAACAATTTCTTGTATGTCGCCCCCTGGGGGGTTTGGAGTTACTGGTTCAACGGTGATCCGAGGATTGTCGTTTGATGTGGTTGTTGTTTGAGGGAAAATGTTGTTTTCTGAATGACTTCTATTTACTATAGGTGAGTGGGTAGGTGGGGGAGGAGTCTTGTGACCTCCTAATGCCATTAATAGTTTTCAGCCCCTCCTTCTAGTGCCATTTGTTGATGGGCAAATTGACCGCTCGTCATCTGGAAGAGTGAATCCGGTCCGGGGTTGTCTAATTAACCCAAGCCGTTTGGATTAATTCACTCCGACGGGTTTAGTGGCTCCGTTGGCCGATCTAAATTCTAAAGAAAGTGAAAAAAATAACTAAAGGAAATACAATAACTTAATAAATAACAATCAGTGAAATCTATATGTACATCTCAAATATGTAAAGTTTATTTAAATAATATATGTATAGTAATTCTATATTCAATTTGTACAAATCGCAAGTTTTAATCTAAACCCGTAAAAATCAAATGTAAATTTGTTCCTTTAATAACAATAATAAAGAAAGTGAAAACACTATCTAATTTTTTTTTGGTTTGTTTTCTTAGATGTATACACTCATGAAATCAAATATTAAACTGCCTAGTTGAACAAAAAATAATAGATAGTAGAAAATGTTATATATATATATAGAAAACTTCTATATTTAGAAAGATAATGAAATCAAATAACAGGCTAACCTGTTATTGCATCCAATGTCTGTTCAATATTGAATATCCAGCCACCTTTATCTGAGAAGTGAACCTGCAATAGATCTTGAGATTGCTCCGAATAAATGCGAAACAATAATGATGGAGATTGAATTATAATAATAGAACATAAAATGAACACAGTTACAGTGATCTCATGATTTTGCAAGTAACTATGATGAGAGAAATCTTCTTATAAGAACTTGCATGTAAATATTCAAAAGAAATTAGAGATAAATCTCCTAATTTAAATTGGATAGATGATCACTGTGTATTGTATCTGAAACAATAAGATATGGATAGCATATAAAAATGAATCATAACAACTTGCAATAAATCATGACGACGAAAGAAATCACCATCTATTATCAGATCGAAATAAACATAACTTGAATCAAAACATCATACAGAAAAGCTAAAGTTGTAACGTGCATTCTGTTCCATTCAAGTCTGTGATAAAAACGCCCATACTCTTGCCCCAGGCCAAGATGATGCAATGTTTACAAAATAATATTTTTATATAGGTTTCAGGAAACATAATTGTTTCTTGTTCATAAGATCAAATTGATTTCAAAAAATAAAGGGGGATGCAACCACCCTGATTTCACTAGATACCAAAAAACTACCAACAGTCTAATTCTGTTTATTCAAAATAGATAATAGATATGGATGGGAGATCTCAAAAGTGCCTCATGTCATCTTTGAAATCATTGGCTCCTTAATTATCCTGAAAACAAAAGAAAATAGGAAGATCTCAGATATGTTTTCTGTCATCAAATTAAACAATTTGAATTTTCTTAACTAGCTACAAAATCTTGCGATTTTGTAGCTAGTTATAATAGCAAATGCAATCTCATTTTATTGAATAAATAAAATAGGCTATTCTTAATAATAAAAATAGTTTATTCAATCAAACTAAATATCCTAACTTAAGAATGACAATAATCATGCTAACAAAATCATACCTCTAATCATAAAACCAAATCGTATCAAGAAACTTTGGAGTTAACGATAGCTATAGTTGCCTCTACATTTTTGAAAATCACATGACCTGTGGTTTTCAAATGCTTCTCCTTCCCTTGGATGATGGATTCAAGTATTTTGTTTTCGTTTGTTAACATATCAACTTGGTCTGTTAAAGACTTGACTCGTGACTGTAGAAACGGGACATCGGTATAGTATCTGTCGATCCATGATAGGCATACATCACATTGTGACTGTGAGGTGTTTTCATTAGAACGAACAAGATTACGGATCGGAGGACCATCCATATGGATAGAAGATTTATTGCAGAGATGGATACCAGGAAACTATGGGTTATCTTTCAAACAAGGAGGCAAATTATCAACATAGTTATAGGGTCGGTCCGGGTATAGCCCGAATGACACAGGGTCTTCTTCAGCAAGGAATTTGTCAATTTTTGAGTCTGAGCTTTCGCTCACTTCAATCATGTTGATCTTGTCTGCACGAGGGTTTGTTTTATTTTGAATACTTCAAGAAATTAACTGACCAACTCTTTAATTTTTGAAATTGACATCAACACTACCTTTTAACTTCTTTCCTGTAGGTTTCTTCATAGTTTTAATACAATCCTTTAGATGTGTAACTGGTTGACTGTCCTGTTGAATGAACTTAGGGTAGCTTGAGGGTTAGATGTTAGGGGAAAAATCACAAGCCTGGAGATGTGGAAGAGAGGTCGTCAGGTTCACAAGGGTTTCCTCAATGACTGGCTTATCTACTTCTCCTAACTCAGGGTTACCAAAACCATTTCGCGTAATGAACGAATCCCAACAATCATTTTGTGACTGTAACTAATGCATGAGGATAATTTTAATCAGGCCATGATGAAACAGACTTGAATCTGACCTCTGTTTCCTAAATCTTTTCCCCATTTTATATAGACTTTTGAGTAGGTAATAAGGCATATTCAAAGGAAAACCAATAAAAATCGTAAGCAACCGTAAATGATATAGGAAAACAAGTCTGAATCGTCCCTCACATGTGATGAATTGCTTCACTACAGAAAGTAAATCATGCCACCTAGTTTTCAAGAATGAAATTGACATACCTCTATCACAGTTGGTTATTTTTCATGATGTAAACAGTAAAGTCCAAGGGACTTCCTCCACTTTCGTGTTTTTGAACCATTTCTGACCAACCGCTGGCAATCTCGTGGCTTGACTTAGGAACTCTTTAGTTACTTCCAATTTCACATCATTGATATTTTTCCTACAACCATCAAAGGTTAAGGCAAACTCTTGGGCAACCTGAAGATTAAAACCATGAAACTTTTTGATGAAAATATGCCAACCATTCCTTTCCAAATCTTCCCTAGCATTATCATATGAGAGCAGGGTTTGGATGTCGTTCAGTTTGACCCTTACCACTGGATCCATACCGAACAGACGGGTAATTAACGCACAACACATAGGCAGGGTTTGAAAAAATGAAACAGAGCCATAGCCCCGAGCTTTAACAATACATGCTGTAATGATTCAAACGATGGGCAGGGTGTTTAATCAAAATGCGTGTGAAGATTTTTGTGAAACCCGAGACCATGCTAAGGAGTAATGGAAATCCTATACATCGTATGCCACCTGGGTATTGAGTATAGGCTAGGACCAAAGTACTCATAAAGCATAAGTGCGTGCATCATTTTGATTACAAAGTTGGGCAAATGAATAATCAAAAGTTTTGTAAATGAAATGTGATCAAAGAGAAAACCAAAATCAATACAAACAATATCAAATGGTGGGGTCTTTCATTTGTTAAGACTATCAATATCTTGGACATGCTTATGAGTTGATAGGGTGAAAAACACAACCGGGTGATACCTTCCTGGAAAAGAATCGAACTCCATATTAAATAAACCATTTTCCTTCAATGAAAATTTAAAACAAAATGGTAACGATAGTTGCAAGTTTTCATGCTTTCATTCATGAAGACGAAGCATGAATAGATGATAAGTAAAATGCGACGATTTACAAATGTCGTTTAGGGAAAAGCTCATGAAGAGAAATAAAATTTCATAGACCCTGTGTAGGCAGCTTATAAAAATAATAATTATATGATCACTGCCAACAGGGACTTGTGATCATGAGGGGACTCGTGCTTGGATACCCCGGTTGCCAAAATGCCAAAATATTAGGATTTTAAGAGGACCATTCCTCCTCGTGCAGGATTACTGAGACTTGCGCCATCAAATCCTTTTTCAAGTTCTTGGTAAGATTTCCAAGAAGGGTGTCTCTATGGGGAGATCTATCTAGGGTATTACCTGAGACAGATAAGGGTATAGATTTCCTGAGAACAGACTTGAAGTCTGAATTAGATCGGTATACATATATATAGCTATTTATAAACATAATCCATACGTAGTCTTTCCATTATAAGCATGGAACCACCATTTCTAGTGAAAACACCACACTGACAGTCTTATACTGAAACCATTCATAATTGCACAAACTATGAGCATAAATGTCAGAATATACATTTCAAGATGTAAGAAATAAAACACTTATCATAAATAACACCAGGTGTGTTTGTAACTGCTGAGAGGGGTGCTCATTTCCACCCAGCCGTAGGCTCAGTGATTCCTAATGGATTTACCACTAGCCACCCCCAAGCTGATACCAAAATGCTGTGAGACTGAGCCTCTGTTCACCAGTGACCGAGAACGAAGGTTACTCTCCTTCTTCTCTACTATCACTCACTCTGTAGTTTTTCCAAAGTTCTTTCGATCTCTCCTCCTCTTTCCCTCGCGTCTTCCCCCTTGATCGCACACTCTTCTTGCCTTTTCTCTTTTCGGCAAGGTTACATGTGGCACGATCTTACTCGCGATGGTCAGTTCTGAGGACTCTACGGATGGTCGGTTCACCCCCATCCCTCATTACTCATGAGGAGCCATTTACCTACCAACCTGGCGAGTCATTTAATTTGGGGCCAGCGAGCTGCTCTTGGTTCTCCGGGCCAGTGAAGTCCAAATACGGTATTGGTTTCGATGGAATTTAACGCCACCATTCTAGGTGCCTTCCACCACATTTCTTTAGCCATCATGGTCTCTTTTTCAACACATCCCCCTCTCAGCAGTTATATATATATATATATATATATATATATATATTCATAACATTATTTACATTCATGGACCTTTTTACTAAGGTCCATTCAAATCACACATTCACATCTTTGAGTTTGCCATAGTTCTTGGCCAGTATAGTTATTTTTACAGACTGGGGGAAACAGGGTGTTACAGTGCCTCCTCGATACTAATCATTTCCATAATGGATTCATCGGATGGAAAAATATGTAAGATGTAATTGAAAGTGGAGGATAGGGAATCTACCCAAGAGGGTAGCAAATAGGAATTAGACACTAGAAGATGTTGGTCATCGAGTGAAGGAGAGCTATATTGAATGGCATCGTACTTGGCCTCTGTAGGACTAAGTGGCATAGTGTCACCTAGTGTATCAAATTTTAAGGGACTAGGTATGATCCACATATCATATGATCCGAGGGACTGATGTACTATAGTTGAAATCATATTAACCATTGTGATATGTTGCGTAGTTGGAGGAAGAGGTGTGGGGAAATTTCTCATGAGTGAAGAATATTTCATTAAACCTACCCCTACACTTTCAAAATTAATATTTGAATCCCACAAATATGGAATATTGGTTGTTTGAGTGTGAGCATCAGGGGTGCAGTAGTCTAATTGATCGATGGTCACTATTTTTCTATGATGAGGAAATTTGACACATCAAAAAAATTGATGAAGTGATAACAATCATAGCATAAAACCAACTTATTCATAGCAATAAGTTATAATAAAAAGGAGCGTAGACTACTTCTACATCGTTGGAAAAAAATTCCCCCCTGAGTTGAACGATTAATTATTGTAATAATCCATGAGGTCAGAAACCTCTTCCATCAAATGATTTTAACAAGGTTGGAGATTGATTAAGACTAGGTGATTTAAGGCCTTTCCAGCAGGATAAGGACATGACACATGTTGATGTTCCCTCATCCAATATCGTGCAATGAATATGTTGATTATGGACAACAACATAGATTTGGCATGCAAGTTGGTGAGAGAGTCACAATTTAAAATTATCCAAAATAAATGTGATATTATTTGATGAATCAAAATCTATAGCTCTAATGGATTCCAAGAGAGTTGTACGTTGGATAGGGCAGTGTTGTAGAACTTCGAGAGACAACATCGCAAAAGGTGCTTGGTTCAAATATTCAATAATGTTGTATTTTTGGGTCGCATGAGAATTAGGATTAAAGGTCAAATTTATGATTGTACTCTTGGGTGGACATAAGATAGAGTCAAAATTCAATTTCTCAATATGGAGAGGTCCAGACAGTGGGGTAATTAAAGTGGAAGGTTGATCAGTCATAGTTCCATAAGTTACACTTTCCTTACTGGGTTTTCCTGGGGCTGTGTCATATTTCATTATTCGAGTGGTCAAATCTACACCATTAAACATATAAATGTGTGCACTCGATGAAGCATCCTCATTAGGAGGATGAATTGAGTTGCTTCCTTGAGAAGGTGCATGATTTTGTGCAACCAGTGATTGTTGTTGTGGAAAAGGATGCATCTGCATCAAAATAATGGGTTGAGAATATCCTTTAAACAATTTAGCTACTTGTTCTTGGTGGGGATAGTCTCATGTGTAATAATATTCAACACATATGAGACAAGGAAATTTTGGTTTTCGTTGTGGTTTCTTTTCAACAACAGTTGGTTGTGCTTGTGTTTTTTTTATTTTCATCTTGATTATCATTTTGTTGGTTTTATTCTTACTTTTTTTCCCCCTTGATTGAGATGGTGAAGCATATTGAATTGTATTCACTTAAGATACTTTAGTAGGAGTGGAAACTGGTGAGAGTGGAGTATTCACTGTAGTCGAGGAAGTTGTTGAATCATTGGTTGTGCCAGCCAATTGTGAAACCAGGTGGGTTTTGATGGAATCGATAATACCATGTGAATGAGAAGTGGAGGATGGTTTCGATGGATCGGTTGATGTGTGGGGAGAATTTTGGATCAATTCATACAAAGTACCTGTTGGCCCTTGACCAAGTTTTGAGGATCCTTGGTCATGTTTGACCTATTTTGGGGACTTCAACAGGCTGTTGAAGGAAGAGCACAAGACAAAGAAGAGATCGTGGGATCTTGGCCCCTTTTTAGGGATTTTTGGGTTTTGGGCTTATGTAACGGGTATGGGAATGTCAGCCCATGGGTTTACCCATTCTTAGGCCTATTTTGTAATGTATAAATAAGTAGCTAGTCAAAGTAAGTAAAGAAATAGAAGTTCGATCTGTGTGATCGGAAGTGCTAGGTGCTGAGTAGAGATTGCTTTTGTGCATACTGTATGAGACTTGCAGAGATCAGTGAAAGCAAGTGTAAGACATTGAGAAGAGGCTTAGTGTTGTAACCTATCCCGGGGAAGGAGGATCTAGTGCGGTGTGCAGATCTCCCGTCCTCTGCGGAGTAGGGTTTTGAGGCTTTGTGCATGTAGCCGATTGATAGAAGAAAATATAAGAGAAGAAGAGTTGGTGGATGTAGCCCCAGGGTGGGGGTGAACCACGTACATGCTATGTTTCTATGATTTGTGTGATGTATCGATGTTTTCATTTGTTTAATTGCTTATTTATTTAATATAGATGAATGATCTGTTGATGCTTAGTGCTTAATAATATGGATGGATGTTAGATCTGACTTATGTACATAAGCCTAGTGCTTAAATACCTTAGATCTCAATGAATAATGTGATACTCTATAATTAGGGTTTAAATGTGTTGTAGCTAAAACTGGATATTGATGAATGTTAACTATTGAGTGCTCTGTTAAGTGTTAGAATCATAGATCTGTGTCCCAGCTAAGGTTGCAGACATCTAATTCCTGCAACCATGAACCCTGGGTCTACCCCTGTGCCAACAAATGGTCCCATTGTCGGGACCTGAAACTGTGATTGCTCGGAACTAAGGAAGAATAATCTTTGTGCAAAGATCCGACCTAAAACTGTGATTGTTCGGAACTAAGGAACAATAAGCTTTGTGCAAAGATCTGACCTGAAACTTTTATTGTTGGGGACCGAGGAAGAAGAATCGTTGTGCGAAGATCTGACCTGAAATTGTGAAATCTCTATGTGTAGATCTGTCGCTCTAGTGCGCAGTATTATATTTGACCTGTGAAGATTTGTGCCAAGAGGAAGGGTCAGACCTAAAGAAAAGAGGTCAGATATGAAGAAAATAGGTAATATGTACAAGATTTGTGCCCTGATAAAGGTGAAAGTGAGACTAAAGATGTAAGACCTATAATCTTTGTGATCTGTAGAAGTAAGATAAGTGGAAAGTTTTTTTTCTAGAGTATGAATCTAGGTATGTTTGATAAGATTTTTCCTATATTGAAAACTAGGGCACTGATAGATGAAATAATATTTGATATGATTAGATCTGATAAGAATAGAGAAAGATATGTTATACCTATGCATAGAGAGAATGTTTGGACTAACAAATGGATGTAGGACCCTAGAAATAATTGGTTGTAGGTTAGCTACCATGATCCTAGCATGAAGTACAGGAGAGGCTAGGGATCATTTAAGAGAAATAGAGGATTAACCCTTTGTTACAGTTGCATAAAAATAGGACATCTTTCTATGGAATGCCCTTGAAAAAGACTTGGTTGTCTTTGTTGTAAAGCTACAGATCATGAAGTTCTATATTTCCCTAGAATGATTGCTAATGTGGAAAAAATGAATATGAGACAAGAACAACATGAGGAAGGTCAGGAAACTAAGACCATGGAAAAACCTCACAAAGAATCAGAGACTGTATTGATGAAAATGAAAGAAACCCTGAATGATCACCGACATATTAATTTATCAGAGATCTTCAAAGAAAAAGAGTGCATAGAAGAAAGAATAAGATACTTAGACATTGACTATGTTCTAGATGAGGAAACACAAGTGAATATCATGAAAAAAAAAACTTGGGAACTTTTAAGGGAGCCTACTATGATTCCTTCATTGGGAGGAATAGGATTATTCAGAGGAAAATTGATAAACCTATGTGGAAAGATCACCCAGATATCTATGAATTCCAATGGAACTTCGATAGAGGAAGAATTTTAAGTTGTTAAATTTATTGAGAACAACGCTCCATTTTCTATGTTACTATTAAAACCTTGTATTGAAAGAGATCGGACTAGAAGGAAAGAAGAAAAAATCTTAGAGAAAAAGAAGAAAGAGTTAAAAGATTTCATGACTAGGAGGATCACACACTTGATTGAAGAACAGGAGAACAAATCGAAGCTATTTAAAAACATAGACTTGTATGTCGAAGTAGGAAAAACACTAGAAGATTCGCAGAAGATTGAAATACCTACCCCAGATAGAGAAGAAGTATTACCCTTGAATCCTAGGAAAGAATCTAAACAACACAAGGTTACTATTCCAAGAGGAGATAAGAACCGGAATGGAGAAAGGAATACCGAGACGAAGCTCACTAGAAAGAAGGATAGAAAACTAAGTAAGAAGAAAGCTAAAATCTAAAAGTTCCAGAAAGTTCTAGAGGGAACTTTAGAGAAGGAAATTTTCAAAATTGGAACTTCGTCAGGATATCAAAACAACGTCACATGGCACTTCACCATGGTGAAGCAATATAGTCATTGGAAATAGTATAATTGTTAGACCGACGCCCCAAACAAATAGAAAGGAATTTATGGTCAAACAACTCACCATCAGACCATTGGGACTGCACCATAATGGACATAAATGAGTTAATGGAGGCTTCTCTCCCATTGGAGAGATCCCTTGCCTCGTTATCTATATATTTCATTGAGCCATGCACTGAGAACACTTTTTCTAACCATGAATCTGAGCTTGTAGATTAGTTGATTCCGCACAGTAATTATCATGCTATCACCATCCATCATGTTGCATTTACTATTTACTCTTCAAACCCAAGATATTCAACTACGAGAGTGCATGTCGGACGAGCTTAGTGTCACAAAGAAAATTGTCGAAGAAGTTCTCATTGACCTCATGAGTGAAAGAGTAATGTCTGCAAGTATTCAAGCATCATCGACGAGAGGAGTGCAAGCCTCTCTGTCGACTACTCACGGAGCTAGACCATCCTGACCATCATTGGAAAAGAGAACCAAGCACAGAGATGACCTAGAAAATGCGAAGTTGATTCCGACCATATTGCCTGACTACTTCACGCCTCTAGCCGACGCGGTGAGTCAAGATATTGTGCCAAGAGATTTTGAGTACACCATGATCACTGCATACCTCCTGAAGGGGATATGCACAGTTCGAGCATAGCAGGAAAATATCACAGTGTTGAAGTTCAGTGACTTCAACCTCAGAGATCACAAGAACTATAGCATGCTTTCCCTGTACAAATACTTGACCAGGACGAAGGGGAAGAATTCAAAGATAATCCCCCATTCGTGGATGATGACATAACACTCCACTCTGTGAAAGGCTTAGAGCCACAAGAAGAATACCGAGTCAACCATCAAGTAGAGCAGCTCGTAGAAGCTATCCAATAGCTATAGAAAAGAGTAGAATACTTAGAGCTCTGCACTATACCCGACACCCCACATGGTGTAAGTGATCAAAGAGAAGCAACTAATCGAAGCGCAGTTGAAAGAATCAATGTCCTTTCCATGGAATGAAAGCAACTAAGTGATCATAGTGCCTAGATGTATGATCCACTCACTGAGAATCTAGAATTGAAGGCACTGGAGTCACAGCTATAGGAAGCAAAGAAGCAAGCAAAGACAATACAGACACAGTTGAAGCCCCTGTCATCTATGGAAAGAATGAAGCAATCCCAAGAGAAGCGCACTTCCCAACAACAGGTACACACTATTCAGAGTAGATTTATGGAAGTAACTTAGAGGCTCCAACCTATACAGGATGAGTCTTACCAACTGTTCACAGAGATCGAAGATTGAGGAGCAGTACTAGAGCAAGTCGTCACTGCAAATGAACAATGCCTAGAGGGACCTATCAACGAAGAAGTCATACAAGAGTTCATTGAACAAGAGGCCGTGGAAAAATAACAATTCAAAGCATCTCAAGCCAAGCTCGAGGCTTTTGAAACAGAGCTACCCAGATTAGAGTGACTCGAGACGAGTCACAGGTGAGTGTTGGGGGCCTGTTGGCCCTTGACAAAGTTTTGAGGATCCTTGGTCATTTTTGACCTATTTTTGGGATTTCGACAGGCTGTCAAAGGTGGAGCACAAGACAAAGAAGAGATCGCAGGATCTCGGCCCCTTTTTAGGAATTTTTGGATTTTGGGATTATGTAACGGGTATGGGAATGTCGGACCATGGGTTTACCCATGCTTAGGCCTATTTTGTAATGTTTAAATAAGTATCTAGGAGAATTAAGTAAATAACTACAAGTTTGATCTGTGTGATCGGAAGTGCTAAGTGATGAGTAGATATTGCTTTTGTGCATACTGTATGAGGCTTGCAAATCTCAGTGTAAGGGAGTGTAAGAGATTGAGAAGAGGTTTAGTGTCGTAACCTAGCCTGGGGAAGGAGGATCTAGAGAGGTGCACAAATATCCTATCCTCTGCTGAGTAGGGTTTTGAGGCTCTGTGCATGTATCTGATTGATAGAAGATAATAGAAGAGAAGAAGAGTTGGTGGACGTAGCCCTAGGGTGGGGGTGAACCACGTACATGTTGTGTTGCTATGCTTTGTGCGATGTGTTGATGTGTTTATGTGTTTACTTGCATAGTGATTTAATATAGATGAATGATCTATTGATTCTTAGTGCTTAATAATATGAATGGATGTTAGATATGACTTATTTATATAGGATTAGTTCTTAAATACCTTAGATATGAATGAATACTGTGATACTCTGTAATTAGGGTTTAACTGCGCTGTAACTAAAATTGGATATTAATGAATGTTAATGGCTAAGTGATATTTTAAGCGTTAGAATCACAAATATGTGTCCCAACTAAGGTTGCAGACATCTGAGTCCTGTAACCACCCCTGACTCTACCTCGAGTGAGACTTCATCTACTTTGGAGGTGTTGCTGAAAGGGCCAGTAGTTATGGTTTTTTTGTTGGGTTGTTGTAGCATTGAACCCTGGGTTTGCCAATGTGCCAACAATACTAGATTGGGAATAAAATATATCCAAATATTGGGCACGAACGATGCCTTTCTCTTCTGTGAATACACCACCCATTGCTACATAGCGACCAATAGGAGGTAATATAGATTTTGTGCTCCATTCATCCAACAACTGGTCGGTCATGGTGGCTTTGATTAACCATCGACATCATCTCCATTCATGAATATGATAAGAAATATGTACAGAGTTAGTTTGATGAAGGGAGGTCAATATTTCTGTGTCGGTTTCATATCTGATGGGCAATTGGAAATGTGTCAGGAAATCCATGGTAAGTGAATTAAAATCTTGAAAAGTTTCACATTGTATTTGAATGTACCATTTTTTCGCTGAACCCATAAGAGTACGCTGGAAAAGACATAAAAAAATAGATTCATCAATTAGTGAGTTTGATGAACACCATAGATGAAATGTCATAACGTGGTTATTTGGGTCTTCTCCATGTTTCCCATAAAATTTTGGAATATCATATGGTAATTTGGATGGAATTACTGGAAAAAAATGGGAGTGTAATATGGGATCGTTTGTTAATCTCGATATATCTGGTACATCTAAAGTAGCTAAGAGAGGTAATTGTCAGTTATATTGAGGATGATACCAATGAGGCATAGGAACACCAGTAGGACCGTAAACTGGTTGTGGTGGATAGTTGTATCCAAAAGATCCTCCCATATGTTGCTATTTTAGATTTTGACCAGTAAAAGTGGGATTTATTTATTGAGGAATTTGTGTAAAAGTTGAAGGAAAACCCATTTGACCCTGGGGAGGATAACCAATGTAGTCGATGGGAGGGTAACTACTTTGACCTTGAGGTGGGTAACTAGGTTTCCCCTGAGGAGGGTAACTAGGTTGACCTTGAGGAGGGTACCTAGGTTGATTATGAGGAGGGTACCCTAATTGATTATGAGGAGGGTAATTTTTTTGACCTTGTAGAGGAAAGGATGATTGGCTTTGATGACTCCAAGTGGGATTTGGGAAAATGGGGAAGGGTTGTCCAAAATATAGTCCAAAAGGATTGGGATTTAGAGATCCTCCCTGCGAGTTGGGATTTGAAGATCCTCCCTCATATGGTGGATTAAAAGGTCCTCCCTGGGTGGTCCCCAGGACTATTGTGGGTTTCCAACAAAAGAATTTTGAAATTGTCCACCAACCATAGGTTGGGTAAAAAATGGGACTTTCCCAGTGAATGTGGGTTTCCCTGTAATCGATATTTGTCCATTGAAAGAGGGTTTTCCCCTAGTTGGGATTTGTCCACTGACCAAGGGTTGGCCCCTGGGAGGGATTTTTCCACTAATGGATGATTCCCCCCCAGTAGGGGCTTGTCGAGTAGTCGATTTTTGTTGTATGATAGGGTTCTAAATTCTATGATGTCAAGGTGTCCCAAATTTTTTTTGTGGTGTGTATGAAGTCGTTTCTTCAAGAGGGATGGTAGGTGTAACCATCACAGTAATTTTAAAATTACTAGGTAACACAAATATTGTTTCAATCGATACTTGTTCCGAAGTGGTAGGAGTATTGATTGTTTGTCTAGTAGGATGGCCAGTGTATTGACTTGATAGTCCTGCATCCACACTGGTGGTGACATATGTATGTGGAGGGTTAAAGAGTGGTCAGATAAATTTAAATTTTTCATAAAGATCACGACTCGATGGATTCCTCCATATAAGACAAACATGAGTTTGATGTGGATCCACCATTTCAGTAGAGAATACATGGGTAGTAAATTATTCAGTTAGATTTGGTTGTTTGGGTTCCATGTCACATTATTTGTATGGCCTTGACGGTAGCCTAGGATAGTCTTCAACTATGATTTTTCCTGAGGGGTCTACTAGGAGAAGGAGTGGATCGTGAGGGTTTTTCAAAGTCGGGTTTGTAGGAGGGATATGACCTTCCTAAAATACTACTACAACTCCCTCGAGAATGTTTATCAAAGAAGTAGCGACACTCCCAACGTCTGAATAGTTTTCAACATCTTCATGGTAAGTGTCTTTAGGTGAGTTAGGAGGTATGGGTTCGTATCCTTCCAAAGGAAACCCTTGCATCCTACATGATCATCAAATACCTTTATCATCCACAGTACTAATGGACATTTAGGATGAAAAAACGACATTCAGTAAAAAATATAGAAAACCAACAAGAAAAACAATAACTTCTCTCAATGAACGTACTAGTTGGTGATGAAATCCAACATCATGTGAACAAAGTGAGAAGGGGATAGGATTGAGAGGGTGTATGAATTACATTGGAGGCATGCTTAAAATAATTATTCCTTGGTGTAAGTCACCTCACATTTTTACATGTGGGTTACTCTCCAAGGAGCCCGAGTGAGTTTGACCAACATCTGATCCAAGTACAACAAAGACTTCCCTTCATCGTCACCTCACGTAAATACCCTAAATATTATGGCCACTAAGGATAAAAACTTGTAGTCATACTCTAGGAGGGTACAATCAACATTTGGTTCTGAACGTATGGGCAGGATATCAAGTCTGAAAATATTCAAGAGAACTCAGGACAAATGGACTAGTAAACTCATGAGGACCTTGAACGGATTCTGAATTAATGAAGCTTTGAGACCAAATAAAAACAGTTGATTCTCAAGAAGAACCCCCAATACATGATCATTCCTCTATGATTGGTTAAGTCTCAGAGGGATAATCTTCATTTCTCTCCTTTGTGCAACCTCGTGCTTAACCTTTGTGTGAGAGGAGGATCCGAGCTATGCTTATATGAAGGTTGGATTTTCTCTCCCTATCACAAGATTCTGAGTTTTTCTTGAATTATTTGGATATTTATTCTGACAGACTAATCCAAAGCTCTAGTTCTATTCTATTCTTGGTGTAAATATCTATAAAGAAAATTTTCTAGTTCACTTTTAATTAACACTTATTTTCATGGTTTTTTGTTACGCAAGGGGGAATGATAGTGAAACTAATGATGTTTGAGACTCGACTTCACAAGAAGGTAAAGAGAATGATATGAAAATTTTCATTTCAATAAAATTCTACTTATAGGAGGGAGAAGAGATTATTTTTTTCTTTCATCACTAACAATACTCAAAATAAATGAAAAATAACTTTATGTTATTTTTCCCCAAAACAAGAATTTACACAATTTCCAAATTATCACAAAGAAAAAATTTTCAATATCCAAAACCAATACATATAAATCCTTCTTTGTTTTATTTTAGATGCAAAAATGATGTTCGTCTAATGATTCATTATTTCAATAATAATGAAATAGTTTGAAAAGAATATGAATCAAAATAGTATACAAGCAAAGATACTCTCAACAATAAATAAGAGATCGAATGAAAATCATAAATCAAATATCTCAATCAAAGATTAAAAAACACTAAGAAATAAAAAATTCATACTTTATAGTGTTCAATTATTGATTTATATATCAAAGACAAATAAATCAATGGATCTGTGATCAACAATATTCCCTGTATTTTATTCTAAACAATCATATAATCAAGAAGAGTGGCAAAAAGGGAAACCAAATATGAGAGAGAGAGGTTTGATTTTTCAATCAAGAAAGAAAACAAAAAATCAATAAAGAATAAAAATAATGAAGGACATCAATTTTATAATCAAACAGGAGCCAAGAGAAGATAGAAGAAGCTTTGAGTTAGAGAAGAAGATCCAAAGACTAGACCCAACAAGCAAGAAACTTGAAATTTTCCCTAGAAAGAGGAAATCAGTTCTCTAGTAACCAAGACACCAGAGCACTACACATATCCCTATAATAATATGGGGAAGAGTTGATCAAGAAAAAAAAACTTGTTTGGAACTACAGGGGAGTGCTAGTTCTGAGGAAAGTTTGAGAAAAACCCAAAAATCTCAATAATTCAGGAAATTTCAGTAAGAGGCTCTGTAAGACAACTAGCAAAGAGAAGGAATATGAAAACTTTAGACCAAATCAACAAGTTGAATCTAAGGATACGAAAAATTATTGGATGAACCAAGGGAAGAACAACTGAAAGTTCAATACCCAATGGAGTCGCCAATTTCTATTACAGAAATATTCCCCTGCAGACATGTGAACTTTCCCTTGGTTTACAGACCCCTCTACCAAGAAAAAAAACACATTTGGAAACTACCATTCCTATAGATTCATTTTTTCCGTCGAAAAAAGGGAGAAGGAGGGGAAGTATGATGTACCTCATTTATGACATTTTTCCAGGATGCTCCAATACACGAGCTTCAATCAGTACCTACAATGGACAACAACAAACAAACGACTATCTCCTACTATAATGGATTAGACGAAATCAATTTACCTATGTAGATTAAAACAACCATAGAAAAGAACATGTAAACACATACTTGAAGTAAATAGGCCAAATATATTAAGGAGAAATTCAAAAGGAAATTTACAATCTTCATATGATGTTGCAGCAACCTCTCCAAGTCCTCATTGTCCAATCATGCTCAAAATATTGACAATCAAAATAACAATGCTTTTCTGATTTTCGCCTCCATTTCAACATGGAAATTCCTCCATTTATAGCCTTTGAGAAGATCAACCACCTTGAGTATATTTGGAATTGATTGAGTTTATGGCTCCATTAGTTGTGATATCTTCCTTAGATGAAACCATGGAGTTAGATTCAAGCCAAACTAACCCAACCCATACATAGTTGTCTTTAGAGGAAAGTGGTATTTCCTCCAAGATTCCCTCAACGAAATCAATGCTCCCTTAAATTGGACAATAGAGCTCTACATATCCCCCCTAAAGTGGAAAAGGAGCACTATTTCTCCCTATGTATGAGAAGGGGAGTATTGATCTTCCAAAATGTCACCAAGATGAGTAATTCCCTACGTAAAATACTTGTTCCGACTATCCGATGATGGGGCTTATTCTTCAAACATGTTTTAGGGGTTGTCGAAAGTGTTTTTATTGTGGCATTCGAGATGCAACACTTAGGAAAAGTGAATGTGAAACTTACAACATTTGTGACAATGAAAGTGTCATACTTGTGATACTTACGACACTTGCGACAATGAAAGTGTGACACTGTCAAAGTGAGGAATTTTGATGTTTAATAGATTGCACCCCAAAGTGTGAATTCATAAGAGGAATGTTGATGGCTGAAAAACTTTGTAGATTCTTCAAAGCAAGGGTATGGAGTTGGAGAACCTAGTATAAGTTGTAGAAAACCATCAAAGAATGTTAATATGTGTTCCATCCCTGAGGCAGGAATACTTATGCTCGAAATACAAGTGAAACAAATCATGAACGCCAATAAATACAATACAGATCCATAATGATGTTGACTAATGAGATGGTCACCAAAGATACAATGTGGATCCACCCCTCTATGACCCGACTTGATCGTATCCAGGAAATAATACATAGTGGAGCTATGATGTGATAATAATATATCCATAGACCAAAAAAAAGTGGATCTATGTTCAAACATGTATATCATTCAAATAATATCCATCGCAACCTGGGTAAATTTTATATGGAGATGAATACTCAAACCATGACCTTCATCCTGATCTTATGACAATACAATTTTGTCCATGTGAATAAATTATTTGATGTCGAACATGACAGGAACCACTTGATTATCAGTCATGGAGGTATATCATTAACAAGTGCGAGATAAATCGCCATTGATGTCGATGACTCTCGAGGTACTTTAAAGTACAATCTAGTCAATGTGAATAATGAGTTGAAGTTGAACACTCGTGGAATCAATCGGTTAGGGGTAATTAATATATACCCACTGCTAAATACGAGGAGGCCTTCCATTAAGGCATGCAGGTCCCAAGGTACTGATGTGTTCCTAAGTCTATTTCCTGGATAATTTGTTGAAGTTGAGAGGAAAATATTTGTCAAAGGATGGCATTGATGTATCCCCCATCAATTGACACGAAAATTGTCACAGGAAAGTGATACGATATAGTACATAAAAATGGATTGACACGAGTATGGGAAATGGTAATATTGTAGATGGTTTACTTTTGAGGTGAGGACTTCCGTTGAACACTAAGGCTTGACATAAGACCTGGAAACATGGACTCAGAATGGACCAAAACATAATGCGTTAAATGTTGGGGAATTCTTTGGATGGGCCGAAGGAGTAGAAAGACTCATAGGATTGGTTCAGTGTATAGGAAAATGGATTATCCAAGTGTATGATAAGGTGAAAATAAGTTCCATGTTCAAGGGAGACCATAAGAGCAATATTAAAATATCTTAAGAAACTCGACCCACTTCCTTCAATTTTTCCCCCATCCATATAGATGAGTACCTCTTTTTCATTTAACAAGCTCGAGGTGGGTAACACATTCTTGATATAACTCACCTTTAGTAAGCTCCTCTTCCTTTATTTAATGAACTGGAAGAAGTAAGGGTTCCTTCCCAGATGGGCACTTCAATACGTAGTTTTGCGAGTCCGTAGAAGGAAAACACGGTATTTTTTTCATGTTTAGGGAGTTTGAAAATAACTTAAAGAAGACTCAAAGGTTGTTCATTTTCATAATTTTTGTCTCCGAGGTCCGAACAATTATAAAATAATACGATGGATAACTCTTCTAGATGATATTGACTAGAGTCTTCCTTTTTCATAGTTAGTCTGTTGGGACAGAAAAAGGGGTAATCTACCGCCCAACAGATGACTCTTCATATTTTAATGAGCTTGAAGTACGACAAAGTTTGCTCAATAGAGTCATAAGGTCATAAAAAAATATCTACTTCGTATATACCTACATAAACAAATAATTTTGGGCAAAAAATGTCAGCAGTTCCTTAAAAATCGACGATAATTAGGGAAAAATAAAAAATAAATATTACTAATGTGAAAATTGGGTTTAAATGACTTTATTTAGAAATGGTAAAAAGTCAATTAGGGTAAAAATCAATTCATTTTCACCTTTCACTTTGCAATTTGCCCTTTCCTCTTGAATTTTCCTTCTTTTGGAGAGATTCTTCTGCCATTGATTGTGGGAGATACAGGAAACCATTTTCAAATTTATCAGGACCAGGTTGTTAGTCTAATACCTCTCATCCATTTGCATGCTTTATTTTTCATTTTCATCCTTTATTTCATGAGTTTTGTCTCTCTAGAAATCCCTAAAGCGTCAAATAGGATCGACGCTCCCTTAAGTAATTGAGGGGGGCATTGGTCGAGATATCAACACCCTGGTAAGTCTTTTAGGGGAGCATTAGTGTTCTGATTTTTCCTTGCAGAGAGTGTAGGGTGCAAAAAATAATTTTTATTTTTTATTTTTTCATTTGTGAGAAAGCAATCTCTCTTTTCGAAATCTCGACTAATGTGATTTTCTTGTGGATTTGCAGGCTTTCATTAGACAATATGATTGAATGGAAGGAAATAGAGCACGAATTTGAAGATATGGATTCCTCAAAATACCCTCAAGAGAGGGAATCTCTACGAAAATATGGTTTTCTAAAGTATTTCAAGATACAAAACATGAGAAAATAAGTCATTTTTCTCGAGTATTTGATTGGGTTATGCGAAAGTGATTAGAAATCATTTAAGATAGGATCTCATATGCTTGATATAGACATAGAGGAAGTGTATTTCCTGATGGGGCTGTCAAAGAGGGGATGACCCATCATTTTATTTGGACATCGGTCTAATCCACTGCCAAGAGATGCATATATTGCTCAATATTGTTTGTCGATATCCAACTCAGTAGGGGAAGTATCGTCATTAAAGACGTGATGGATATACCTCTATGATCCATTCTCTTTTCTATCAATAAACCAATGGGAGGAAGCAGTGCTCATATTTCTTCCAAATATCAGATAGCATATGTTGTTTAGTGCTTGGATCCTAGGATATTTAACTGGTGTGCAGGGTTCTTGAGAAATATCAAAAATAAAATATATAAGTGCATAACGGGTAGGAAGAAGTAATATGTATATGGATATTTATTGATTTCATTATTTTTGGAGTGAGTACCATAGAAGAAGCCACATGTTGCATTGATAGGGAACCCTGCAACCGAACCCTAGATGGAGAGATGGACGAGCCTCTTACCTCAGTTGGGGAATGAGCCCTCAGCCTTTCATTTTACCACTGACTTATTCATATGGTGTAGAAACAAAATCATGGTGACAGAGGATTTCTATTATGTTGGGAATTATTTTAGGGGAAATGCAGATTTAGCGATCCCCATAGAGGCATAGTGGGATGTGTCAGGTAAAATACGAAATATCATGACCTTGTAATAGTTTTTTTTTATATGTATATATGTGTTTTTTTGTTGTACAATGAGGGATTAAAATCATTTTTTTTCATCATGCAGATAGAGGTATGTCACGTCCTGCGGGGATGCCATCATTCAGACATCGTGGTGATGTTCAGGTAGTAGTGGAGGCTGGTGTCAAAGTAGGAGGACTCTGTGAGGTGGAGAGGAACCTTCATGGATTGATGTTGTGGGTGGGAATCCCTCCTACAGACTTAGCATTTAAGGGCTCTAATCATGCATGCAAAAAATGACCATTTCAAAGGCTTCTACTCTTTCCTATTCTCCCAACACAAAACCCCACATTCATGCACTACAAAGGTGTAAATGAGATTAGGTAACTCTACCTTAAGTCCTTCGTTTGATGTCGATCCCTTTTCTTTCACTCACTCTTTGATTGCAAGCCTCCTCCCAAAGCTGACCTGCATTCACACATGAACAAATAAAAAGCTGCGAACATGTATTTCATATACTAATCGCTGGGTTAGTTGTGACAATATCATAAAATAAACATTTAACTCAAACACATGATATGGTGGGACGGGAAAAGTATTCCTTTTTGTATTAATATTCACAAGAGTAAACTTACAATATGTGGTCAGCACTGCTCCTCGAAATTGGTCCTGGGCTCCTCTTCAACTGTCCTCCAACTACTTTGCTCTATATTTCTCTTTGCACAAGGAAGTCTAAAGGTTGGGACAAGGGGAGTGCTCAATTAGGTATAGTTTCTTTACTATGATTTTCCTCCTTTCAAATGGGACCCTTACCCCTTCTTTTATAGGCTAGAAGGAGCTAGGTATTTGATCGAATGACCAACCATGCATGGCCGAAAGGTTTAGTTAACTTACCCAAAGTCATTTGTTCCATCATCAACTTTCCTTTTTTCTTGCTTTTGTAGGTACATGCAGGCTGTAGTGAGTTAGCTAGAGTGTACACACGGGCTGTAGTGAGTTAGCTAGAGTGTACACGCGGGCTGTAGTGAGTCAGCTAGAGTGTACACGTGGGTTGTAGTGGAGCAGGGCATGTGGGCCTTTAAAAATGGTGTTTTTAAGAAGAGGCATTCAGTACTAGCTTGGAAAAGAAGGCATATGAGATGGCTTGATGTCAGGTAATCATGTCTGGTGAAAATTAGAGTTATAACAGATGCCCCCTAATGTGTGAGGTCATAAGAGCATCTGATGGCCAAAATACATTATCAATATTTATCAACGTACCAATCCAGTGAGCCCAGGGACTAGAATTTGGGAGGTGCCATCTGCAAAATAAAAATTAAGCATATAGGGGCTTCCACAGTGCAAGATATTAGATATTATTTTCGGGAATATGGGTCATAGATTAATGACTTACACTACGCAGTTAATCCCGAAAATAATATCTAAAATAAAAATTGTCTCACCAAGGCGAGCATACCCATGCTCGGGATGAAATAAAATCATGGCTACCAATCAAATACAATGTATATCCATGTCATATAACTATATAAAGTGTATCTGCAAGCAATACATAGCGGATCTACATCTCAAAATAAAAAATATATACATGTATAGTATCCATCTTCTAGAAGCTAATAAGGCCTGATGGTTGGAGATGAGGTCTTCAGAGCTCGAGCAACAACTTTAAAATATTCAAAACTTGGGTAGGAGTGTAATATGATTGTATGAATTCACTACCCAGAAGTCTTCGATGGCTCGTTGGCCATGGACTAGAGAATCTTGATGATCAAACTGAAGGCTTCATTGATTTTGAACAAAGACTTGATTGGACTTTCAGGATGGCCGAGCATGAGGGAAAGACACAAACTGTAGAGGGGCAGGCTCAGGTTTGGTAAAAAATTCCCTTGGACAATAGCACGACAAATGATGAGACTCAGGCAACATGGAATTGACATAAGCTCATGATGCAGGAGGCAGCGCAAATTCTCCATATGTTTGGAAGAATAACCAAACAAAGGAGGACACAACTCTATGTAGTGAGAATAGCTTCCTAAGGTCATATTAAATCCCAAAGATTGAAGAACAAATGGAAGGATGTGATTTGTCCAAGGGCAACTCATTGTGTTGCCAATAAAAATAAAAACTTTTCCCTTCCTCTTTTTGGGGTATATTTGATTTTTTTGTGTTTTTCAATAATTTTGGAAAGATTGAAAAAGAATAAGAGAATGCTACATTACAAAGGAGGAATGAGTGTTGCAAACATACTAGTTCTAGGCCCAAGGACAAGATTGATGTTCAAAGGAAGGACATTCAAAAAAATTCCTCCCAGGGCCAAAGGTGTCAAGACGCAAAGGCAAAGCACTACAGGGATTGCGTATAAGGCATGCTTCAGATGGTTCAGTTGAGAGCAACATGGAGCCAGGCTTAGGCCAAATATGTGAGTATGAAAATGAGATTAATAAAACACACAATTGTAACGTCCTTCGATGTAATTTTAATGAGCCCAGAGAAGGTAAGCTCGGTGGTTTTTCATATTTAGAGAGTCTGAAAAAACGTAAAAGGAGACTCCGATGGGGTACCTTTTTCGAAGGTAGTCTAGTCGGTTCGAAAAAGGGGTAAACTAGCACTGACAAGACATCTATTCAAAACCATTTTAACGAATGTGATAAAGACAAGATCACTCGAAATTTTTTTCATTTTTAAGGAGTCTGGAAAAAGATTAATTATGGACTCCATCAGGAATGTTCTTCTAGACCATTTTAACGAGTATGAAAGTATAAGGTCACTCGACGATCTTTTCAATTTTAGGGAGTCTGAAAAGAGCTTAACTATGGACTCTGTGGGAGCTTAACTATGGGCTCTAACTTAACTATGAGAGTGAAAGAAGACCCATGGGAGCTACAAATCATGTATGAAACTGGTTCAGGTAGATCCCATTGCTAGGCTCGGACAAAGAATATCTTCGATAGTTAACTTGGAAAGTCTCCCAAAAGGGAAGAAAACAAAAACCATGGTGTAAGTCCTCCCGTGGTATAGAAACTGTAGTCATGGCCTCAAGAATAGTCTCATCTGAAGGAAATTCAAAATCCGAGAAATCACGCAAACGAGGGTTGACAATCCCAAAGGGTGAAGTAAACTGACCATACTCCATATGTTGAAGGAGGATCCAGCCAGGACTGGCAGAGTCTATCAACTAAGAATCACAAGCACGAGGGCTTGAGGATCTACAAACAACGATATCAAACTCAGAAGGATACTCAAGCCCACTTGTATCAAGAGGGGGAAGAAAGGGCTCCCATGCCCCCATTGGATAAACCAATAGATCAATTGTTGAGACCAAGTCTCTTGAGAGAAAACATGATTGCATAGGTTTCTTCTCAGAATCAATTGAACATCGAGGATAAGATGCCACATAATTAACCCATGGTAGGGTGGATTCTACACGAACACTAGGAACATATAAAGGGGCAGCCTGAACTAACACTGAATTAGAATGGTCATTATCAGATGCCAGCTGGCCGATAGTGACAATGCTTCCATTTTGAGGGAAATGCATCACCCGGAAGATCGTAGACACCACAACATTCATAGCATATACATAATCACGCCCGAGAAGCATATTGAAATATAACAGGCCTTGCACCACTATAACATCAACAAGGACAATATTCCCACCTAAAGATATAGGAAACTGAGGAAGAACCCCAAATATTCACTAGGACATATGTCAAAAGAAAATAGCTCATGCAAAAAAGACACAAGCTCGGGAGATCCCAAGACTTTCCAAACCGAGGAGGATAACATGCTTGCGGAAGCTCCTTCATCCACAATACATCGATAATTTTTTGTTGAATTAACTTCAACCCTTATTTGAAAAGGTGCATAAGAAGGAAGACAAGGCTCAACAATATCATTCCAATCAAAGGAAACCATCCTAGGGCTTGGAGGGGGTGTACTTGGAATGAGCAGAATGCCCCCTTGCTCTGAAAGTACTGAACTAGAAATGCTAAAAACATAGTCGGTAGACACTTCACTCCCCAAGAGAGGAGTGGGATCAGCTGAAGACTGCATCGGTGTGATCACTTTCTCAACTAATGGCTGCATAGGCTGAGAGACTACATGGTCTAAAGGCATCTCACCCCTCAAAAGAGGAGTGGGATCAGCCTATTATTGCATCAGCGTGATCACTTTCTCAACGAATGGTTGCATAGGCTGAGAGACTACATGGTCTAAAAGCACCTCACCCCTCAAAAGAGGAGTGGGATCAGCCAATGATTGCATCGACATGATAACTTTCTCAACCAATGGTTGAATAGGCTGAGAGACTATAAGGTCTAAAGGCACCTCACCCCTCAAAAGAGGAGTGGGATCAACTGATGACTGCATCGGTGTGACCACTTTCTCAACCAATGGCTACATAGGCTGAGAGACTACATGGTCTAAAGGAACCTCACCCCTCAAAATAGGAGTGGGATCAGTCAATGACTACATCGGCGTGACCACTTTCTCAACCAATGGCTACATAGACTGTGAGGAAACCTCAGAAGACTCAGAATCAGAAGAGATTGTAGACAGGGACCATAATCTTTGTACCTCTGGAATGCCAGGGCACAAATGAGTAAGGTGATCTCCCTTGCAAAGCTTACAAGGGAAATTATGCTTACATCCTATCCGTTTAGGTTTCTCAACATAATCGATGCCCCCAGCATGACTAGCAGTGGTTGGTTTCACATCTCCAACATGACTTGCAGAGGCTAGTGATGGGTCGATAACTTGACTTGCAAAGGCTACAAACCTATTACCAGTATGACTAGCAATGACTGGACTCTTTCCCCCATCATGACTTGCAGAGGGTGGGTGATTTCCCCCAGCATAACTTGTAGAGTCTGGGTGCTGGTCTTCAACGTGACTCGTAGAGGTTTTCGACCTATCTCTAACATGAATCGCAGAGGTTGGTGATTTCTTCTTCCTATTCTTCCTCTTTCTATTTTGTTTAGACTTTCGGTTACTAGTAACTGTACTTTCACCAGAGGCGGGAGAGGGAGGAGGAGAAGGATTTGCTGATGAAGAAACATCAATAGGGTGTGTTAGCACTCTATAATTTGCCTAAGGCTACGGAGGCAATCAAAGAGGTAACCTCGAACCACTTTGAGTCTTGGATCTATCCCTCCAAGACTTAGAGAGGGATCTCTCTTTTCGATTTAACTTGGTTTGTAAGGGATGGATTTTAGGCTAGCTATGAAAGTAATGAAAATATGGAGTTTTTTATTTTTAAATGGTTAGTTTGGGACAGCAAGGAGGGCCATTGGGCAAATGGGGTCTGTGCTTTAAACAATGTGATTTACTCTCAGATCTGGACAAAGTTTTTTCACAGGGCAAGGTAGCCGCAATATTGGATCAAATCAAGTTTTGATGGTGTTGGTTTGAGGAAGAAATAGGGGAGGAAAAAGCCAGGCAAAGGAGCAGCTAAGAATTCCTGAACTAAGCTTTAGCAGAAAACATAAAGATTATCAAATAATCAGATGCAGAGTATCCACTGATAAATTCTGCTTTATTACTATCATTTGATAATGAGAATTGAAAAATAAGTGGAAAGAGAACAAGAAAATACTTTAACAGAGGAAAAATGCCACCAATACATCTGCACAGGAATCCTGTAAAAGAAAGCATGCCCACTGATTGATCATTTAATAATTACAGAGAAAAAAAAGGTTTTCTGGTCATACACAACCCACAGTCCAGCAATGGACCTCACAGGTCGAACAACCTCACACAGGTCGACCCTCTCCTACTCTTCCCAGTCGAACCCTCTCTCTGTCTTTTACATATGCATAAATAATAAAAAACCCCTTAGCCTTCCCAGGACTCGTGCTCTACCTCTGTTTTCTAAAAATAGAAAACAGTTACCAAGATTTACACATGTCAATTGTTTCCTCAAACAAATCGAACAAAAAATTAAAGGGAAAATTACAATTGTAACTGCTGCCTCGACATCTGGCGAGGATATTTTTCTTGTTGGCTTTCCTCCTGTGATTTCTCAACTGTAATTTGAATGCCCTGTTGGAAAATGCCACTTGTGTTCTGCTAATAACCAAAACGTTGAACAGATTCGCCACCTGATGATGACATGCGCCTAAAAAGCTGGGCAATTGGTTGATATGAGGATCTTGTTATGGTCTTTAGTTATTGAATTATTGCCACATGCCCTTGACTTCCAGCTGTATTTGAAAGGGTTCCTCACAAACGGGAGACTCTGCCACCTCTGTTTAAACATGCTCTGTCACCTCTTCCACGTCTTGGTCACCTTGATTATCAACATCCCATCCAAGTTTCTTGCACCACCAGGAACATTATTTCCAACTTGCTTTTCAAGTGGGTTAGCCTCTCCTGTTAAGTGTTCAACAGACAGCATAGATATTCCTTGGCATACTTCTCCATCGACTGGTACAGCCTCACCAGCTCGGACTAATATGTATGAACCAACTTCCAAATCATTCACAGGAACACGTTTGGAAACCAATCCATGCATTTGCAATTTTCTGAGCATAAAATATTTCCTTGGAAACATTCACAATACTTCTTCAAACAACCAGACTTCTTGCAATGGCACCCTTTATTATGTTTTCCTGCAAGAGGTTTCTCTCCCAGATCTTCCCTATTTAGAGTGTTTGTTTTGTCCCAAATAATTCCCTTCCCGTGTTTGCTTATCTGCATCCTCGTCTTGCAAACATTTTTCCTCTACACAAGTTTTAGCAGCCTCTCCAGATACAATGACCAACAGCTTACATAGCTCCTTAACACAATCTGTCTGGACCACATAAGCCAATAGAGATCTTTAGGCAACCTTTGTTGATGGCATCCCCACAGGTGCAGTAGGATGCACTATTGGAATGGAAGAAATGGGAGGATTCATTGCAGAACTGGTACATTTTATAGTATTGGCCAAAGCTTGAGTTAACATTTGAGTACCATGTTCTTTTGGTGCCTGTCCAAGCACAAGTTCTTGAGTTTTCATCTTCTTGTTATTGAGGAAAAATGATGAGGAATTTCTGAATCAAATGCATCCAAAACAAGAGCGAACTCCAGATTGCTTTCCCTTAGTGCCTTGACATCACCCAACGCTCGCTTTGTGTAATATTCCTCCACAATATAAGCAAGGTTAAACATGGCAAGAAGCAATCCACCTTCCAGGGTGTTTCCCATAAACACAGATGCAAATGCATCCAAAGTCATGAGAACATGGATATTGACTCTGCCACCAGCAATGTCAAAAGATGCATCAAGTGCTGCTGATATCTGTATGCCAGTCAATGTAGCAACTAGTCCTTTGCCTGGTAGTGATTCAAAATGTTCGACTGAAACAGGAGGAATCTCTTTTCCTTCACTGTGATCTGTGACTACTCTTGCAATGGGATGTGTGGTTCCTTTTTCCATAGTGGATGCTACTGCAAGAGCTTCCTTTTCACAGCTTGGATTGCAGCAAGCATTAACTTTCTTGTCTTTCCGTCCAGGTAAACTATGTCCATGAATTGGTTCAATTCCCTTGCAGACAAACCCCCCCGTGGTTAAAGTTCCAGTTTTGTCAAACACAATAGTATCACAAGATGCAAGTGCATCCAATGCATGTCCACCTTTTAACAGGATACCCTTACTTGCACAAGCACTAATTGCAATTGCATAAGCTAGAGGAGCCACTGCTAATGCATATGGGGAAACTGCTACCATGAGGCCCAATGCCCTGTAAATAGATCCTCAGGCTCCTGGAGTACCTATAAATGGCCACTAGAATACAAATGGTCCAACAAGAGCTGCTACAGCTGATACCACCACAATAGCCTGGTTGTAACGTTCTCCAAATTCATCAAGCCATCTCTGTAATTTTGGTTTGTTCAGTTATGCTTCTTCAGTCAAATGCATGATCTTGGACAATGTTGAATCCTTCCATATGATCCTTCTCCAAATAGAAGTGTAAGATCACACAAAGTTTGCGTTGTGGACTCAGTGCTCATAGGCTCACCATAGGAGAAACTGCCAGTATGATTCCCCCCTCTGTTTTTAAACCCCACTGCAGTGGAACCACGCTTGATTGCTTCCATGGCGTATTCAACCTGGAAAAGCCGCCCTTTTGGAGAAAAGGTGTTGACTCCTTTTTCATACTCGCTCTCCTCTATGGACTTTGGCTTTCACCTCACACACATTCTTTGCAGGCTCCACTGTATGGACGTTACCAACATCATTTCCGACCACAGATGGAAAAACCTCTTGATTGTTCCGACTTCCTTAATAGCTTTGATAATATTGACCTGGCTCTCGGATGTTGTAGTGGCCGACTATGGAGATTACCACGTCCAATTTCTTCACATCTGGTACATCCCTTGGACACCTGCGTAGTCACCTTGGATCTGTTTCAAACACCTGGCATAGGGTTTAAAGGCCGCGTTTATATATTTTTGACTTTCTATGGGCGATATCCCACATTCACATGGTAAATGGAACTTTGGGTGATTATATGAGCCAACAGTTACAGAGTGTTTCGATGAAGTGAGCTCGTGGCTGAGCTTTGGACTTTGGTGTTGGTGCTGGCGCTGGCTTGTATGTTTGTTGTTGGTGCACGAAATGGCACTTATCCTTGGTTTTGAAGGCTTGGAGATTGGCCCTTGGCCAGTATACCCTTTTGGGAAAATAATCTCTTTTTTGTTTTTTATTTTTTAATAAACTATAAAAAGTTTAGGTATTTGAAAAACCAAAACATAACACTTTGCATAAAGGCCGAGGGGCCAATTTTGGCTCAATTCACCAAATTTTTGGCTTATAATCCAAATTTATATTTGCCGACAAGAATTACCTTTTACCATTTCAAACCAATCCACCATTTTTTGCTAAAAAATGCACCGAAACTCGCTTTGAGGCTCGCGTGCAGGAACTCCTTTTATGCTTGGTCAGTGTCGAGCACTTTCTGCCGCCTTCGCCATGCATCATGAGAAAACACATCTGCCTAAAATAGATAAATATTATTTAAAACACTGATTCCCTATTATATAGGGTTCTAACATAGGCTCCACCTGGGGAAGATAGCTCTGGAGAAGATGTCTAGAACCGCTGAACTCTGAATTTCGCAGACCAGCTGATCATTGGGTTTCTCCCAAACTGTAAACTAAAAAATAAAACCATGAAGAAATGAAAAAGAAAATATGCTCATTCTGTTGAGCTTATTGGCACATTCTTACCTACCCTAATCTACCTCATAATTTTGTTGAATCAGGTAATACCGAAATGCCAATGGAGCCGGTCAAGTAGTTGATCCCATGATTGGGTTTCCTCATCGTGTTTGATGCAAATCAAGGCTGAAATATGTACTGGCAACTGGTGATGGCTCGGGTCCTTGTAGAAAAAACATGATTGAACAGTGATACTGAAAAGGAGCTCCATATAATTTGCAACCAGGTCAATAAATACATGATCTATTGGTTGATTCTCCAAGTATTCATTTAGCATTTTAACATGGATAAGTTTCCCATTCGTGTCCTCAATATCAGACCATGACTGCAACTATTCAAATTCAGACTTATGCTTGCAAACAAATTATTCATCAACCAGAAAATCAAAAGATGATACAATATCTTTTGGTTTTGGAGACGTAAGATTCTCATAAAATTGTTGTGGATGTTGGAAACTATAAGACTGAATCTGAGTATTCAAAAGCTCAATATCCTTTTCAAGTCTTTCAACAAATAGCTCGAGAACACAAATTTTAATTTCATGAGAAAAAAATTTCGATTTCCAACAATGAAACACGGCTGTTAACGAAACTTCATCAATTTGAAAATCTGCTAACTCATCCTTGAAATATTTTATAGCTTCATAATATATAGGATTTGTCACATACCTTGTCATCTTGAAGCATCATCAAGGCTTTGAAATCTGGATTCTTCAGCAGTGAAGTCGCTTGTGATCTTTGCAGCTCGGGGTCTTGAACAATGGAGTCGCCAGGTGAATGCTACAACCTTCCTGTGTTTGGCTTCTGTTCACCATCAGAAGTCAAATCTGAACTTTGAAGTGCACCTCTGGAGAAACTCCCCAGTGGAGTCACCAAAAATGTTAGCACTCTATAATTTGCCTAAGGCTGCAGAGGCAATCACAGAGGTAACCTCGAACATAAAGCATAAAGATTATCAAATAATCAGATGCAGAGTATCCACTGATAAATTCTGCTCTATTACTATCATTTGATAATGAGAATTGAAAAACAAGTGGAAAGAGAACAAGAAAATACTTTAACAGAGGAAAAACGCCACCAATACATCTGCATAGGAATCCTGTAAAAGAAAGCATGCCCACAGATTGATCATTTAATAATTACAGAGAAAAAAAAGGTTTTCTGGTCATACACAACCCACAGTCCAGCAATGGACCTCACAGGTCGAACAACCTCACACAGGTCGACCCTCTCCTACTCTGCCCAGTCAAACCCTCTCTTTGTCTTTTACATCTGCATAAATAATAAAAAACCCCTCAGCCTTCCCAGGACTCGCACTCTACCTCTGTTTTCTAAAAATAGAAAATAGCTACCAACATTTACACATGTCAATTGTTTCCTCAAACAAATCGAACAACAAATTAAAGGGAAAATTACAATTGTAACTGCTGCCTTGACATCTGGCGAGGATATTTTTCTTGTTGTCTTTCCTCCTGTGATTTCTCAACTGTAATTTGAATGCCCTACTGGAAAATGCCACTTGTGTTCTGCTAATAACCAAAACGTTGAACAAATTCACCACCTGATGATGACATGCACCTAAAAAGTTGGGCAATTGGTTGATATGAGGATCTTGTTATGGTCTTTAGTTATTGAATTACTGCCACATGCCCTTGACTGCCAGTTGTATTTGAAATGGATCCTCACAAATGGGAGACTCTGCCACCTCTGTTTAAACATGCTCTGTCACCTCTTCCACATCTTGGTCGCCTTGATTATCAACATCCCATCCAAGTTTCTTGCACCACCAGGAACACTATTTCCAACTTGCTTTTCAAGTGGGTTAGCCTCTCCTATTAATTGTTCAACAGTCACCATAGATATTCCTTGGCATACTTCTCAATCGACTGGTATAGCCTCACCAGCCTAGACTAATATGTACGAACCAATTTCCGAATCATGCACAAGAACACGTTTGGAAACCAATCCATTCATTTGCAATTTTCTGAGCATTAAATATTTGCTTGGAAACATTCACAATACTTCTTCAAACATCCAGACTTCTTGCAATGGCACCCTTTATTATGTTTTCCTGCAAGAGGTTTCTCTCCCAGATCTTCCCTATTTAGAGTGTTTGTTTTGTCCCAAATAATTCCCTTCCTGTGTTTGCTTATCTTCATCCTCGTCTTGCAAACATTTTTCCTCTGCACAAGTTTTAGCAGCCTCTCCAGATACAATGACCAACAACTTGCATAGCTCCTTAACAACATTTGGCTGGACCACATCAGCCAATAGAGATCTGTAGGCAACCTTTGTTGATGGCATCCCCATAGGTTCAGTAGGACGCACTGTTGGAATAGAAGAAATGGGAGGATTCATTGCAGAACTGGTACATTTTATAGTATTGGCCTGCAAAGCTTGAGTTAACATTTGAGTACCATGTTCTTTTGGTTCCTGTCCAAGCACAAGTTCTTGAGTTTTCCTCTTCTTGTTATTAAGGAAAAATGATGAGGAATTGCTGAATCAAATGCATCCAAAACAAGAGCGAACTCCAGATTGCTTTCCTTTAGTGCCTTGACATCACCCAACACTCGCTTTTTGTAATATTCCTCCGCAATATAAGAAATGTTAAACATGGCAAGAAGCAATCCACCTTCCAGGGTGTTTCCCATAAACACAGATGCAAATTTAGCCAAATTAATGAGAACATGGATATTGACTCTGCCACCAGCAATGTCAAAAGATGCATCAAGTGCTGTTGATATCTGTATGCCAGTCAATGTAGCAACTAGACCTTTGCCTGGTAGTGATTCAAAATGTTCGACGGAAACAGGAGGAAGCTCTATTCCTTCACTGTGATCTATGATTGCTCTTGCAATGGGATGTGTGGTTCCTTTTTCCATAGTGGATGCTACTGCAAGAGCTTCCTTTTCATAGCTTGGATTGCAGCAAGAATTAACTTTCTTGTCTTTTCGTCCAGGTAAACTATGTCCATGAATTGGTTCAATTTCCTTGCAGACAAACCCCCCCGTGGTTAAAGTTCCAGTTTTGTCAAACACAATAGTATCACAAGATGCAAGTGCATCCAATGCATGTCCACCTTTTAACAGGATACCCTTACTTGCACAAGCACTAATTGCAGTTGCATAAGCTAGAGGAGCCACTGCTAATGCATATGGGGAAACTGCTACCATGAGGCCCAATGCCCTGTAAATAGATCCTCGGGCTCCTGGAGTACCTATAAATGGCCACTAGAATACAAATGGTCCAACAAGAGCTGCTACAGCTGATACCACCACAATAGCCTGGCTGTAACGTTCTCCAAATTCATCAAGCCATCTCTGTAATTTTGGTTTGTTCAGTTGTGCTTCTTCATTCAAATGCATGATCTTGGACAATGTTGAATCCTTCCATATGATCCTTCTCCAAATCGAAGTGTAAGATCACACAAAGTTTGCATTGTGGACTCAGTGCTCATAGGCTCGCCATAGGAGAAACTGCCAGTATGATTCCCCCCTCTGTTTTTAAACCCCACTGTAGTGGAACCACGCTTGATTGCTTCCATGGCATATTCGACCTAGAAAAGCCGCCCTTTCGGAGAAAAGGTGTTGACTCCTTTGTCATACTCGCTCTTCTCTACATACTTTGGCTTTCACCTCACACACATTCTTTGTAGGCTCCATTGTATGGACGTTACCAACATCATTTCCGACCACAGATGGAAAAACCTCTTGATTGTTATGACTTCCTTAATAGCTTTGATAATATTGACCTGGCTCTCGGATACTGTAGTGGCCGACTGTGGAGATTACCACATCCAATTTCTTCACATTTGGTACATCCCTCGGACACCTGTGCAGTCGCCTTGGATCTATTTCAAACAGCTGGCATAGGGTTTAAAGGCCACATTTATATATTTTGGACTTTCTGTGGGCGATATCCCACATTCACATGGTAAATGGAGCTTTGGGTGATTATATGAGCCAACAGTTATGTAGTGTTTCGATGAAGTGAGCCCGAGGCTGAGCTTTGGAGTTTGGTGTTGGCACTAGCGCTGGCTTGTATGTTTGTTGTTGGTGCATGAAATGACACTTATCCTTGGTTCTGAAGGCTTGGAGATTGGCCCTCGGCCAGTTTACCCTTTTGGGAAAATAATCTCTTTTTTGGTTTTTATTTTTTAATAAACTATAAAAAGTTTAGGTATTTGAAAAACCAAAACATAACACTTTGCATAAAGGCTGAGGGGCCAATTTCGGCTCAATTCACCAAATTTTTGGCTAATAATCCAAATTTATATTTGCCGACAAGAATTACCTTTTACCATTTCAAACCAATCCACCATTTTTTGCTAAAAAATGCACTGAAACTTGCTTTGAGGCTCGCGTGCAGGAACTCCTTTTATGCTTGGTCAGTGTTGAGCACTTTCTGCCGCCTTCGCCATGCGTCATGAGCGAACACATCTGCCTGAAATAGATAAATATTATTCAAAACACTAATTCCCTATTATATAGGGTTCTAACAGGGTGTCCATGACTTAAGGTTCTTAAATGAGAAGTGTCAAGAGCATTTGGGACATTTGGAATGGTACCCAACCAAACTGGTAATCCCACATTCAACCCAGGAATGTACAAGGTGGCCATCAAAGGGACACCAACGTTTCCTAAGAAAGGAAAATCACAAGCATTCCCTTGCAAAGGGGTTCCTTGGTTGGTATCATCGAGAAATTTAGCCATGAATATATTATGCACATGTTCTCCCCTTGCAAGATCGTTCAAGTTCGTAAAATTCTCACACATAGACTTTGGAAAATCAATGTTATCAAAAAAACCCCTATAAAGAGGAGGCTCCACGTTTCTAAGAAGAAGACCAAAAAAGTCCTCACGACCGGTGGAGTGGGAGGTCTACAACCCTAGATCAAAAACCCAAATCCATGGCTGACTAACTCACTATGGAAAACTAGGGAGCACAAATCACACACTAGAAAAACTCCTAAAGGAAAATCAAGCAAACGACCAACTAGTTGGAAGAACAGTTACACCAACCAATGCTAGAGAAACTTATCGGTGCAAGTGAAACTCGAATATGGAAGCACCCTCTGGGTATACTCTGCAAAGTGTGGCCCAATGTCTTCCCTAGGTACTACGGTATACCCCCCAGTCACCTATGTAAATCCCTAAAATAAAGAGAACTAGGTTTCCAACTCGTGAACAATCATCAAGCGGGTACAATCGACAGTCGAGTGGACCGCAATGAATAGGGTATCAAGCCTGAAGCCTATCAAGGGTATCGAAAGAAAGTGTTCTGGAAGAAGACTTAGGACCTCAAATGGATTCAAGACCCATGAATGTCCATGGAAAATGCGATCAACGGAATCCAAAGACAATTCCTTTATATGTGTTCCCCACTATGCTTAGTTCGGCTTTGGAGGGGTTATCTCCACTACCTTTTTGCACGCGACCTTGTGTTTAGCCCCTGTGTTAGAGGGGGGTCCCAGATAATTTCCACTTTACTGGAATTCTACACACCTTAGCACAGGCTCATATGTTTTTTTTATATCCTTGAAGAGTTTCCTCTCCAACCTAAATCAAGGCTTTATCCTAATCTAGTTGATGGACCCTACAAACATAAAGTCTAGTAAATTTTAATTAGCGTTCTTTTTACTGGCTTGATTTACTCAAAAAGGGTACGGTAGTGCAACTGATTTTGTTAATACTCTTGCAAAAAAATGATGAAACTTATATGAACATTGGCAAAGAATGATTATATTTCTAATTTTTTTCTTTTTGAAATGGTTTTAAAAATAGAAGAAAACACAACGCTATGCTAATTTCTTTTTCTTTTTCAAATAAAAATGCAAAGAAAATGCCAGGAAAGAAAGGGATCTAACAAACTAAGTTTTTTTTTATATTTTCTTCCAATCAAAGCAGAAATAACAAAAGAAACTAATGAGGGGGAATTTTTTTTCAAAATGCAACTCATTTTTCTTAATATTTCAAGCTAAAAATAAGTTAAAAAAGCTAGGAAACACAAGAAATATTTCAATGAAAAAGAAAGCTATGCTGGAATCCAACCTAGGCTAAAACTTCTATGACAGAGACCAATATTGAATCAAGGAAATCCCTGAGAGGTATAACTCTTTATAAAGAAGAGGATGATTGCCTCTCCTTAAACAAAATTTTTCTCAACTAGCACGTTGCTGACATTTCAACAACCAGCGTGTGCAGGCAAGCTGTGTAAGGTCATAGTGCATGTACATGCATGCAGGCCTTATATGGGATGCGTGTACCTCTACAATTCTTCAAAAACTGAAAAAAAACAAGAAATCAAACACTAGCAGAGACTACTGGTATTGAGAACCAAAGTCCCTTGAAGACTCAGAAACTTATTTTGACAGAAAAGAAAAACAATTCAAGGAAAATTTCATAGAACAAAACCAATCTGAGGAGATACCTAAGCTACAAACTGAAAAAAAGAGAGACTAGAATGAGTTCCAGAAAACCCCTGAAGAGGATCACTTCTGATAGGGGAGAGGATGACTGCCTCTCTAAGAGAAATTTTCTGAAATCATACATGCGACTGACACTTCATCAGCTAGCGTGTGCACGCGGGCTGTGTGAAGGTAGGGCGCGGGTACACACATGCAGGCCTTGTGCAGGCCACGTGTACCTCTGTGACTCTCATAAAATAAAATGCAGCCAAGCAAAGAGAGCAGGAAGAACTGGTATGGAAGACCAGAATCCCTGCTAGCTCAGACTTTTACAGAAACTCTAAAAACAACTAATGAAACAAATTTTTAAAAATACCCAAAAAGGACACCCAGAAAACCCTAGAGATCCCCAGTATGGTCGCCAATTCTGTTGTGGATGGGAATCCCTCCTACATACTTAGCATTTAAGGGCTCTAATCATGCATGCAAAAAATGACTATTTCAAAGGCTTCTACTCTTTCCTATTCTCCCAACACAAAACCCGACATTCATGCAATGCAAAGGTGTAAATGAGATTTGGTAACTCTACCTTAAGTCTTTCGTTTGATGACAATCCCTTTTCTTTCACTTGCTCTTTGATTGCAAGACTCCTCCCAAAGCTGACTTGCATTCACACATGAATAAACAAAAAGATGTGAACATGTATTTCATATACTAATTGCTGGGTTAGTTGTGAAAATATCATAAAATAAACATTCAACGCGAACACATGATATGGTAGGACAGGAAAAGTATTCCTTTTTGTATTATTCTTCACAAGAGTAAACTTACAATATGTGGTCGACACTGCTTCTCGAAACTGGTCTTGGGATCCTCTTCAACTGTCCTCCAACTTCTTTTCTCTATATTTCTCTTTGCACAAGGAAGGCTAAAGATTCAGACAATGGGAGTGCTCAATTGGGTATAGTTTCTTTACTATGATTTTCCTCCTTTCAAATGGGACCCTTACCCCTTATTTTATAGGCTATAAGGAGCTAGGTATTTGGTCGAATGACGGGCCATGCATGGATGAAAGGTTTAGTTAACTTACCCAAAGTTGTTTGTTCTGTCAACAACTTTCCTTTTTTCATTCTTTTGTAGGTGCATGCGGGTTGTAGTGAGTCAGCTAGAGTGTACACGTGGGCTATAGTGGAGCAGGGCATGTGGGCCTTTAAAAAGGGTGTTTTTAAGAAGAGGTGTTCAATATTGGCTTGGCAAAGAAGGCATATGAGATGACTTGATGTTAGGTAAGCATGTCTGGTGCAAATTAGGGTTATAACAATTGACCATGGGTGTTCCCTCTTGAGGATACATGATGTACCTTTGCACCTTCATAAGCACATAGTCAGGGTGTCGAAAGGCCTCAATCACCTACTGGGATGAGTGGCCAGATAGGTTGTGTGCTATGTTGAGCACAATATAGTGCAAGAAGACAAGTAGAGTATTATTTCATAGTAGTCTTTTATATTGATGTCATGGGCATAATGGCCCACATTTTTTCCCTGCTATGTAATTTTTTGGATGATGTATTTTGACACACTTTTGATAATTTATATACAAACATATATATATATATATGAGTTTTTTCATGGCTACATATGTTTTTAAATGACGTTATTTTTTACTGTACATGCTTTATGTATTGAATGCTTATCTATGTGTGATGTACCAGTCCAACATATAATTTGCTAATGAATCTGTAATCATATTAATTTCTCTCGATATATGCCTATATTCTAAGAATTGAAAAGATATTTCGAGATGACGAACCCTTAGATAGAGACATAGAAAAATTGGATTGCGAACGATGTACTCACTGTTAAGTTGACGGACCATGAGTTGAGAATCAAGGTTGATAATCAATTCATATATACCTAAAGAAGAAGATTTAGTTAAAATTCCAATTACAACATGATATTGTGCAACGTTATTGGTTGTAGATTCGAGGAAAATTCCTCCTGAACTCATGAACTTGCCAGAGTGGTAGATGACCCAACTTGTAGAAGCTATGTTTTGGGTACGTCGACTAGAACCATCTAAAAATATGAAATAGATAGGAAGGGATGTTGTCATCTACACATTCAAGTACAAATAAAAGTATAAGAAACTTTAAAGAATGGGGAAAAACCTTGTGTAGGAAAAAGTAAAGACACCCCAAACAAAAAAATATAGTACAATAATTTACAAAGCACACATGCTAGATATTCTATGCATAGTACATTTTCAGTTAAATCCCATTTCAGGGCTCACCGAGAGATAATCCATCGTAATCCAGTAAATCCTAGGAACCTCTCTCTAGCACAAGCTTCACGATGTATGGCTCGTGCCACATTGGTTCTAACTTACTTGCACCAATTTTTTCATGATCTTGGTCATAGACCAAGGCCAGATCTTCTTTTGTGAAAGCGTGAGGTTGAATAGATTTATCATATTGAGTCTTGATGCATTTTATATGTATCTTTAATGAGAGAAACATCATGATAGGTTTCATCCGAATTCATTAGATAGAAAAATCATTCTTCTTCAACAGAAGTATGGGGTAGGAGTTCTACAGTTAATTTTAGGGACGAAATATCGCATTCAATAAAAAACACTACTTCCAACCCATATACCAAATTGAAGGGTGTAAATCTAGTGGTGGTTTTAACTAAAGTTCGATAATCCTAGAGTGCAGAGAATAACTAAAAATGCCAAGATGTTTTATTGACCCCCACTATGCATTGAAGCATGGTACTCGGGACATTGTTGATGGCTTCAACTTTTCCATTGGCTTGAGGATAGTAAGGGGATTTTTTTTCTTGACGAAAAATCAACTTGGTGCACAATTCACCCATCATCTGGTTTTGGAAATGGCATCCATGCTCAGTTACAATTGCTTGTGGGACTTCAAAGCAAGCAATCATGTGATTGAACATGAAGAGTTTTTCATTTCAACCATCGTTAACAAATGTAGGCACATCCTTATCCCATTTAGTTAAATAATCGACTGTGATGATAATATAGGAGTGCCCCCCAGCTGGGGTACACTTACAATGCATGAAATAAATACCCCATTTTGCAAAGGGGTCGATGGAGACAATTGGATGGAGTGGATATGGGTGGGTATGTGCTCTCCTCTAAAATATTTAGCAGGGTGGGAAGTTTTTAAAGGCCTTAATGCAGTGTTTGAATATGGAAGGCCAAAAATAACCGACACGTAATATTTTTTGGGTTGTAGCCATCCCAAAAAGATGACCTCCACAAGCTCCAAGGTGACAGTCATTTAAATATTTCTCATCCTCTTCATGGGTTAATAAATGTCATAGAACAATATCGATACTGTGGTGATACAAAATGTTTCCAATGATAAGTTAGTACTTTGAATGGTGTCTAGTACATCGTCGTTAATCACGTGAAATACTTGGATGGAAGCATTCGATATTCGAGATACAAAAGAATGTCTCCATACCCCAGATCAAATGTACTAATGAGGAACAATGACTCATCAAGAAGGGAATCAATGGGATAAATATCTTCATTAGTATGGGGAATATCAGAAATTAATTTGTCAAAAACCAACGATTTTTTTTCTTTGGATTTGGAAAATTCAGGATCGAATTCCTGGAGAATGACGATCCATTTGGAATATTTTCCACCAAGTACTTGATGAGTCAAGATATTGTACATGGATTTCAATTCAACATTGAACGTGGTAGTCTGCATCAAAATATAGTGGTGAAACCTTTTGACAACAATAACTACTACCAAAGCCAACTTTTCAACATGTGAATAATGAAGTTCAGGGCCTGAAAGGCTCTTACTTAAATAGTAGTTCCCATGTTTGGTGTTTTCGTTATCCTCTTGAACTAACACCGTGGCAATAGTGGAAGTAGAGGAAACCAGATAAAGGATGTAATTTCTCACATACTTGGGGGGATGTAACAACGGTGTATTTGCTAAAGCATGCTTGAGATCATCCAATAAGCATTGGGAAGTTGCACCCTAGATAAAAGGGGCATATTTTTGTCGTAATCTCATGAATCCTTTAGTAATTTCGGCATAATTTCATATGAAATGTCGAAAAAAAAAATCCTTCCCTTGAAAAATTTGTAGTTGGGTAAGATTGTTCGGAGGAGGTAAAGCAATAATATCTTTGAATTTTAAGGGATCTACCCTAATCCCATATTTTTACACTACAAATATGAGGAGTCTCTCTGATTCAACAACAAAAATGAATTTATGGGTGTTCAAACGTATGTTGTAATACATAAATCTAAGAAATATTTCTCTTAGATGACCAATATGATATTTTTTACGAGTCGAGTGAGATGGAAAGTCATCGAGATAGGGTTCAAGAATATGTTTTATGTCATGTAAAGAATATGACGTAGCCTGCTGAAACATGGCTCCAACAATTTTAAGGCCAAAAGGTAATTTTCAATAGGAAAAATTTCCCCATGGGAAGATGAAGGATGCTTTGTGTTGTTCAATGGGTAAAATATTGATCTGTTTGTATCCAGAGAAGCCATCCATAAAAGAGAAAATGACACTTCTGGTGCAATTATCAATAGTTTGATTGATAAAGGGCATATGGTAATTGTCCTTTGGAAAATCCTTATTTAGATCCCTATAATCGACACAAACGTGAATTGTCCCTTGTTTCTTGGTGATTAGAACGATGTTGGAAACCCATTCGGTCAGAGGTACAGGATAGATAAAACTAGATTTTAGTAATTTTTCTACTTTTGCCTTGATTTCTACAGTTTTCTTGGGATGAACCGGGAGAAGTTTCTATCCTACAGGTTTAACTCCAGGGTAAGTTTTGATTTCATGCACAACAATCAAAGGGTCGATCACTAACATTTCTTTATAGCTCTAGGAGAGGATGTCGCATAATTCTTTCAACAAGGTGGTGTAATTTTCAATCTCTTCAGTTGAATAGTTAACACCTAGTTGTATGTTTTCCACAATACCTTATTTTGTGGATATGTGATGCAGACCCCCAACCCTTGAGCCAAGATCCATGCAGGATCGTTCTAAATCTTCCCCTAAGTCAGATTGACTCTTTGGTTTCCCCACAGGGAATACCACACACACAATGTGTATTCCACAACTGACCAACAAATATGATCGGGGCTTTTCTTTTCCTTTCAGGATTTCGGATTTCATGATTTCGCGTATCCTGTTGTTGAGCCCCTTGTCTCTTCAACCTGTGAAACCCGAAATTTCAATGAGGTTTGACTTCTTCAACGTGCCGAACACACACCTCTTATTGCCACTTATTTCAGCTTTTCGGAACTTGAGTGATCAACCAATACTCGTTCTTCTTCCCTTATGATTTTCCAGTTTCTAAAATTTCCCCTTTTTGGCAAGATCGGAGGTATTTCGAGATTTTCCCTGAAGCTTGACCACCCCTTTGACTTCCATTGCATGTACCCTTTGAAAAATGGTTAGGACCCACCTTTCGAATTTTTCCTTTTCGCGATTTCGGGAGTTGTGTGACCATGCAACTCTAGCTCTCGACTCCCGAAACCCCAAAACTCGAAGTGCCAAAATCCCGAAATTCCACACCAAAGTCTTGTCGCATTTCGTGACTTCGGGATTTTCACTCCACTGTGTCCTGACTCTTTTTCATCAGGATTCCCGGTATGCTTAACCCCGAAATACCGAAATGTCGATGTTTCACTTCAAAAGGATCAATGGTTGTGAGCCTCCCCTGATCCGATGGCTGGCACGATTTCGCGTACTGGGAGTTTGCGATGCAGTGACTCCAAAATCACTTGCCACTCCAAACACCGAAACCCGAAATATCAGATTTCGAGTGCAAGATCAACGACTGCTGACACTTCTCATCCAACGGTCGTTACTCCTCCTAAGCTTTCTGAATGCTGAAAGGCACCCAACCTTATCTTTCTCATAGATCTGCGGGATCCAACAGTCCACGTGATTTCACGAATTCTCCTTGGAGAATTCTGACCACCCGATTCACTCCTCCAGAATCTCTGACCAAACTGACTTGGTGTCCTTCCACTGAACCTAACTTATGTGCAATGATTTCACTCCCCATCTTCCTTTGAACTCTTCAAAGGTACTAACCCTCCTGAGCTTTCACTTGTGGACTTATGTCTCCAAGAGAGATCATGCTCGCACTCCTTGCGGCAATCTTTCAAGTAACCTATGGTTATTCGAGTTCTTGACTATGTGCACTCCTTACAACAACAGTCCTTCCACCTTCACCTTAGTTGATAACTTCTAAGGCTTCAACTAGCCTGCGCACACCTTGCACAGCTCTGTGCCTCACCTGCACTTCTGCGGAAAATGAGAACAACGGTATCTCTCCTGAGCTTTCTGAGATAAAACTCAGACTCTTGTCAACGCACACCTTGTGGACGTTTCACTGCACCCCTTGTAGGAATTCTTAGGATGAGAAACAATTGAAACTCATTCTTCTCCTCTCTCAGATTTCATATACTTAACATGAAATCACACATTCAACACAACATTGAAACAAATGCATAAACATAGAGAATAAAACAACTATAAGCATACCATTCAACAAATGTAAACAGTAAGCATCATACACCATGAAATTTGAGTCAAAGATTCATATATTAACTCAAGTGCTTCTGTACATGGGTTCTTCTCTACAACTCTCTACTACAACTCTCCAGCTTATGAATTCTAAATGATCATCTATCTTACAATGATACAAGGGTGAGGGTGTCTATATCCGTTTTCCCTCCTACTCACTAAACTGTCTAATCTATGAATTCAAATATACCTACTTTCATCAAACAGACTTAATGTCTATTACATCCGGCAGATGAGAGCAAATCGCTCAAGATCTGTTTACAACATGCAAGTACATTTCCTTTAACTACTACATTAATATCTTCTCATTAATTTTTCAAAAAAATTTCAAAATGTGAAAAAAGTGTGTTGCACTTCTCTAGCTGTCTTCGGCCTTTATCCTTGCTTGGTTGGATGCTTATGATGCTCCTGCATCATACTCCCTCACTTGAAAATTTTCATGAACTCATGTTCATGAGCTCTTGCACGGTCTGTCCATGCTTATGAATTTCTGCTTCATCTTCCCAACTAGCATCTTCAACTGGATGTCCCTTCCATTTGACCAAGTATTCAAAATACTCTTTTCTCTTGGTCTTTTTGCTAATCCTTTTGTCAATTATGCTTTCCATCTGTGGCTTTTTAGCTACAGGCATTTGTTTTGTCCATTGAATCTCTTTATGTTCCTTCTCTGCTCCCGCTTCTTCATCTCTGTAAGGGTACAAATCCACAACATTGAATATCAGTGAGATTATGATCCCATCAGGTAATTCAATCTCATATGTGTTTGCCCCAAATTTCCTTATGACCTTGCACGGTCCAATCTTTTTCATCTTCAGTTTGTTATATGTTCCCCTTGGGAAACGTTCCTTCCTTAGATGCGGAAGAATCAGATCACCAACTTCAAATTGAAGTTCTCGCTTGTGTTGATCTGCTCTCATCTTGTATTCTTGACTTGAACTCTGCAATCGCTCCTTGAATCGGTTGTGAAGCTCCTTCATCCCTTCCGCAAAGTCTTCTGCACTAACACTCCTAAATTCAGCTTGTTCTGAATCTTTTAATTCAAAAAATCCCCTTGGCTGCATTCCATATACAATATGGAATGGACTCTGCCCAATGCTTCTATTAAGTGAATAATTATAAGCAAATTCTGCTTGTGGTAGAATGTGATCCCATTGACTATGGTGTTCATTAACTAAGATCCTCAACAAATCTCCCAAACTTTGGTTCATGACTTTTGTCTGCCCATCCATTTGAGGATGATATGCTGAGCTAAAAGACAAACTTCCCCAAATTTTTCCATAAGGTCCTCCAGAAATGACCTACAAACTTGGTATCTCGATCAGACACAGTACTCCTTGGCAAGCCGTGAAGTCTGACGACTTCCTTGAAAAACAAGTTCGCAATATGAGTTGCATCACTGGTTTTCTGGCATGGTATGAAATGTGCCATTTTTGAAAATCTTTCGACTACCACAAATATTGAATCATAGCCTCTCTATGTTCTTGGAAGTCCCAATATAAAATCCATGCTCACTGCATCCCACGACCTTTCTGGTATGGGTAATGGTTGATATAACCCTGTGTTCTACCTTTTCACTTTTGTGTGCTGACAAATCTTGCATCTGTCCACAAATTTCTTAACATCTGTCCTCATCCCTAGCCAAAAATATGAGCCATCCAACTTTGAGAACGTCTTATCATGACCGAAGTGTCTGACCAATCCTCCACTGTGTTTTTCCTTCAGCGGGTTCTCCCTCATGGAGCATTTTGGAATACATAGCTGATTGCCCTGGAATAATAACCCATCCTGGATCATATACTCGGTCCATTGGATTTTTTCCCTGAGAACTGGATTCTCATATGCCTCATATGCCTCCTTAAAATCTAGTTCATCCCTGTACATTTCTTTGAGGTTATCAAAACCCAAAGTCTTGACTCTAAATTCTTGCATAAGAAAACATTTCCTACTCAAAGCATCCACAACTTTGTTAGTAGTTCCATAAATATGCTTGATCACAAAAGTAAAATTATGCATGAATTCAACCCATTTAGCATGTTTTTGGTTCAACTTCTCCTATTGAGTCATGAATTGTAAAGCATGATTATCATTGTACAAAACAAACTCTTTAGGAACAAAATAATGTCTTCATTTCTTTAGCGCTTGTATTACTGCATAGAATTCTTTGTCATATGTTGAGTACTTAATCTTCGCTTCATTCAGTTTTTCGCTGAAGTATGCGATCGGCTTATCGTCTTGGCTCAAGACCGCTCCAATTGCAAATCCACTCACGTCACACCTGACCTGGAATGTCTTGTTGAAATCTGGAAAAACCAGAATTGGTTGCTCTGTGATCTTCTTCTTCAGCAGATTGAATCTCTTCTCTGCTTCTTCTGTCCAGTGAAAAGACTTGTGTCTTTTCTTCACCGTATCCATCATTGGTGCGCTAATTCCACTGAAATTTTGAATGAATTTCTTGTAGAAACTTCGCAAACCATGGAAGCTTCGAACTTCAAACACACTCTTCGGCAATGGCCAATTCTTAATTGCATCTACCTTTTCTGGATCCATCTTCAACTCATTTGCAAAGATAACAAAACCCAGATAAATGAGTTATTTCCTCATAAATGACGATTTCTTCATATTTATCAGCAATTTCTCTTGTTGTAATCTTCTCATTACTACAGCTAAATGCTTCAAGTGTTCTGCTCCTGTTTTGTTGAAGATTAATATATCATCAAGATATACGATGACAAATTTCCCAATGAAATCCTTTAGGACTTTGTTCATCAACCTCATGAAAGTACTGGGTGAATTTGTTAAGACAAATGGCATGACAAGCCATTCATACAACCCCTCATTCATCTTGAATGTTGTCTTCCATTCATCACCTTCTCTTATTCGAATTTGATGATACTCGCTTTTCAAATCAATCTTTGAAAAAAACTTTGCTCCACTCAAGCAATCCATCAAGTCATCCATCCTTGGTAATGGAAATCTATATCTGATGGTAATCTTATTGATTTCCCTTGAGTCTATACACATTCTCCAACCTCCATCTTTCTTTGGGCTGGGCACTGTTGGAACAGCACATGGACTCAATCTTTCTCTAATCAATACTTTGTCTATTAAGTCCTGGACTTGTCTCTTAACTTCTTCATTTTCCTACGACGTCAATCTATACATGGCTTTGTTCGGTAAACTGGCTCTAGGTATAAGATAAATATGATGGCTTATACTCCTGATAGGTGGTAACGAACAAGGTAGTTCGTCCACTACTATATCAACAAATTCTCCTAGCAATTTCTGGATTTCTTCTGGTAGATCATCTATTCTCGTACTGGTCAAAACAATTTTGGGCTTCCTAAACACAATAAATTTTGTGTCTTACTTCTTCTTAACCTCCTTAAGAAGTTCCTTCCCACTCATGGGAAGCACAGTGTTGCTCACCTATGTTTTCACCTCTTGGTTTTTAATTGGCAGTAACATGTGTGTCCTCCCATTTTTCTCCAGGGTGTATGTGTTCTTTCTCCCATCGTGAACTATGTTTCGATCATATTGCCATGGTCTACCCAACAATAGATGACAAACATTCATGGGAATGACATCACATAATATTTCATCCTTATATCCTCCTATTTTAAATTCAACTAAACATTGTTTATTGACATTTACCTGGTGTCCTTTTTGTAGCCACGAAACTCTATATGGGCTTAGATGTACAACAGTCTCTAGCTCCATCTTTTCTACCATCTCTGTAGATACGAGATTTTTTGTGCTACCACTGTCCACTATGACCTTGCATACCCTATCTTTGGTTTTGCAAGCATTCCAAAATAGACTGTTTCTTTGGGCTGGGTTCTCTGCCTCCTTCTCTGGCTTCAAGAGAACTTTCCTCATCATCAAAGATCTTCCGCCCTCAGCATCTTCTACCTCAACATTCCATCCTTGAGATTTGACAATGTGAGTTTTACCACCATCTTTTTTCTTATCTAGACACTCATAGGATTTATGTTCGATCTTTCCATAGACAATGAATTTTACTTCACCACCTCTGCCTCTTCCTCTTCCTCTAGCTCTAGGAAAAGTACTTCTATCAGCATACTTCCCTCTTTGTGATATTTCTCCTCTCTCATGTTGAGTTTGAGGATTCTTCCCCTCTTCTTTAGATTTCTGAGTTCTATCTTGGGCAATTGTTTTGCCTCTGTCTTGACTTCTACCTCAGCCTCTTTGACCTTGCTTACGGCTCAGCTTCTCTTTGGATTTCAGAGCCATCTGATAAGCATCTTCCACAATCTGAATGGTCATCATTCTCATCTCATATTGAATGTCATATCGCACACCATTCATGTACCTAACAACTTTTTCATCATCGCTTTCCTGATGACCTGCTCTAATGTTTATCTTATAGAACTCTTCAGTGTATTCTTTCACTAACATCAGCTTCTGTCTCAAATTATGCATCCTCTGAAACAAAGTGATTTGATAATCCTTGGGTATAAATTTAGCCTTCATCTTTGCAACCATCCTATCCCATCTTTTGATTTTCTACTTTCCCTTGCAGCGTCCGTCAGCATGCAGTTCATCCCACCATAGTGTTGCATGCCCTTTAAGTCTAGTAACGACATGTTTGACCTTCTTGTCTTCCTTGACATCCTCATAGTCAAAGTACTTGTCTAGAGCTCTAATCCAGTCTAGAAGCTCTTCAACATATAGGTTTCCCTCATACACTAGAATGTCCATTTTCTCTTTGGCACCTATCCTTGCAACAGCCCTGAATAGGCATTCATCCTTAGCATCTTCGACTGCAACTTCTTCTCCTTTGTTTCCAGCTTCATTTTCACTTTCAGCCTCGCTGATATCCCCAGCGTCGACTGTGCGCCTCTGTGTTGTCTCCATGGCATCAAGCTTGGCACGTAACTCATGCATTTCTCTTTCCCTTGATGGATCAGGCATTGGCATTGGCCTGTCTCTTATTCTTGGCAGCATGGCTGTAAAATGTTCCCCTATTCTCTCTGCTACCGAAAGCAAAGAACTTTTTCTGAGCTCTGATACCACAAATGATGCAGACCCCCGACCCTCAGGCCAAGATCTGCGCAGGATTGTTCTAAATATTCCCCTAAGTTAGATTGACTCTTTGGTTTCCCCACAAGGAATACCACACACACAAGGTGTATTCCACAACTGACCAACAAATATGATCAGGGATTTTCTTTTCCTTTCAGGATTTTGGATTTTGCGAATCCTGTTGTCAAGCCCCTTGTCTCTTCAACCTCCAAAACCCAAAATGTCAACGAGGGTTGACTTCTTCAATGCACCAAACACATGCCTCTTTTTTCCACTTATTTTGGATTTTCGGAACTTGAGTGATCAACCAATATGTGTTCCTCTTCCCTTATGATTTTCTGGTTTCTGAAATTTCCTCTTTTTGGCAAGATCGAAAGTCTTTCGGGATTTTCCTTGAAGATTGAACACCCCTTTGACTTTCGTTGCACATACCCTTTGACAAATGCTTAGGACCCACCTTTCAGATTTTTCCTTTTCATGATTTTGAGAGTTGTGTGGCCGTGCAACTCTAACTCTTGACTCCCAAAACCCCGAAACTCGAAGCACCAAAATCCCGAAATTCCACACCAAAGTCCTGTTGTGTTTAGCGACTTCGGGATTTTTTCTCCACTGTGTCTCGAATCCTTGTCGTCCTGATTCCCAGTATGCCGAACCCTGAAATACCTAAATGCCAATGTTTCACTTCAAAGGGATCAATGGTTGTGAACCTCCCCTAATCCGATTGCTAGCGTGATTTCGCGTACCGGGAGTTTGCGATGCAGTGACTCCAAAATCACTTTCCATTCCAAACACTGAAACCCGAAATATCAGATTTCGAGCACAATATCAATGACTCCTGATGCTTCTCATCCAACGGTCGTTACTCCTCCTAAGATTTCTGAATGCTGAAAGGCACTCAGCCTTAACTTTCTCACAGATCTGCGAGATCCAATAGTCCATGTGATTTCATGAATTCTCCTCGGAGAATCTTGACCGCCTGATTCACTCCTCCAAAATATCTGGCCAAACTGACTTGGTGTCCTTCCACTGAACTTAACTTCTGCGCGATTATTTCGCTCCCCATCTTCCTTTGAACTCTTCAAAGGTACTAACCCTCCTGAGCTTTCACTTGTGGACTTAAGTCTCCAAGAGAGATCCTACTCGCACTCCTTGTGGAAATCTTTCAAGTAACCTCTGGTTATTTAAGTTCTTGACTCTGTGCACTCCTTGCAACAACAGTCCTTCCACCTTCACCTTATTTGATATCTTCTAAGGCTTCAACTAGCCTGCACACACCTTGCACAGCTTTGTGCCTCACCTGCACTTCTACGGGAAATGAGAACAATGGTATCTCTCCTGAGATTTCTGAGATAAAACTCAGACTCTTGTCAACGCACACCTTGCGGACGTTTCACTTCACCCCTTGTAGGAATTCTCAGGATGAGAAACAATTGAAACTCATTCTTCTCCTCTCTCAGACTTCATATACTTAACATGAAATCACACATTCAACACAACATTGAAACAAATGCATAAATAGAGAGAATAAAACAACTGTAAGCATACCATTCAACAAATGTAAACAGTAAGCATCACACACCATGAAAATTGAGTCAAAGCTTCATATATTAAATCAAGTTCTTTTGTAAATGGGTTCTTCTCTACAACTCTCCAGCTTAGGAATTCTGAATGATCATCTATCTTACAATGATACAAGGGTGAGGGTGTCTATATCAGTTTTCCCTCCTACTCTCTAAACTGTCTAATCTATGAATTCAAATCTACCTACTTTCATCAAACAGACTTAACGTCTATTACATCTGGCAGATGAGAGAAAATCACTCAAGATCTATTTACAACATGCAAGTACATTTCCTTTAACTACTACATTAATATCTGCTCATAAATTTTTCAAAAACATTTCAAAATGTGCAAAATGTGTGTTGCACTTTTCCAGCTATCTTCCACCTTTATCCTTGCTTGGCTAGCTGCTTACGATGCTCCTGCATCAATATGTCAACAATGATTTTTTGAGATATGTTTCCCAAATTTCCCTCAGAGATTGTATCTTGAGTAGGTATCAGAGATTGGGGAGTGTCGAAAATATCAGTGGGAAAGATAGATGAAATATATTTCTCAATCTCATCTAAACTCGGAATAAAGGATGAACAATGATGGTTTTCATCCCATGGTGCCTCCTCAATACTAACATTTTCCTTAATGGATTCCTTGGATGGAAAAATCCATATGATGTAATTGAAAGTGGAGGATAGGGAATCTAACGAAGAGGGTAGCAAAAAGGAATTAGATGCCAGCAGATGTTGGTCGTTAGGTGAAGGAGAGGTAGATTAACGGTGTCATACTCAGCCTTTGTATAACACCCCATAGGATGGGAAACGTCACAAAGTAAACATATTTCTTCTCTGATACCAATTTGTAATTCCCCCAACCACCAACAGGCCAGGAAACATCATAGAGTAAAAATATTTTTGCTCTGATTCCAATTTGTATCATCCCCGACCACCTAGGCTAGGCCATGCTACTCCAAATAACGCTCATGCTCGAATATACATACACACACACACACACACACACACATATATTTAGTACAATTTTCAATCCAACATAAACATTTTTTTCATACATAGATTAATGCGTAAAATACAATAACACATACATAATTTACATATGATTTACATTCTGCTATCACACAACATAACACAGAAATAACAGTTAAAGCATGCATACATTATTCACAAGAAACACCATAAATATAACAACATATACAAGAAATATTGATCATTATATCATGTACAAATACACAACATGTAAATGAACATAGGATTTGTACTTATATTTTAATTGAAGTACACCAACTTCATGCAGACCTTCCATGAACCTCCTAGCCTTAGGCCATGCTTCTCATCACTCTGGGTAGTGGGTCACCCTTGAGCTAGGACTAAACTCCACCAAGCCAGGGATTCCTAGGCTAGGTAGGGACAACCTGAAGTTGCACAATAAAATAGGAAGGATTTCCTCCAAGGAGCCACTTACACCCACATCTCACAAAATCTCATTCCCCACATGTTTGTCCCACCCCAGGAGTGTACACCTTCACTGTCACTCAGTCCATCGGTTGTTACACCTCCCTTTCCGATGCTTCAAGAATAGGATAGATCATGAATTCTCAGAGATCTGTAGCTGCTACTAGACTCCCTCCAAGAGAAATCACTTCCTCAACACACTCTCTCACCCAGAGAGAGTTTCTCAGAGGCCCGAAAACCTGCTTCTTCTATCCTTGGGCCTGACAACCCACTTCCTCACTCCCGCTTCTCAACACATCGGCATGGTGATGGAAAAAACAAAAACTAGGCGTGGGGAACGATACTGACAGGAAAAAACGGAGGCAACCCCCAGGGTACAGGTGAAACGAGGGTAACAATTCATCTTTTTACATAGAGGCTCGAGGTGTTTCAATAATTCCATAATGGCATTCCAGGTTTACTGTGTTCTTTCTAGGTGCACTGGTTAATTGGGGTAACAGATGGACATCCTGGTTCGAATGGTGATAATCCTCAGAGAATGGTCAAAATGGTGAGAACGTCCCCCATAAATCTACATGCACTCTGGATGACACTTGGCTCTCCAGGAGCACGTCCCCCCCACTTGGAACTCGTTCCTCCTCCTAAAGGAACTTAAGATAAATTGATATCCTCTTTACAACTTTTATAATAATAATATATTATTCTATTAGGATCTTAATCTTAGCCCTGTTTCCTCAATCTCTTAGCCTCCTCCCTTTCTCAACCTAGTGGATTTCATTCCCCCATACTCTTTCTTCATGGTTGGTCTACACACAACGATGGTTTAATATTAATAATATGAATATTTACATGTACAAAATAGGCTCCTGGTCTTTAACATCTAGGCTCCCGGCATAATCAACACATAAGCCTACTAGCTTATAAATACTTGGCTCACCAGCCTACAAAACATGTTACATTCATAATTACTTCTAGGCTCAGCCTTGGGATATTGCAATCCCCTCCCCTTATTTTTGCACTGTATTGAGCACAACTTAATTAGACAACATCAACAAGATTTCCAAAATATTCAAAAAGATGCGGGTATTTTGCCTCCTTAGCATATTCGTTCTCCCATGTTGCGTCCTTAGGACTGTACCAGGTCCACTAGACCTTTACAAGCCTTATGGTTTGATTCCAGAGATAATTTCTTTTCATGTCGAATATGTGCACCAGATTCACTTGTAAAGCGCCTTCTTGTTCCACCTGAATCACATTCCAATCAATCACATGATTAGCATCAGGTATATATTTCTTGAGCAATGAGACATGAAATACATTATGAATAGTCAAGCATGTGGGAAATGAAAGCATATAAGATATTGGTCCAATCCTTTCTAGAATTTCAAATGGTCCACAATATCTAGCTGCTAACTTGGAACAGTTTCCCATCTTCAGGGAACTTCTGTTGGATTTCACCTTCAAGAAAACATGATCACCCACATTAAATTCCTTGTCGGTTCTACCTTTGTAAGAATAGATTTTCTACCTGTCTTATCAGGCTTCAAATTTTGTTTAATCTTCAACATTTTCTTTTCCATTTCCTTGAGCAACTTCGTCCCAACCACTGCTCTATTAGCTCGGTTGTCCCAACATACTAGGGTGTTGCACTTTCTTCCATAAAGTGCCTCAAATGGGATCATATTCAATGATTCTTGGTACCCATTGTTGTAAGAAAAGTCTACCGAGTGTAGTTAGTCTTCCCATATTGATGGTTTGTCCATCACATACATTCTTAACATATCTTCTATCACTTGATTTACTCTTTTCATTTGTCCATCAGACTTAGGATGATAAGTTGTGTTGAAGTTCAAGATTGTTTTGAACCCCTTGAATAATCCTCTCCAAAATTTGAGGTAAACTTTGGGTCTCTATCAGACACAATTGTCTTTGGAATTCCATACAAGAGTGCTACTTCCCTCATATAAATTTCATCAACATTATTTTCCTTGTGAGTAATCTTCAATGGAATAAAATGGGCATCTTTAGTAAGCTTATACACCACCACCATGATGGAATCATGTTTCTTGTTTTTTATAGGTAATCCTGTGATTAAATCCATTGTCACCACTTCCCACTTCCACTCACGAATGGGTAATGGTTGTAGCAACCCAGCTAGGTGTTTATGCATAGCTTTGACCCTTTGAAACTCCATACATCTGGTGATGTATTCTGCAATTTCTTTCTTCATATCTGGCCAGTGGTAATGGCTCTTGACTATTGAAACTATTTTCTAATATCCATGGTGTATAGCATAAGACACATTATGGATCTCTTTCAAGATCACACTTCTCAATTTGCAAGAACTGGGTACATAAACTTTGTTTTTGTACAAGAGAATTCCATCAATTCCCAATTCATAATCTTCATCCTTCTGTTGCATTCTACCTTGTTGCAATTTAGTTACCAATTCCATGTACTGCAAATCAACTTTTTCATCCTTAGAAATTATTCCTTTAAGATCCATCTGATACATGATAATGGTTGTAGCAAGCAGATCTTGCACTCTCTTGTTGAGTGCATCATCCACTTTGTTCTCCTTTCCTTTGATGTGCTTGATATCAAAGTCATATTCAAAGAGGAATTTCAACCATCTAATATGGATAACATTCAAGATATGTTGTTCAAACAAATATTTCAAACCATTATGGTTTGTTCTCAACTCAAACCTTCTTCCCATGAGGTAGTGTCTCCATTTATTTAAGGCATGCACTATGGATTCCAACTCAAAATCATGAGTGGCATAGAGCCTTTCATGCTCTTTCAATTTCTTGGATTCAAAACATATCACAAACCCATTTTGGATAAGGAATTCACCCAGTCCTTCTTTGCATGCATCTGTGCAAACAATGAACTCTTTATTCAGATCTGTAATATTCAGAATTGGAGCATTGGTTAAAAACTGCTTCAATTGTTGGAAGTTGATTTCACATTATGTTGTCCATTGAAACTTCTTCCCCTTCCTTTGCAAGGAAGTGATGGGATGAGATATTCTCCAAAACCCTGCAATGAACCTTCTGTAGTAGCTAGCTAGACCCATGAAGGATATGAATTCTGTCACACTCTTAGGTGCTATCCACCCTTTAATGACCTCAATATTTCCAGGGTCCACTGCTCTACCTTCTTCAGATATGATATGCCCCAAATAGTGAATTATGTTTTGATAAAATCAAAACTTGCTCACTTTGGCATAAAATTGATGCTCTCTTAGCGCTTGCATCACCATCCTCAAATGATGCTCATGTTCTTCTTACGACTTTGAATATACAAGGATGTCATTCAAAAAGTGAATTACAAACTTGTATAAATAATCTCAGAAAACACCATTCATTAAGCACATGAAAACAACTGGTGCATTTGATAACCCAAATGGAACCACTGTGAACTCATAATGATCATACCTTATCTTGAAGGCGGTCTTGTTGATGTATTCTTCTTTAATCCTTACCGGATGGTATCCCTACCTGAGATCTATATTTGAAAATATCCTTTCATTCTTCAACTAATCGAAGAAATCACCAATCCTTGCTAGAGGATACTTGTTCTTTATAATTAATTTATTTAACTTCTTGAAGTCAATGCACAATATCAGGGTCCCATATTTCTTCTTCAAAAATAACATTAGGGAACCCCAAGGTGACACACTTGGGCATATGTACCCCTTATTTAAAAGTTCTTCAAGTTGCATTTGTAGTTCCTTGAGTTCTAGTGTACTCATTCTGTAAGGATTCTTTGATATTGGAGCTGCTCTAGACATTAAATTTATAGAGAAATCAATATCTCTCTTTGGAGGTAGTCCTGGTACCTCCTTGTACACATATTTAAAATCTTCTAGGACTACATGATCCTCCAGATTTGACACCCTATCCTTAAATGCTTCCCCCATATGGGCTACAAATATTTGGAAGCCATTCCTGTAACACTTAGCTACATTGCTGAGATTTCTCAGACAATAACTGCTTTTGGAATTCCTTGGACTTATCTCTAATTTCCTTCCTCATCTAGGCAAGTGAATTCCTTGTTATGACAGTCTAATATGGCATGGTGTTGGTTCAACTAGTCCATACAAATTAGGAAATCATATGATCCCAAAGGAAAGATTTTCAAATGTTCCTTGGTACTCATTTCATTCATGCCCAGAGGACATGATTTAACGACCTCAACAACCTTTCTCTTGGCTCCTGTAGCCAGCTACACCAGCCAAGATTTCCCATGCTTTCTTCTTGGTAGTTGAATATTTCCACTACCTTAGGATCTATATAGTTATGAATAGCCCCCAAATCAATTAAAATAGTAAAGTAATGGCTATTGATCATACCTTCAACTTCAATCATGTGCGATTGAAACTCATCTTGCTTGTTGTCCAGGGCTACATAGATCCTAGGTATTATTCTTCCCATGTCCTCCACTATTTTTGCTTATTGAACATAGTTAACAACTCTCACCCTGTCCTTTATGTGAGGTAAATATCTATACTTATGATCTCCATTATAGCCCCAACATTGCACAGGTGCCTTCCTTGGCATTTTCCTACCTACTTCAGCTATCCTGGGCTCCCTCAAAACTGACCGAACTTGAGTAATATTTTTGAAAAATGGTGGCGTGTTTCCCTTCTACCTTTTCTCCTTCTTAAACTTCCTCTTGTCTTCCCAAGCTCTTTGGAAAGTAGGATTTCATTTATACTGATCATATAAGCAGTTTTCTCTCCTTTTAGTTTCTTCTAGAGTCTTGGGATCATCATATTGGATTTTTCACTGATAAAAGGTGGCAGCCCACTCAGATATCTCTATATCTTGAATTTCTCATCCTTAATTGAAGGGGCCTACTTCAACATCTCTAGAAATATCCTTTCATATTCATCTATAGTCATGTTTCCCAATTTAAGTTCGAAGAAATCTTTCATCTTTTTGTCATAGTATCTCTTGGTTAAGTACTTCTTTTCAAAATGTTTCTTGAATTCCATCCATGTGACATCATTCTCTTTGACGTGTTGCAATTTCACAAGATGATCCCACCACATGGAAGCCTTTCCTTTTATCTAATAGATTGCAATTCTTTCTTCTGCATGAGAAGAATAATTATGCAATTGGAAATATTTTCTTATGCCAATTATGAATGTCTCAGCCTCTTGATCCTTTTGGTGCTCTCCATCAAAAGTAGGAGGTTTGATCTTATACATTTCTCCTTTAAACTCATCCACCCCAGACCTCCTATGTTTCCTGATAGGGTATGGACTTGAGCTACTGTGTGCTCTCCTATGGGAATGCTTTTGGGAGTGTTGGTGATTTCTGCTACCACTCCTTGATCTTCTTTCCTCATCAGGGAACCTGTGGATTCCTGATTTGTTGGATTCACTTTCCTTATCCAACTTATTTTCAATTGTTTCCAGGTTCCGCATTAGCTTCATATTGAAATATTCTTGTTTCTCCTTGGCTCTCTTAATCCTTTCATTATCTTCCTGGTGAATTTGGACATCTTTTTGAAATTTTTTAATGATTTTCATCATGCTCACGTCTTTATCTATTTCTTCCCTATGCCCATTGGAATTTGTCCCTTCAACTCCCAAATGGACATCCATTCCTCTAAAATCATCCTTTGTACTGTAAGCATCCTATTCCTCCTCCATTTCTTTGCACTATGTAACAATTTTGTTTGGTTCTGAAAATTGTTAACTCTGTAAAATGTGTAGTCAACCGAATTTTGTCAGGCTATTAGACTTAATAATTCTCTAGAATAACTTAAACAATATGATTCAAAAAAATAAAATCAGACTCCATTTTTCTGTGAGTCTTTGGTCGATCAATAATCCCCATGACTATATATCTGAGCCCTATTCTATTATAAAATTTACTTTCAGGTGCTAGCCCCTTTTTGTTCATCCCTTAATTCACATGTGACCATGGCTGTGACCAAGTGCTAACAGTTGGGAAATTATCCGGAGCCTTGAAACTTTGGGGCTCTAGACCTTCATAGGTTTCCCTTTTCTTCACATCACAAACATCAAAGAACCTTGAGTGAGTGATTTCATAAAGGACGGTGGATCTACGGTCCACATTCTTTGTTAAGATCTATAGTGGCTAAGATTTCTAGGACTCCGAGCTTCGGTGGTTTCCAAAGAACATCACAAACAATCTCTCGGAGTGTCGAATTGGCGAACTCGCAAAGTGGGGTGGATCAATGGTCCACAAATTCCCAAAATCCTATGGTTGATATTTAGTAAGGAACTCCAGGCTTTAGGAGTTTCAAACTATCCATACTCTCAATCGTTCTGGAGTCCCAAGTCTTCGAACTGTTGCATCTGTTTCCAAGTGTCATTTCCCGATCAACGGTTGAGATTAACTCTGTCCCTCCGAATTAGGGCTTTAGGGCTCTGGGACTTTGGAGCTTTGGGGTTTCGAGACTTCAGAGGGTTTCTTCCTCCCACTCAATCACGAACCATTTATTCTGGAGTGTCAAGTCCTCGGACTTCATGATCTAGCACCACACGTCTACCAGGGTCAAGTTATCATGGGCCCAGTCTAGTTAAATTCTTCGCCAAGGTTTTAACTACTTTATGTATTCATCTAGGGCCCCACTACCCATACTCGAGAGGAGTATCATGTGCTGAAATACTAGAAGCAGACATGTGTCCCTATATGATGGGTGACACGTGTCACATTCTAACTGGCATTTATATCTTCCAAAGGTTCTTAACTCACTGACATGTGACACACAACCTGTGTTTTCATGTCATCTCGGGTGATTTCAGTAGGCCATGTCACTTCGGGACTTTTGTCTTTAGAATATTTACACTTGCACACTCCAATTCTCCTGAACAAGACAATCTGTGGACACGTTTCCCTTTTGATGAATGGTCTAGATTAACTTCGGACTTTGGGACTTCAAGAGTTTTCAGTCTAGCACACTCCAATTCTCCCGAAGTGTCGAACTTTCGAACTGCTGTGAGATCTATGGCTCACAATAAATTGCACACATATCTAATGGCTGGGATCTGTTCCTCACCATTGTACCTTGCTTCTTGATCTTGACTCGATCTAACATCTTTGATCTATCTTTGAATGATCCAATGGTCAAGCACTTCTCCCCAGATATACGATGTATATCCACTATGGGACTTCAGAACTTCGAGCTTCGACCTCGTTTTTCTCTATAACACATAAACTTCGTTGAAGTCTCAAAGTTCGAAGGGCTTGGAGGTTAAATCTTATGCACCTTTTTCCATATCTGACGGCTGGAAAAAGTTGGCCTTTCTCCTGCGCAAATCTTATGCCCCAATTCAAACCTTATGGCCCAACCCAATGGTTGTTGTCACTTCTTTATCTAATGCCATTCCATAAGCCGTTATACCTCCCAAGCTTTTGAACATAGCCCAAGTGTTCACACGGTTCCTTCCTAACACTCAAGGATGTTATGAGGTTGTTATTTTGTCCCTCTTTACACAATTCACTCTGAAACTTTTGTTTCATTAACCACTACCATGGCCCATCTAGGCGCAATGTCGAAACCATGGCTACGATACCAATTTGTAATGCCCCATAGGATGGGAAATGTCACAGAGTAAACATATTTATGCTTTGATACCAATTTGTAATTCCCCCAACCACTAATAGTCCAGGCAACATCACAGAGTAAACATATTTTTGTTATGATTCCAATTTGTATCATCCCTGGCCACCCAGGTTGGGCCATGCTACTCCAGATAATGCTCATGCTCGAATATAGATATATATATGTATTTAGTGCAATTTTCAACCTGACATAAACATTCTATTAATACATAGATTAATGCAGAAACGACAATAACACATACACAATTTACAGATGATTTACATTCTTCTATCACACAACATAATGCATAAATAACAGTAAAAGAATGCATACAATATTCACAGGAAAACTCATAAATATAACAACGTATATAGGAAATACTCATCATTATAGCATGTACAAATACATAACATGTAAATGAACAGAGGATTGGTACTTTATTTTAATTGACGTACACCAACTGCATCCATAATTTCCATGAACCTCCCAGCCTTAGACAACACTTCTCATCACTCTCAGCAGTGGGTCACCCCCAAGCTAGGACTAAACTCCATCGAGAAAGGGATTCCTAGGCTAGGCGGGGACAACATGAAGTTTCAAAGTACAACAGGAAGTATTTCCTCCAAGGAGCCACTTACGTCCACAAATCACAGACTCTCATTCCCCACATGCCCGTCCCACCCCAGGAGTGTACACCTTCATTGTCACACAGTCCATTCGTTGTTACACCTCCATTTCCGAGGCTTCAACAACAGGCCAGATCAGGAATTATCGGATCTTTGTAGCTGCCACTAGACTCCCTCCAAGACAAATCACTTCCTCAATACACTCTCTCACATAGAGAGAGTTTCTCACAGGATTGACAACTTGCTTCTTCTATGCTCGGGCCTGATAACCTGCTTCTTCACTCCCTCTCCTCAACACATGAGCATGGTGATGGTAGCAACAAAAACTGGGTGTGGGAAACAATACTGATAGGACAAAATGCAGACAACCCCCAGGGTACAAGTGCAGTGAAGGTAAAAATTTGGCTTGTTACAATGGCGTTCCAGGGTTACTGTGTGCTTGTTGGGTGCACTGGTTAATCGGGGTAACGGATGCCCAGCCTGATTCGAATGGTGAGAATCCTCAGATAATGGTAAAAATGGTGAGAAATTCCCCCCATA
>ML786066.1:129501-145560 GCA_009831015.1 Picea engelmannii | reverse complement strand
TGGAACTCGTTCCTCCTCCTAAAGGAACTTAGGATAAATCAATATCCTCTTTACAAATTTTAGAATAATAATATATTATTCTATTAGGCTCTTAATATTATCCCCTTTTCCTCAATCTCTTAGCCTCCTCCCTTGCCCAACCTAGTGGAGTTCAATCCCCCATACTCTTTCTCCATGGTTGATCTACACACAACGATGTTTTTATATTAATAATATGAATATTTACATGTACAAAAGAGGCTCATGTCTTTTATCATCTAGGCTCCCGGCCTAATCAACACATAATCCTACCAACTTATAAATATTTGTCTCACCAACCTAAACAACATGTTTCATTCATAATTACTATCGGGCTCGGCCTTGGGATATTACACTTTGTAGGACTGAGTGGCATAGTGTCACATAGTGATCAAATTCTAAGGGAGTAGATAAGATCCATGATTCAGATGATTCGAGGGACTGATTTACCATAGTTGATGTTGGCACCAGGCTGAAGGGGAAAGAAGAAAGATCATGGGAAAGAAAGCATGCAAAAAACTGAAGTAACAACTAGAAAAAGAATAGCACGTGCACATGGAAGAAAGCATTCACAAAGGAAAGCGATAGCTGAAGAAAGAACAACATGCGCATGGGAGAAATACCTAACGTAAGAAGGGTTAGGGTTTTGGTAATATTTTGTAAAAGGATAAAGAGCCCAAAATGTATAAATATAGATACGAAAGTATCATATAGGGATGGTTTCTGTTATTATTGTTGTTGTTGAGGGTTAGGCTTTGGAGTGAAGTTTTGGAGACTGTAACCACGCAAGAGCGTAGGCGATATGTAATTTTTTTAGCTATATGAACTGATTTTGTAAGATGTTGAGAAAATAAGATACAAGGGAAGGTAGATCCGAGGATTAGACCACAGGTTGTAGAGCCTGGTGCGATCTAGTTCACCTCACATAGATCTTACCAAGTTTTTTTGGAGAATTGTAAGAGCGCTGCGCTAGAAATGCAGAACTTCCATAATAAAAGAGCCAAGAGCCAAATATTTGTGGACATATCCCAGGAGGGGGTGAACCACGGTAATACCTACATAATGTGTTGAATGTATGCATGTCTCTACTTTCTTTCAACAATTAATGGTTAAGCTTGACGAATAAGTTAATACATTGTTATGAATCTGTTTATACTTTGTTTGAGTTAAACTGTGGGATATATGTATGCGACTTCAAGGAATAAGTATTTTACCTTACAACTCATGGTACCTGGATTTAATCAAGAAACCCCTATCCCCTACTCTGTCCTAGGCTGTAAACACCTGAGTCTTATAGTCACCCATTTAAATCTATCTCGAGTGAGATTGTGCAGTACCTTCCGGGTGCTGTGTTTCCTTCTGGTTTACCAGGAGGACCAATAGTTTTGGAGGCTTTGTTGGAACCCCAAATGACATGAACCCTTGGTCAATAACTCAGACAACCCGAGAAGGGAAATAGTAACCAACAAATGGTTCCATTGTCAGAACAAGAGAAACAAGAGAGGACTAAGTAGATGGGATAGAATGAATAAGAACCGAAGGAGTGGAACATAAGAGGAATGAGATGTTAGAAGGGAATGTTGGGACCTTGGAACCCCACGAGAGAAGAAATCGATGACTGGTTGAGAACTAAAGAGCTATAGTTTGCACATAAAGACAATAGAAACCCCAGGATCACACCACTCAAATACCTGGATAAATACGTATTTACGGATTTACACGAAGTCTTTTTCTGTGATTTTCCACATCTACTACAGGAATGGATCTTAGGGTTAAAGGATAACCATGCGACAAATCAGATTCGACAGCTAGATTGGACTCTAGTACAGATCCAGGAGCTACAATAGGTGAACAACAAATTCACCCGCGCAATCAACTTTTGGCTTGACAGTATTGTGGCAGGATTTATCACAGAATTTCTAGTAGACATAGCAAAGTCATATAGTGCAGCCGAGAAAGAGTTCCTACGAGGACCTAGAGGAAGGTACATTTGATCACTATATACTTCTATCAATATATTTCTATATAGCAAAGGTGTAATGACAATGGAATCAGACAGCTAGACTTCCCTACGTGTATGGGGGAAGGGAGAAAGCACTGACAGAGAGAGGAGGAATGGAAGGAAGGAAGGGTAAAGAGAAGAAGGAGGAGGAACCCTTGGACCCGATCTTGATGGATGAAGACCATCTTAAGTGGATATTGGCATCATCAGGAATGAAACGTAGTGGAGCACCCTACTATTATAAGGTGAATACCAAAAAGAGAGTCATAGCCGAGAGGGAGGGCTTGGCAAGCGATGAGGAAGAGGTAGAGGATCTCAGGGCTATGGAGAAGGTTGAGGAAATCCTGCGCACCATGTATGAGAGGAAAACAAGAGGCCCAAGAATAGGAGGAGAAGGCAGTCATCCCTTTCATATTAATGTCAGTGTGGAACCCATAAACCCATGTGCAACCAATACACCAAAGAGAACACCACCATTTAGACAACCAAAGTTTGGAGGAATTATGACAATAAGAAGTACATCTACACAAGGAGCAACAAATGGAGGATCCATTTTAGGCAACCTTAGTCAAGTATCTACACCGTGTGGAAGAGGGAGTAGCTCAGTATTTGGAATGGCAGGACATGATCTTACTATCAGATTACTAGAGTTTCGAGGAGAAGCAGTAGAAGACCCTGAGAAGAATATGTTCATTTGCGCAAAGATCTGGGAAGAAAAGAAGATCACTGATGAAGACACCAAACTGGCACAGCTAGCGATCACGCTAAGAGACTGAGAACTATACTGGTACATGAGTCTAGACATGAACAATGTTTTCGGAATGACATGGACACTGGAAGACATTAAGAAACTATTAATAAATGAGTTCCAAAAGCCAAGCTCAGAGGATCAATACATGAATGAGATGATTGAAATAAGATAGAAACTAGGAGAATCGATATGGGAGATTGATCAAAGATTCAAGCGATTAAAAGGAAAGTTAAAATACCTTATGACTAATATGCAACATCAACACCTGTTTTTAAACTCACTACTCCCACACTTAAAATATCCATTACGACAACATAAGTTTTAGACGCAGGCAAATGCTCTGAAGGAATCCTTGCAATTGGAAGAGAATCAATACCAGTAGATGGACCTGACTATCGAAGAACTAAAGGAGGATCTGAAGAACTTAACATTTTAGCTAAACCAGAATAAGAACAAGGAGAAACGAGAATCCGTTTGGTGCACTACCGGCAGGATGGAAGGACACCATAAGAATGAATGCTCAACATTCTCACAGTATATGGTGATGGGGATGCCAAACCCACTACCACAAGGAGGATTATGGTGTGAAATATGCAATAAACCTGGTCACGACCCTTACCACTGCACGATGATGCAAAAATACCAAACAGTTCCAAAGAACTCATATTTCACCTTTTGTAAGTCAGTTGGTCATGACGACAAAGAATGCAAAAATATGGAGATGATGTGGGAAAGAACATCAGACGCATACAGGGTACATGCATAAATGATGACTAGGCAAGTAGCACCATATTTCACTCAAGCCCCAACCCCATACAACACCATGCAACAATAGTATAATACTATGCCACAACCATACAGTAACGTGCAATCACAGTACTACCTGGCACAGCCCCAGTACAATATCACGTAGTATAATCAGGGACCATAGTATAACACACCACGAGATGATATTGCAACTTATAGAGGAGAAAGACGAGCCAGAGGAGGTTTCAGATGCGGTAGAGGACCAATCACATGTCACAATTGCCAGCAACCAGAACATTATGCATGGGAGTTCCCACTGCCACCAACAACTTGTATGTATTTTTGCACATCGAACCATGATACGGAGGAATGCCCTACATTGCTTGTAAATATCCAGGAAAAAAGGAATCAAAATAACTAGAATTTTTAGTGGATTTCAACTGAAGCAAGGGATGATGGATGGAACATCAACATAGTCACTCGAGGAGGAATGAAAAAATAAAATGACATAGTTCGACAAAAACTAGCGCAAAACCAATGGGTAACGAATAACACTGACCCAAAGAAGCAGTTTGAGGTGCATAAGGAGAAGGATATCTTTACAGAATCCCGACAAGAATTCCAGAAGGAGAACATTGCACCGACTACACAACAGAGCAAGGAAGCAATTAAGGATAATGTCACCATCATTGGACCATCATTGGACCATACCAATAGAATACAACCCAAGGAACAAGTAAGTATTATCAAAGACTTTTTGAAATCATGCATCAAAATGTTAAGTGATCGTTCATCTGTCAAAATATTGCAAAACATCCTAGAAAGGTGTAGCAGCGAGATAGAACAGAACCTAGAATTGAAAACTGTCAACCACCTACACACAAGAAGAAGAACAAGTAGGGAATTTAGACTAAATTCTAACATTGGGGATTTCAATATGGGATATATTATACTAGATATAGGATCCGAAGTGAATGTACTACCAAAAGCTACATGGAAATGCATGGGAGAAACTACATTGGGATACTCAATTGTTCAATTAAATCTAGAAAATCAACATAGAGTCCTACCAATAGGTAGACTGAAAGGAGTGACGGTAGATCTGGATGGTGTGTGCACTAAGGTAGACTTTGAAGTCATCAAAATAGTATACGACACAACACCTTACCCGACGCTACTTGGTCTGGATTGGGCGTTCGACAACCAGGCCATAATTAACTTTAAAACTAGAAAAAGGGCATTTGAGTCGGGGGACTACAGGGTCATAGCCCCACTTGACCCATCAGAAGGAGAGAGGTTCGTAGAACCCACTTGTATGGATTTAGAAGAGATCGTCCAGTTGTACAGAACAACTGATCACGATGCAGACTATATAAACCCCATTGCAGATGAGGTACTCAGTTGGCAGAGCATTACTTCATGTATAGCAGACTCAGACACTGGGTTAGAAAACTAGCAGCAAAGACTACAACAAGTATCCATAAGAAGGTCTGCCATAATAGACCATGCAGTAAGGTGGATTGGCACAGAAATCAGAGAACCACCCAGTTTTCATGGGCTAAATGATTTGGAAAATTTCTTGACACAATATGAAGATTAAGTATTAGAAAACCAGAGATTGCTAGCACTGGATTTAGCACTAAAGGATACACTCGCAAGATGGTGGGGTGCACACAAAGAGACTATCACAAATTGGTACCAATGTAAGCAATTACTGCGCATAAGGTTTGGCATAGAACAGACAAGTAACAAACAACATAAATAGGACGGACTAGACACACCAGCAGAACAATTGGAGGCATGTAAAACACTGTGGAAAATGACGCCACTGGAGGAATGATCTCACCACTTCATTCATACTTTAGAGGGCATATCAGTGAATTGGTATACATACCAGGAAATGCGTAAAGGTACCAAGACATGGGTGACACTCCAACAGAACTTTACAGTCACTTTTTCATTCGAGCATGAGAACCCCAACATAGATGCGGCCTTGAAATGGATTAGGAATGTCATATTCATTGAAGAATAGGAAGTAGTAGCTACAACATAGGTACAAGAACGGCATAAGCAGACAGTCAAGGATCTACTGTCATGCTACCAAGTATAGGAGGAAGCCCCAGATGAAGATGATCCACGTGATATTCAGATCAAAGAAGTCGAAGGCGAGAGAGATGTGAAAGGACCACCCTTAGAGTCAGAGGTCATCTCTGTGCCAATAAATATAAAGAAGGTTAACATAGGGACCACTGAGCAGCCCAAAATAGTCAACATTGGAGATTACTGGGACGAACAAACACTAGAAAGCATCATAGAATTGTTGTGTGAATACAATGACCTTTTTCCCACAACCTTTACAAAGATGAAAGGCATAGCCGAAGAATTAGGAGAAATGAAGATACCACTCAGAACTAATGCGAGACCCATTAAGCAACGACCATATAGATTGAACCCCATATATAAACGAAAAGTTAAAGATGAGATGGACAGGATGCTCGAGGCCGGCATCATCGAACCAGTCAAAGAATCAGAATGGATAAGCCCGATGGTAGTACAGAACAAGAAACAGGGAAGAGGGATCAGGATATGCATCATGATGCAGGAGCATCGTGCAAAGCCTAAAGCACACGACTAAGACAAAGAAATAGTTGGATGCACGGAGGAAGAAAAAGAGCACGTTTTCATAAGAACCATTTTGAATTTTGAACTTAAAAGGCATTAATGTAATAGTTAGGAAGAAGGCGTACTTTACATTTATATCTTGGAGGTTGTAAACAGATCTTGAGTGATTTTCTCTCATCTGTCAATGTAAAAGGCATTTATGCATAGTTAATGAAAGTAGGTAGATTTGAATGATAGATTAGACAGTTTAGGAGAGCAGGAGGGAAAATGGATATAGACACCTTCGCCTTTGTATCATTAGTAAGTTGTATCATTGTATCATTAGCATAGCACAGAAGAAGAGAGATGTAGCAGAGAGTTGTAGAGAAGACCCCATGTATAGAAGCTTTGAATTAATATATGGAGCTTTGAATCAGACTCATGGTGTTATGATGTTTTTTGCTTATACATGGTGAATGGTATGTTTATAGTGGTTTTATTCTCTCTGTTATTCATTTACTTTAATACTGTGTGTATGTATGATTTCATGTTGAATGTTTGAAGTCTGAGAGAGAGAGAGAGAACGAGTTTCAATTATTTCTCTTCGTGAGTGAGAGTTCCTGCAAGGAGTGCAGTGAAATGTCTTCAAGGTGTGCGTTGACAAGGATTTCAGAGTTTATCTCTGAAAGCTCAGGAGGGATATCGTTGTTCTCATTCCAACAGTAGTGCAAGTGAAGCACAAAATCCGTGCAAGGTGTGTGCAGGCTGGTTGAAATCTTAGAACTTATCAACCAAGGGGAGAGTTGAAGGACTTCTATTGCCGAAGGTGCACAGAGTCGAAGAAAATCAAATACTCAGGAGTATTTGAAAGTCCGTCGCAATGAGTGCGAGCAGGAACCCTTTTGGAGGTTTGAGTTTGTAAGAGAAAGCTCAGAAGGGATAACACCTTTGAACACTTCAAAGGAGGATAGAAATTGAAATACTTCAAAGGGAGATGAGGGTCAAAGTCATCCAACAGAAGTAAAGTTCATAAGGAAGAACCTTGGTTCATTCCGCAGAAGTTGTCCAGGAGTAACGAGCGGTCGAAATTCTCTGTGGAAAATTTACGAAGTCATGAGGATCGTGGGATTCCAGTGAAGTTGCAAGAAGGATAAGCACTGGATGAATCCACCCTTCGGTAGGTAAGAATCAATGTGGACCATTGATCGTGTTTTTCACAAGCTGTCAGATCATTTTGTCATTTTGGGGATCCTGACGACAAGGAGTTGAGCGCAGTGGAACGAAAGCCCCGAAGTCATGAGTTGTGACAAGAATTGGAGTGGAGTTTCAGGATTTCAACACTTTGAGAGCTCGAGGGTTGAGATGAGTTAGTTTCAACTGCAGGAGTTGCAAAGTGGCGAGAGCGAGAGCTCATGTGAATGCGTGGCACATTTGTTTGGTAGGGACCACAAGGTTGATAGGTGGCGTGTACTCACGCATCGAGGGGTCAACCCATAGTTTCCCTATCACATCTCAGGATTTCATAAAGGAGGAGCACCAAGGCTCTACACTCCAACTCGTGAGGTTGCGAGTTGCGAGAAGTGTGAAAGGGAAGTTAGAATATCACTGACTATCGCATCTCGGGATTTTGTAGGAAAAGAGCATGAGAGCTCAACGCTTCAAGTCGCGAATTCTGAATTGCAAAAGGCGCTTCTGCATAGGCCAGTTGTGGTCGTGCAGAGGTGAAGCTCATACCTTGTGCCTATTTGCATAAGGGGGTTTCAGAAGGACCTATGGATTGATTCATTGAAGGTTCTGATAGGGATCCGGAAGAGCCACTTCAGCTCAAGGAGAGTTGAACGATCCTATGAGCGGATATCAACCCAAGGGTTCGGTGGTCTGCATCAGTTGTGGTATCAGAGCTTGATTTTGTCTGTATATTTCAGGCAAAGTAAGCTAGAGGAAAAGGAGTACTCTGATACACATCAATTTGTATCAGAGTGCAGAAAAAGTTCTTTGCTTTCTGTAGCAGAGAAAAGAGAACTATTTCTTAGCCATGCCGCCGAGAAGAAGAGATAGACCAATGCCTGATCCCGCAACGGAAAGTGAAATACGTGAATTACGTGCCAGGATTGATTGCATGGAGACAACACAGAGGCCCACAGTTGACGTTGGAGATATCAGCGAGGCTGACAGTGAAAATGAAGCTGGGCATGAAAGAGAAGGAGTAGCAGTTGAAGATGATGAAGATGAACACCTATTCAGGGTTGTTGCTAGGATAGGTGCCAGGGAAAAAATGGAGATTCCCATGTATGAGGGAAACTTAGATGTTGAAGAGCTTCTAGACTGGATAAGAACTCTGGATAAATACTTCGACTATGAGGATGTCAAGGAAGACAAGAAATTCAAACATGTTGTCACAAGACTTAAAGGGCATGCAACACTATGGTGGGATGAACTGCAGGCTGGCAGACGCTGCAAAGGAAAGAAGAAAATCAAAAGTTGGGATAGAATGGTTGCAAAGATGAAATCCAAATTCATACCCAAGGATTATCAAATCACTCTGTTTCAGAGGATGCATAATTTGAGACAGAAGCTGATGTCAGTGAAAGAATACACTAAAGAGTTCTACAAGATAAACATCAGAGTAGGTCATCGGGAAAGCGATGATGAAAAAGTTTCCAGGTACATGAATGGTGTGTGGTATGACATTCAAGATGAGATGAGCATGATGATCATTCAAACTATAGAAGATGCTTATGATATGGCTTTGAAAGCTGAAGAGAAGTTGAGCCGAAAGAAAGGTCAAAGAGGCCGAGGCAGAAGTCAAGCCAGAGGCAAACAAATTGCCCAATATAGGACTCGGAATCCTAAAGAAGAGGGAAAGAAACCTCAACCTCAACATGAGAGAGGAGGAAGCTCACAGATATGGCAGTATGTTGATAGAGACACTTTTCCTCGAGCTGGAGGAAGAGTAAGAGGCAGAGGCGGTGAAGTGAAATGCTTTGTCTGTGGAAAAAATGGACATAAACCTTATGAGTGTCCAGATAGGAAGAAAGAAGGTGGTGAAACTCACATTGCTGAAGCACAAGGATAGAACATTGAGGCAGAAGATGTTGAGGGTGGAAGATCCTTGATGATGAGGAAAGTTCTCTTAATGTCCGAGAAGAAGGCAGAGAACCCATCCCAAAGGAACATGTTTTTTCAGACTGCTTGCAAGACTAAAGACAAGGTATGCAAAGTCATCATGGACAGTGGTAGCACAAACAATCTTGTTTCTACAGATATGGGAGAAAAGATGGAGCTAGAGACTATCATACATCCAAGCCCATATAGAGTTTTGTGGCTACAAAAAGGACATCAGGTAAATGTCACTAAATAATGTTTAGTTGAATTTAAAATAGGAGGATATAAGGATGAAATATTATGCGATGTAATTCCCATGGATGTTTTTCATCTATTGCTGGGTAGACCATGGCAATATGACAGAAATGTGATTCATGACGGGAGAAAGAAGACATACACCCTAGAGAAGAATGGGAGAAATCACATGTTGTTGTCGATTAAGGATAAAGAAGTAAAACCAGAGTTAAGAAACACTGTACTTCTCATGAGTGGGAAGGAGCTTCTTAAGGAAGTTAAGAATAAGGAAGACACACAATTTATTGTGGTCAGGAAGCCTAAAATTGTTTTGACTAGTACAAGAGTGGATGATTTACCGGAGGAAATCCAGAAGTTACTGGGAGAGTTTTCTAATATAGTAGTGGATGAACTACCTTGTTCGTTGCCACCGATCAGAAGTATAAGTCATCACATTGATCTTATACCTAGAGCCAGTTTACCAAACAAAGCCATGTACAGACTGACGCCACAAGAGAATGAGGAATTCAAGAGATAGGTCCATGACTTAATGGACAAAGGATTGATTAGAGAGAGCTTGAGTCCATGTGTTGTTCCAACAGTGCTCAACCCAAAGAAATATGGAGGCTGGAGAATGTGTACAGACTCAAGAGCAATCAATAAGATTACCATCAGATACAGGTTTCCATTTCCAAGGATGGATGACTTGATGGATTGCTTGAGTGGAGCAAGATTCTTTTCAAAGATTGATTTGAAAAGTGGATGTCATCATATTCCTATGAGAGAAGGTGACGAATGGAAGACAACATTCAAGATGAATGAAGGGTTGTATGAATGGCTTGTTATGCCATTTGGCTTAACAAATGTGCCTAGTACTTTCATGAGATTGATGAACGAAGTCCTGAAGGAGTTCATCGGGAAATTCATTATCGTATATCTTGATGATATATTGATTTTCATCAAGACAGAAGCCGAACACTTGAAGCATTTAGCTATAGTGATGAGGAGATTACAGTAAGAGAAATTGTTGATAAATATGAAGAAATCATCATTTATGAGGGCATATCTCATTTACTTGGGTTTTTTTATCTCTGCAAATGAGTTGAAAATGGATCTATAAAAGGTGGAAGCAATTAAGAATTGGCCATCACCGAAAGGTGTGTTTGAAGTACGAAGATTCCATGGTTTAGCTAGTTTCTATAGGAAATTCATCCAAAATTTTAATGGGATTAGTGCACCGATGATGGATGCGGTGAAGAAAAGAAGCAAAGTTTTTCATTGGATAGAGGAAGCAGAGAAGAGCTTCAATCTATTGAAGAAGAAGATCACGGAACAACCAATTTTGGTTTTCCATATTTTAGCAAGACATTCCAGGTCAAGTGTGACATGAGTGAATTTGCAATTGGAGTGGTCTTAAGTCAGGATGACAGGCCGGTTGCATACTTCAGCGAGAATCTAAATGAAGCGAAGATTAAATACTCAACATATGACAAGGAATTCTATGTTGTCATACAAGCACTAAAGAAATGGAGACATTATTTGGTTCCTAAAGAGTTTGTTTTGTACAGCGATAATCACACTTTGCAATTTGTGACTCAACAGGAGAAGCTAAACCAAAAACATGTTAAATGGGTTGAATTCATGCATAATTTTACTTTTGTGACTAAGCATATTTATGGAACTGCTAACAAAGTTGTTGATTCTTTGAGCAGGAAATGTTTTCTTATGCAAGAATTCAGAGTTAGAACTTTGGGTTTTGATAACCTCAAATAAATGTATAGAGATGATCCAGATTTCAAAGAGGCATATGAGGCATATGAGAATCCAATTCTCAGGGAAAGAATCCAGTGGACTGAATATATGATCCAGGATGGATTTTTATTCAGGGGCAATCAACTATGTATTCCAAAATACTCCATGAGGGAGAATCTGCTGAAGGAAAAACACAGTGGAGGATTGATCAGACATTTCGGTCATGATAAGACGTTCTTAAAGTTGAATGGCTCATAGTTTTGGCTAGGGATGAGGATAGATGTTAATAAATTTGTGGACAGATTTAGGATTTGTCAGCACACAAAGGGGAAAAGGCAGAACACACGGTTATACCAACCATTAGCCATACCTGAGAGGCCGTGGGATGCAGTGAGCATGGATTTCATATTGGGACTGCCAAGGACACAAAGAGGATGTGATTCAATATTTGTGGTGGTAGACAGATTTTCAAAGATGGCACATTTCATACCATGTCAGAAAACCAATGACGCAACTCATATTGCGAACCTATTTTTCAAAGAAGTTGTCAGACTTCATGGCTTGCCAAGGAGTATTGTTTCTGATCAAGATACCAAGTTCGTGGGACATTTCTGGAGGACTTTATGGAAGAAGTTGGGGACAAGCTTGTGTTTTAGCTCAACATATCATTCTCAGATGGATGGGCAGACAGAAGTTGTGAACAGAAGCTTGGGAGATTTGCTGAGGAGCCTAGTGACTAAACACCATAGTCAGTGGGATCATATTCTGCCACAGGCGAAATTTTATTATAATGATTTGATCAATAGAAGCATAGGGTAGAGTCCATTCCAAATTGTATATGGAATGTAGCCAAGGGGAGTTTCTGAATTGAAAGATTTGGAACAAGTTGAATTCAGAAGTGCAAGTGCAGGGGACTCTGCATAAGCGATGAAGGAGCTTCACAGTCGAGTCAAGGAGCGATTGTAGAGTTCAAGCCAAGAGTATAAGCTTAGAGCAGATCAACACAGGTGAGAACTTCAATTTGAAGTTGGTGATATGATTCTTGCACACCTAAGGAAGGAAAGGTTCCCAAGGGGAACATATAACAAACTAAATATGAAAAATATTGGACCATGTAGAGTCATGAAGAAGTTTGGGGCAAACGCATATGAGATTGAATTACCCGATGGGATCGGAATTTCACCGATATTCAATGTTGCGGATTTGTACCCTTACAGAGCTGAAGAAGCAGAAACAGAGCATGAAAAGACAGAGATTCAGTGGACCAAACAAATTTCCGTAGCTAAAAATCCACATATGGAAAGAATAATTCACAAGAGGGCCAGCAGGAAGACCAGAAGAAAAGAGCATTTTGAATACTTGGTCAAATGGAAGAGACATCCAGTTGAAGATGCCAGTTGGGAAGATGAAGCAAAAATTCAAAAGCATGGACAGACCGTTCAAGAGCTCATGAATAGGAGTTCATGAAAATTTTCAAACGAGAGAGTATATGATGCAGGAGCATCGTATAAAGCCTAAAGCACACGACTAAGCCAAAGAAATAGCTAGACGCATGGAGGAAGAAAAAGAGCATGTTTTCATAAGAACCATTTTGAATTTTCAACTTAAAAGGAATTAATGTAATAGTTAGGAAGAATGTGTACTTTACATTTATATCGTGGAGGTTGTAAATAGATCTTGAGTGATTTTCTCTCATCTGTCAATGTAAAAGTCATTTATGCATAGTTAATGAAAGTAGGTAGATTTGAATGATAGATTAGACAGTTTAGGACAGCAAGAGGGAAAACGGATATAGACACCCTTGACTTTGTATCATTAGTAAGTTGTATCATTGTATCATTAGCATAGCACAAAATAAGAGAGCCGTAGCAGAGAGTTGTATAGAAGACCCCATGTATAGAAGCTTTGAATTAATATATGGAGCTTTGAATCAAACTCATGGTGTTATGATGTTTTCTACTTATACATGGTGAATGGTATGTTTATAGTGGTTTTATTCTCTCTGTTATGCATTTGCTTTAATACTGTATGTATGTATGATTTCACGTTGAATGTTTGAAGTATAAGAGAGAGATAAAATGAGTTTCAATTGTTTCTCTTCCTGAGTGAGAGTTCCTGCAAGGAGTGCAGTGAAATTTCTGCAAGGTGTGCATTGATAAGGATTTCAGATTTTATCTCTGAACGCTCAGGAGGGATACCATTGTTCTCATTCCAGCAGTAGTGCAAGTGAAGCACAGAAGCCATGCAATGTGTGTTATCACTGAAATTTCATCCGCACATGGCGACAAGAACTCAGCATCGTCAAATAGTAATGAAGTCATTCATGGCACTGAATTAATTTCAAAGCATTCCAAAAGGGTCAAAAACTATACAAAGTAACCAAAAATTGAAGGGCGCTTCACAGAAGTCTGGTGTGCACACACATGCACGGAACAGGAATGTACCATGCGCGCATACGCACATGATGCGCGACTTTTGGTGCAAAAACCTGTGCACCTGCTAAACGACGCATTTATTGAATTGGTCGGCCTCCCGACCACTTATGGATCAGCTCCCGAGCTGATTTGACCTCCAAATCTGAGCTGAATCTGCATGGTAGGCTGGTCAAAGACCTAATGAAGCCCTAAAGAGCCCCTTTTCACACTTCAAAGGAGTTACATAATCACCCAATGCAATGCTATAAAAAGCCATGAAAAAACATCATTTTCTCAAGGAATTTCATGTAATGTTATGCTGCCTAATTGTTTTAAGGACTCACTCAACAATAACACATTGGCACCATTTCATTAAGCCATTCACCTATCCATTGAGTGGATGTGCTAGGAGTTCTTTCACTATCATTTTCATTTTTATTATTGTAAGGAGAGCAAGTTTGTGAGGGCCCAAGAGCCTTCCTTTGGAGGAAGAAGGGACTCATAGTCCCCTTTCTTCATTGTGCTTTGATTTCATCAATAGATCTGCCCAAAAACATTGGTGATATTGGTCTTTTTGTGTTTGTTATTTCTTTATCCATATGCTCATAGTTTTAGTTTGTTTTAATTTAATTCTTGCTTATAGTTTTTTTTTTCTCTAACTCTTTCCTCTACAACTGTCATGCTCAGCAAGACCCAATTGGGCATGTAAACACCCTCGATTTTCTCACCAAGTTGACGAAAAGGGTGCAAACAGATTGGCGACCACACTTGGGAGAAGGTATCAATTCCTCCCTCATTTGGGTTTATTTTTCTTTCCTTTTAGTTTCATTAACCTGCAAGTGCACAAATCGGCCTCTGTCGACCTGCTAACCAGTCAATTCAAGTGAGAATTGGGAGACATCCATCCGGATTTTCTCTCTCAGTCGTTTGTCACAGGCGCGTGGGTATTTCACCCCACAGATGCACATCGTGCGTGCATGCGCTTTCATAGCGGCTTTTCTCTGCACGCATGCGCATTATATCTTTATTTTATTCGCGCGTTGGCGCTCTGTGCGCACCTGTCTACACTAGGGGCCACGCATTTTGAACAAAATTTCACATTGTAAGTTAATTGGGATGTGGGTAAGGCCATGGGCCCTCTTAAAATGATGTTATGCATGCTCTAAATACTGCACCACACTTAGTCCCCTCAAATTATAAAGGGGTTAGTCTAACATAGGCACTTAGGAGGATAAAAAAATCAATTTCCCTTCTTTGCTTTTTGCCACATGGATGGCTTGTTGTGACTAATAATCTAAGGTGAACATCAATTTTAATCACATCTAAACTTACATTGGGACTTGAAGTTGAAGTAACAATCCTTGAGTATGCTCTTCTCTCGCACGTCCAAGCGATCTTGAGAAACAGAAAAAGATTGCGAAAAAAATCTTATCTCCCTTAAACAAAAGCTTTAAAACCTTTAGGAGAGGACAACGGCCCTTTTGGGACCCCTCTTAGCTTCATTTTTTCAAACACATTCTTGTAACGGGCCCATACATGCCCACATGTCACAAAGCTAGGATAGTGTTTGAATTTCTGCTTTCTTAGATCAAAAAACTAGGAGAGTTTAAAGGTTTGTAACGGGCCCACACATGCCCACATGTTCAATCTAGGATAGTTTCATGCTTTTTCTAGATTACATCATCATAGGGAGCTAAAGGATAGTAACGGACCCACATGTCCACATGCTAGTTTCCTAGGGCTTTTGAATTCCGCAAGGTTGTACCAAAGACATCTAGCTAATTAGGTAATCAAACTCTTGTAAGGACCAAGCGAAGTCCACATGCAGCAAGGTGATATCTAATTAACTAAAATTGGCGCACTTTCACTCACACACAAAAGTCACTCATCACTCACATAGCCTCTTCTCGAAACGTGGTGGTCTAAGTAAGTTTCCTCCAAAGGGATTCCGAAAATACCCCATCTTTTCTTGACAGGACTATCCACTCCCACTTTTAAATCAAACGAGGTTGGTTCTCACCCCCAACCTCACCAAACAATTTCATCTAAAAACTTTCTAAAAACTCACTAAGTTTTCCTCCACAGGAGGTGCCAAAAGAATTTTTTAGTCTAGGTAGGATTTCGGGGATAGGCATCCAAATAACTCCCCGTTATCTGGTTCTCACATTGATCAAACATAGAGGTTGTCAAATAGGGAACTTCAAAATCCTCCAAGTCAAGTGTTCCAATCACCATAAAGCAGGGAGATACCCATGAAGGGTCGAAGGGCGAGGTCTAGTTGTTCTGTGCATTCCCCCTTGAGGCACCCACCTCTTGGACGGGATCCAGCCCATGACCCATTTCTTAGGCCGAAAATCTAAATGTCGCACTTTGACCGAGGTACCTAGTGACCAACTTTAGGACATCTACCCAGGTGGCAATTGTGGGCTGCAATT
>ML786066.1:116993-128978 GCA_009831015.1 Picea engelmannii | reverse complement strand
ACCCCGCCAACCATGTCATGACCTTTCATCTATGGTGTTCTTCCAATAGAATCATGGATGATTCCATCAGACTGCGATTATTTCAACGCACACTTACTGGCCCATCAGCCAAATGGTATGTCGAAGAAAAATCAGGGTCCCATATGACCTTTGAGTCATTGGCCAAAGCATTCTTGACCTTCTTCCAATTACCCATCCGCCACGAAAATGTTCTAGAACTACTGTCTAACTTCAAATAGACCTCAGCCACCCACATCGCTGACCACATTCATGAGTGGCGTAGGCGACGTAGTTTGTGTAAAGCAGAAACCACCAAGCAACAATGCCTCGACTGGTTTCTTAGTTCACTTTTCTCTCTCCTTGGAAAGGATGTCGCTTCCACCTTCCCTCAATCTGAAGAGGAAGCCATCAGTAAGGCCCAACAGTATGACCTCATCTATGCACAGTTAGGGTACTTATACACGGTACTTCCTGATCTTCCAAAACCTGTGCCATTTGGCCAAGACAAACCTGGGATGTCTCACTCAGCAGATGGACTAATCGGTGCCACCACACACCATGGTCCACAAACCCAACCACCACCGATGTATGGAACACCTCAATACCCGCCGGTATATGGGGGCACTCCTTATTACCCCCCACCCCCTTATCAACAGCCATACCCTGTTGCTATACCTCCACCCATCAGTGGACCACCACCAGCACCTCCCATACATCCACCTATTCCCACAAATAGTGGTACTGCCTCAACATCATCTTATAGCACTAGTGAAAGAACTACGCCTTCCTATGTGCCTTATGGATCGGTACCACCACAAAATCCATACTTCCCCTTTCCTGGTCCTCCACAACCCATGGCTCCCCCACATCCACATGCGGGGGTAAATTTTGTTCAACCTTCCGCTGCTCAACAATACCAGAATTTTGAACAATTAAATACAACCAACCCAACTCATCCATCGAACAATAACAAGAAGAAAGGATGGAACAGGAATAGCAACAACCCTGGTCAAGGCGGGAATCAACCCCCACAACACCAACCACCTGGGGGCAACCAGAACCAAGGGAACCAAAAACCCCAAGGGGGAAATAACAACAAACGCCAAGGGAGAAATAATGTTAAAACCATCTTCCCTTGTGCCCTTTGTGGTGAATTCGGTCACTACACTCACCATTGCCCCCAGATCGTTGATTTCAAACGGTTGAAAGACTCTGGGAGCCTTCCCCCTTCTCCCGCACAAACTGCCCCTCAGCAGACACCACAACAGTATGTACAACAACCCCCTCCCGCCGTGCTGCAAAATCCTATCCCACATCAAGGTGTGATAAACACCCAAAAGGATACACAACATCCCCCACCTCAAGTGGGACAATACCACAACCCTAACAATCCAGTAGAGCGTACAATCCTCCTCACCAGTGAGGAAGAAATCCTTCTGCAAACACGGAATCGTCAGTATCCAGCTGAGTCTGCTCTTATCTCTCCAGAGACAAACCCTACACCGATGGGACCCCCATTGGTAATCCCCCGCCCGTCCGCCGAACCACCACTTCGCATCCCTCGCATTCCCTTGCGCAGGAATGTCCACAATCCACAGGCTAGGGAAGCTCATAACTATAGCTTGGTCGACGACTTAGCACAATCCCTGGCTTCCATGTCAGTCTTGGAAGTCCTCTAGACTTGTCCTACACAATAGAAATCTCTACTTTCCACCTTGGGGGAAGTCGACCCTGCAGATACTCAACTCATCACCTTTGATCTTGATAGTTGCGAACCTCGTCTTCCCGCCTTGGTCGCTATTCAAATACCAGTAAAAATACGGAACATCACCATTCATCGGTGTATCATCGATGAAGGTGCATCTACATGCATCATGTCCAAAACAGTATGGCAGAAACTTGGTTCCCCGGAACTCATACCTTCCGCCATCACATTACGAGCTTATGACGGACGACCATCATCTCCCGAAGGGCTCTTCCAAAATGTCCCCATTGAACTCGGGGGAAAAACTATTCTCATTGACATCGAAGTTATCGACGCCCCACTCGATTACAATATCTTGTTCGGACGTAGCTACATGTATGCTATGAAGGAAGTGGCATCTTCCGTCTTTCGGACAATCATGTTCCCCCACAATGGAAAGATTGTGACCATCGACCAAGTCTCGCATTATGAGCCCAACCCCTCTGCCAATCTTGATAACATTCTTCCCCTCATCCACACCAACAAAGATGCATATCCACTTGTTGAGATGGGTCCTGGGATTTTTAAATATCCATCCTTGTTAGGGATGTACCATGGAGCATAAAGTATGTGTCATTTCATCTAACGGAACTCACACGGAGGATGCTCTTCCTCCTCAGGAGGCTTCCGTCATTCCTGACGTCTTAGTAGTCGCAGAACCACTCCAGCCGGAGCCTCCTGCACACTCGTCGACCTCAACAGTCCACGAATCCACAACCCCTCAAGAGAATAATCCCGCCTGGGAGAGATTCCCCCAGCCCCTCACCCAAATTCCCTTCTTTTACCCTCCACCAGGTATCGAAGCTTTTTAGGTAGCCGCAACGCTCACACTACCTAATATGGTGTTAGAAATCCCAGTTTGGTATTTACACCCACCAAAGATGGTCCCTCGACCACAGGAAGGACTTCCTATGATAGTGCCTATCCTTACCCCCATCACCCCCCCACTCACTAACCCCCCCGGTACAGCTGGGGGTAGGAGAAAGAAGAAGGAGCCCACTGCTCCACTTCCTCCATGCATCCCACCACCTTGTGCATTATGTGAGAAAGAGGGCCACCAAACCAACAATTGCCCATCACTACCTGAATTAAGGAATTTGATTCCCCCCAATCAAACTCCCACAACACCCATCGCTACTTCTAGTCCTGCCACTACCACCACCCCTTCCAGTAGTAAAGGGTTGAGGACCAAATATGCTTGTGCTATATGTTCAGAGTATGGCCATTACACGCACCATTGCCCAGCACTGTCGCGCTTTCGGCAGACATTAGTGGCCGTACGTCAGAACTTCTAGAACAACCCACGCCCTGCTACGTCCTCTTCGAATATCACTGACATTTGCTATGTCACCACTTCAGTCAATGAACGTATGAGACGCCCTTGTGCTCTCTGCGATTCATTAGCTCATTTTACATACCAGTGTCCTATGATCCTTGCATACAGGCAATGTCAATTGGCCCTGTGTCACCAACCCACAGCGACAGTAATTGACATTACTTCGTCACTCGAGGATCTTCATGTCATTTCTCCAGAACCCGAGGCACTCCCAACACCTCCATGGTTCTTAAATGACGTCTCTGAGGATTTACCCCGCAACCCTCCCAACTCTCCTTCTCATTCCCCTATAGAGACTATCCATCCAACCACCACGGGTACCCCTCAGTACTTCAATATCTGGTTTATGTCGAGTGAACCCTCCCCATCTCCTCACATTGTTCCCCCTGCTTCTTCATCAGGGGGCAATCACACTATCACCAAGGTCAGTCCTCACGACCCCTTGTATTCCTGGTGTTTCCTATGCGACGAGGAAATACTCGAAGAGCTAAACCGCCCAGACTCTCCCTGGGATGTGCTACATCATCGCACCCTCTTCTCTCCACAGGAATCCCACATGCCTCCTAACCAAAACCCCATTTACGTGGTTGAAACCAAAGATTTTATCCCATCTGGGCCTATCGATTGGTTCAACAAACCCATTCCTGCCCCTGATGCGTTTGAAGAAGGAAACATGGCTAACATTTCCCCCACCATCAAAATCGACATTTCCATTAAAACTAGCGTCATCGAAGAAATCATCATTGGAGCCGCTTGCACTCCTCAGGAAATCGGCGCATATAAAGCCCTCTTCCAGGAATATCGAGATATTTTTGCCTGGTCATACACGGAGATGCCTGGCCTTGACCCATCTATTTTCTAACATTGCATCGACACCTGGCCCGACATCACACCAGTTCGCCAGAAACAGCGACTGCTACACCCATCCAAAGCCGCGGATATTAAAGCCGAAATTGACAAATTATGTACAGCTGGGTTTATTTACCCCATCACTTACACTTCATGGGTTTCCAACCCTGTACCCGTCGAAAAAAAACATGGCACTATCCGCGTCTGCACAGACTTTCGCGATCTCAATAACGCATGTCCCAAAGACAACTTTCCGACGCCTTTCATTGATCAAATTATCGACGACTGTGCTGGCCACGAGGCTCTCTCCTTTATGGACGGATTCTCTGGCTATAACCAAATTCAAATCCACCCAGCCGATCAGTATAAAACTGCATTCATTACCCCTTTGGGTACTTTTGCATATCGTGTCATGCCTTTCGACTTAAAAAACGCCGGCGCAACCTTCCAGTGGGCGATGACATACATATTTCATGATCTGGCTGAAATCATCCTCGCCTACTTGGACGACCTCACAGCTCGCTCCAAGAAACGCACCCATCATCTCGATGATTTACAAATCATCTTTCAACGGTGTCGTCAGTACAACATCTGCTTGAATCCTGTTCTGCGTCACCGTAGGGCGCCTCCTTGGTTTTATCATTTCCCAAAGCAGTATTACTGTGGACCCCCTCAAATTCAAGTCTATCACCGAAATTCCACCTCCTCGAAATTTATGACAACTACAGAGGCTACAGGGAAAAGCTAACTTTCTCAGATGCTTTGTCCCAGATTACGCCATACGCGCACATGGTTTCCTTCGCTTACTACGTCACAACATCCCCTTTCACTGGGACGACTATGCCCTACAGTCATTTGATGATCTTAAAGCAATGCTTTCAAATGCACCTTTAATTAGTGCACCTAACTATAATCACGACTACATCCTCTACGTATCAGCATCCACTGTATCAGTAGCCGGCATCCTCATCTAGCTCGGAGATGACAATTTTGAACATGTCATTTACTACGTTAGTAAGAAACTCTTAGGACCACCCTTGAAGTACAAACACGAAGAGAAACTTGCTCTTACAGTTGTCCTCGCAATCCTGAAACTGCGCCATTACATCTTGCTTCGCACCACCAAGGTCGTTGCAGATTCCAACCCTATGCAATACCTGCTCAGCCGTCGACAAGTTAACGACAAATTCGTTCGATGGATCGTTATCCTTCAGGAGTACGACCTCGAGTTTTCAACACCTAAGAGTAAGAAGGCCCTCGTTCTCGCTGAACTTGTCATGGCCCTCCCCTCTGACACCACCAGTGCCATAGTCAACACCGACTTTCCTGACGAACATCTCTTTTACATCACTTTTGATGATCCTTGGTATGGCGACCTTCTCGTCTACCTACGAACTCAAAAGTTCGGTAAGAACCTTTCACGAGATGATTGTCGACGTATTCACCACTAGGCCCCCCGCTATCTCCTCATCGGAGACATCCTATACCGGCGGGGCGTTGACACCATTCTTCGTCATTGCCTGACTATTGACGAGGCCGACAGAGTCTTAAACGACTGCCACAGCGGCGCATGTGGGGGGAATCTTTCGGGTATATCCACGGCTTAGAAGATTATCCGAGCTGGTTATTTTTGGCCTACCCTGTTTCATGATTGCATTCATGCCGTGAAATGATGTGAGCAATGTCAGCTCTATGCCAATAAAGCCCGAGCTCCCCCTGCTCTTCTTCACCCTGTCATTACTGCAGGCCCTTTTTGTAAATGGGGCATCGACTTTATGACTTGCAATACACCCTCCAGCAATGGTCACAAATACATTATTGTCGCCGTTGATTACTTCACCAAATGGGCTGAAGCTATGCCCACTTTCAACAACACCGCTGACACTGCAGCACGTTTTTTCTTTAATCACATCATCTCCCGTTTTGGAGTACCACTCCAACTTGTTTCTGATCATGGGAAACACTTCGAGAATGAGATTTGCGTCGAACTCTCATCTCGGTTAGGCTTCTCTCACGAGTTTGCCTCACCATATTACCCTCAGTCAAATGGACAGGTCGAGGCAGTGAACAAAGTCCTCAAGACCATGTTACAGTGCACGGTTAATAAACATAAAACCAATTGGCATCACGTGTTATTTTTCGTGCTATGGTCTTATTGAATGGCAGTAAAGACCGCTACTGGTTTCACGCCATTCCATTTAGTCCATGGGGTTGAGGCAACTCTTCCCATCGAGTGCGAAATACCCACCTTACGCACCGCAATTGAGCTATTACCTGACACTTCTCCAATGGAGCAGCGCTTGCTGAACTTGGAGTCGTTGGATGAAGATCACTGATCTTCATTACAGAACAATGAGGCAGCTAAAAAATGATCCAAAGCTACCTTTGATCGCCATGTCAACCTTTGATCATTCCGCGAAGGCGACCTCGTCCTAGCCTATGATATTGCTCACGACACCTTTGGCCATGGCAAGTTCGAATCCCTTTGGCATGGCCCTTACATCATCCAACATTTCCTCACCAAAGGAGCATACATCTTGGCCTCCCCCGAAGGCCTTGCTCTCAAAAAACCCGTCAACGGGTTATATCTCAAGAAATTTTATGCTTAAACGTAGTCATTCTACTTTAGGTTATTTCTTTTTTCTAGTGTTTTTAATCTTTTTTGCCCTCTCGTCTAAACTATCCTTTGTGTTATTGACAGATGCTTCCTCCACCAGCCTACCACATTGGCTACACCGACGACGCCAGCCGTTGGACACAAAATCTCGCTTCAGCTGCTTGGGCTCTCTATACCCCCTCACATGAAATGCTACATTCAAGCGACATATGTTTGGGGCCAGCAACCAACAACCAAGCCGAATATACTGCTGTCATTGGTCTCCTGGCCGATGCCCAGCGTCATCATATTCGTCACCTTAGCGTCTTCCTCAACTCTCAACTAGTCGTTCTCCAGCTCAATAATGTATACCGTGTACGCGATCCATGCCTCTTTCGCAAATACCTGCAGGTTAGACTGTTATCTCAACATTTTGATTCCATTACATTTACACATATTCCAAGACAATTGAATCAAACTACAGATCAAATATCTAACATGGTGTTAGATTGGCACATATCACATCAAGCTACACATACATAACACATCTCACAAAATCCTATCACAACATATCGATAGAATAGACATCATCATAATCATCAACAAAAAACCCATGTAGACAACATCAGGATCACAAAATATGTATACTCATATATATATAAAGGCTCATCAGGCCATCCGAATGTTTACATACAAAAAATACATGTATCCGCAGGTCAGTGCAGCACCTCGGTACCAAAACGGGCTCACCAGCCTATAAGCAAAAAGATGTACATCATGAACCACTCATGGTGCCTCTATCATGCCACCCCCTACTCCTCCCTCAGGAGGCGGTGGTGGCCCACCACCACCTGCCCCAGGCGGTGGTGGAGGACCACCCACAGGACCCTCCTACCCCAGCGGCAGGCGTCCACTGATCATCGTGGCAAGCACAGCTGCTCGTCGCACTATACCCCGCCATGGTGGCGGTACTCCTATACACTGCTCTAGGAACCCCTCATCCTGGATGCATATCCACATGCCCTCAGGCACATCCTGTAAGACCGTCTCCAGACGACGACGTATATCATTAAAGTCCACTCCGGCTGTCGCCGGAGGAGCATGTGATGGCCCCGCACCAGGGTCATCAAACCGGTGTCGCCTCGCTGCCCTCTCAAGCTCTGCTGGTCACCCCGCGATATCCTCCCGCTGCCGCCTCTCTCCCTACGGTCGTCCCTCCAGCTCTCGTCGAGCTGGCGCTCGCTGCATCTCCACGTCACGCCCGCGAGGTGCCACATCTGCACATGCAAAAAACCACAACAACAGATAGTATCAGCATCTATATCACATACATATGGATTGATATCTCAAACAATAACATAAATCAAAAACATACACAACTACTAAACGTACCTCGATGGTCAAATGCCTCCCCGGGAGGCAGCACCATGTCCGGGTCACCTCGGAAGTCAAACCCCGCATAGGGGTACGCCAGTATCACTTGCGGCATCTGCCACCATATCCATGCCGCATCCGCTGAAAAGTAGTGGCCACCTTCATGACCACCGTGACGGACCAACACTGTAGACCACTGCCTCAAGCACGGCTCTCGTGCCTCTGGCGCCTCTAGCAAAACCCTTGGGCACAGCATCGACACCCTCTCCAAAAACCAAGCTACCAGGATCGAGCCAAAAGAAAACTCTCCTGCACCTGTAGACCGACAACAGTCCAACTGTGCAATCATCCACGCATGCAGCGTCAACCCCCATGCGAACCACTCATGTCCCACCACCACCCTCTCTAGCACCAACAACTGGCCACCACTAATCCGTTGGGTCGCAAGTGACCCGTATACATGAACAATCATCGCCGCTATGCAATGATGAGCCAGAGAGTCTAGAGCATTAATGCTCACCACAGTCCCCGACATGAAGTTCTCACTTGAGCAGTATCAAGCCCCAATCGTGGCCAGGGGTGTATCCCTCGGCAACACAGGCTCTGCCAGTAGGGGCGTTCCCTGAAAGGGGAGCCCAGTCAGAAAGTATACATCCTCCACCGCAGTGAAGGGGATCTGCTGTCCTCACACGAGGAAGTAGTGTAGCTCCAGACTCCATATCTCGAGCAGGAACTGTAGTAGGTACTCCTGCACCCGCATCAACGGGCACTCAAAGAACTTTAGCAATCCACAGGTTGCTAAAGCCGCCCGCACCCCAGGCCCATCATTGGCCACAGCCTCTCGCAACTGGGCCCAATATCGCTCGTGCCACCGCACTGGCATCGTCACTGCTGGCCACCTGCAAACACCATAGAGTCCTATATCACCTCAGATACCCATCAAACAACATTAAACAGACTCATTTTTTCCTTTAAACCTTGCCTCAAAGGCGCAGTTTTTTCACCCATAGGCGTGCACACATGCGCGCCTGTTCACTGCATAGGCACGCTCCTGAGCGTGCCTGCTCATCATACAGTCGCGCCTCGATGCGCGCCTGTCCAACCCACAGGCGTGCACCGATGTGCGCCTGTTCAACCGACAGGCGCGCACAGATGTGCGCCTGTCCAACTCACAGGCACGCCCCTCGGGCGCGTCTTAAATTCTCCTTATCGCGCACCCATGCGTGTATATTCGGTGAACAGGTGCGCACATATGTGTGCCTTTCACCGAATCTCCCGTGCACATGGGCCCACAAACCCCTAAATACCCCTGTACGGACCCCCGTACAAGCCCTGCCCAAAAATTGAAAACCTATTTCTATGCAAGATGATCAGACCACTAACCTGATACTCGCAAAACACCGATAGGATGCCTCATCCTCCCCGAATCTCCAAATCTCCTGTGAAATCTGCTCATCCAATCACTATTGCAGCAGGTACAAATGAGGTGGCAATGTGGGCCCTACAACTATATATAGGCCTTTTGCCAAACTTCCACTCACCATTCCGGGAGCCCAAGGTGTCCGTTTTTCAAACCGTCTTCAGCCACGAGATCAGCGTCCTGTCACCTACATCACAACAGTCCCTGGGTCACTTTTCATCATGAGCCCCCAGGGCACCTTTTTTTCATTTCATGGTCAGGTACGCATGTGCATAGTCACATTTATCAAATACATGCTCATATCTTCGATTCTCTTCAGATATTGTTTATTTTGGGTATTTGGTTGTTATGTGTGCAGGTACTTGCCCATCACCCATCAGCATCACCCCTTCAGGTATATACTCAGCACTGGCATGTAGTCTCTCCCGTTGTATTACATTTACATTTCTAGTCACACCCTCTGATATTGGCCTTTAGGATCCTCATTCCCGGCTCTGCAGTACCCACGCCTCCATTTGCCTCTTTGGTACTGTAACCCGGTAGCATTCTCCCCCACATGAGTTGTCCCATTCATAGCACCTTTTGACACTTTTTGACACTCATGCTGTTCTTCATTACCCTTTAGGGATGGGAGTCCTGATAGTCTTTCATCATGTCGTGAATTAGCCACATACTCCTTCTCTTCATTTTGCTAGCTTTCCCACATGGACTCCCAGATTATCTCTTTATGGTTCTATTTTTTTTACCTGCACCTCCACAGGATCATGAGCCCTTCATTTCATCCACAATCAAGTTTTCCCATCTGCAAACCTACCTTCATTTCACCTACCTCATATAGAAACTCACCAATGGGGCCCCCACCCTTCATCAGTTTTCCAAGACCATTTTTCCCTCCCTGGGGCACGCATGTCACACTGGGGCACCCGTTTCTATATTTGTACATTTTTCCCCAAACTTATTCATTATTTATTGTACAAACACCTTTATTTCCATTCATTACATTTTCTTTTGTCGTCACCGTTGGCGACTTGCTTTCTTTTGGCCACACACAACCCATGTCACCCTTGGTTGGAGCATTACTTATCATCTACCCTTGCCGGCATCGTCCATATCTTTAGAGTCCTCCACAGATCACTTACATCTACCCTCTGCATTTGTTCACCTTGTCCCACCTCTGGCACAACTTACCACCGGTCTTGTCGTTCCCCTGACACTCTCCCTTGTTACACGGTTGCGGCCACTTTTTATCTCATACATCCTCCAACCAAGGGCATTCTTGAGCCTTCCCACTTCTTGACTTCATCTATGTACCTCTGCCACTTCCTCACTTCAGTAGATTCCACGAATCCCGTTGCTTTTGGGAGTCGCGTCCCCCTTTTGTCGACATCAACACACTTTTCCGAAAGGGCGACAGTATCTTGATTCTCATTCTCCATTTAATGAGAGATCTCGGATGGCACAGGGTGAAACACCATTGCTCCCTGTTGTCGTTGGCGCCCATAACATTCGACGCCAACACTTTCTCATGTTATGGTGGGTCTTACTTTGCGACTATTGCAGTTATTTCTATCATTTGTCGAAGACCTCTGAACTTGGTAGGGCCATCAATGCCCGCATCATCATCGCTGCTTATTACCGCGATCATTGCCTATTGTTCAGAGTATGATCCTTTGCAGAAATCTCTTCTGCCTTTATCATTACTGCCCCCGAGGGCGCTGCAGTTGTATACACCAACACTTCAGTCATCTTTTTTCAGAGTTACATAACACGAGCATGGGGCATGCCTGCCTCATTTGTACACAGTTTTTTCTTTTTTCTGCACAAACTCTCAGAAGGTCGGGTCTTACTGGTTCCTTTTTTCTCCAACGGATCGCTCTGAATGGTCCCACTATTGCTCTCTCTTACAACAACATTCTCAGTAGAAGAAACATTGATGGATTTCGGCTATACCTATGCTCCTAACCTCGTCCATTAGGGGGCATCTGTTATCACTGAAATTTCGTCTGCACATGGCGACAAGAACTCAGCATCATCAAACAGTAATGAAGTCATTCATGGCACTGAATTAATTTCACATCATTCCAAAAGGGTCAAAAACTATACAAAGTAACCAAAAATTGAAGGGTGCTTCACAGAAGTCTGGTGCGCGCGCACATGCACGGAACAGGAACGTACCATGCATGCATACGCGCACGATGCGCGACTATTGGCGCAAAAACCCGCACACCTGCTAAACGACGCATTTATTGAATTGGTCGGCCTCCCAACCACTTATGGATCAGCTCCCAAGCTGATTTGACCTCCAAATCTGAGCTGAATCCGCATGGTAGGCTGGTCAAAGACCTAATGAATCCCTAAAGATCCCCTTTTCACACTTCAAAGGAGTTACATAATCACCCAATGCAATGCTATAAAAAGCCATGAAGAAACATCATTTTCTCAAGGATTTTCATGTAATGTTATGCTGCGTAATTGTTTTAAGGACTCACTCCTTGACAATAACACATTGGCACCATTTCATTGAGCCATTCACCTATCCATTGAGTGGATGTGCTAGGAGTTCTTTCACTATCATTTTCATTTTTATTATTGTAAGGAGAGCAAGTTTGTGAGGGCCCAAGAGCCTTCCTTTGGAGGAAGAAGGGACTCATAGTCCCCTTTCTTCA
>ML786066.1:91002-116943 GCA_009831015.1 Picea engelmannii | reverse complement strand
ATCTGCCCAAAAACATTGGTGATATTGGTCTTTTTGTGTTTGTTATTTCTTTATCCATATGCTCATAGTTTTAGTTTGTTTTAATTTAATTCTTGCTTATAGTTTGTTTTGTTTTCTCTAACTCTTTCCTCTACAGCTGTCATTCTCAGCAAGACCCAACTGGGCATGTAAGCACCCTTGATTTTCTCACCAAGTCGATGAAAAGGGTGCAAACAATGTGTGTGCAGGCTGGTTGAAATCTTATAACTTATCAACCAAGGGGAGAGTTGAAGGAATGTTGTTGCCGAAGGTGCACAGAGTCGAAGAAAATAAAATACTCAGGAGTATTTGAAAGTCTACCGCAAGGAGTGCGAGCAAGAACCATTTTGGAGGTTTGAGTTTGTAAGAGAAAGATCAGAAGGGGTAACACCTTTGAACATTTCAAAGGAGGACGAAAATTGAAATACTTCAAAGGGAGACAAGGGTAAAAGTCATCCAGCAGAAGTAAAGTTCATAAGGAAGAACCTTGGTTCATTCTGCAGAAGTTTTCCAGGAGTAACGAGCAATCAAAATTCTCTGTGGAGAATTTGCGAAGTCACGAGGATCGTGGGATTCCAGTGAAGTTGCAAGAAGGATAAGAATTGGATGAATCCACCCTTTGGGAGGTAAGAATCAACGTGGACCATTGATCGTGTTTTGCATAAGTTGTCAGATCATTTCTTCATTTCGGGGATCCTGACGACAAGCAGTTGAGCACAGTGGAACAAAAGCCCCGAAGTCACGAGCTGCGATAGGAATTGGAGTGGAGTTTCAGGATTTCATCACTTCGGGAGCTCGGGGGTTGAGAGGAGTCAGTTTCAACTACAGGAGTTGCGAAGTGGTGAGAGCGAGAGCTCGTGTGAATGCATGGCACATCTGTCTAGTAGGGACCGTAAGGTTGACAGATGGCATGTACTCGCGCATAGAGGGGTCAACCCATAGTTTCCCTATCACATCTTGGGATTTTGTAAAGGAGGAGCACCAAGGCTCTACACTCCAACTCGTGAGGTTGTGAGTTGCGAGAAGTGTGAAAGGGAAGTCAGACTATCACATCTCGGGATTTCATGGGAAAAGAGCATGATATCTCAATGCTTCAACTCACGAATTCCAAATTGTTAAAGGCGCTTGCGCCAAGGCCAGTTGTGTTCGTGCGAAGGTGAAGCTCGTACCTTGTTCCTGTTCGCATAAGGGGGTTTCAGAAGGACCTGTGGATTGATTCGTTGAAGGTTCTGATAGGGATCCAAAAGAGCCACTTCAGCTCAAGGAGAGTTGAATGATCCTGTGAGTGGATCTCAACCCGAGGATTCGGGGGTCTGCATCACGTTGACTTGAGGAAGTTGAACGATGCATGCCTACATGACCCATTCCCCACACCATTCATGGACAAAGTACTCGATAACGTAGGAGGCCACGAATCCTACTCATTCACCAATGGATTCTCAGGATATCATCATATTAAGATAGCACAGGAGGATAGACACAAGACCACGTTCGCGATAGAATGGGGATCTTATCAGTATATAGTCATGTTGTTCGGACTGAAGAATGCACCTGCAATATTTTCTAGAGTGGTCATCGCAGCATTTAAGGAATTCATCCATCAATTCCTCGAAGTATACCTGGATGATTGGACAGTGTATATATTACTAAAAAACCATGTGGAAGTATTACAAATGATGTTAGAATGATGTAGACAGTGCTAGATATCACTTAATATCAAGAAATGCATATTGGAACACCATTTGGGATACTATTGGGACACATAGTATGAAAACAGGGTTTGGTAGTGGATCCGGCCAAAATCACAATCATTGTTAATCTACCAGAGCCAAAAATAGTCTACCAACTAAGAGAAACGTTAGGACATACGGGATATTACAGAAAATTCATCAAAGGCTACACACAGATTACAACGCCAATGGAAAAACTGTTAAGGAAGGATACAAAGTATCAATGGAACGATGAGTGCCAACATGGTCTGGATACCCTGAAGGAAAAGATGGTCACCACACCAATATTGGTATTTCCAGATTGGGAGAAGACATTCCATGTACATGTAGATGCATCATCGATAACACTTGGAGCTATATTAGCACAACTAGGAGCAAGAGACTTGGATCACCCTATAGCATTTGCAAGAAGAAAATTATCAGACTCAGAACATAATTATAACATGGCAGAAAGAGAAGGCCTAGATATGGTTTATGCACTACAAAAATACAGACATTACCTATTGGGAAAACACTTTAAGATGTTTACAGATCACTCAGCCCTGAAACACCTAGTCAATAAGCCAGTGTTGGGGGGTAGAATCTGTCGATGGTTATTGCTATTTCAAGAATTCAACTTTGAGGTAATAGTTAAACCAGGAAAACTTAATGCAGGACCTCACCACCTATTGAGGGTCACAAATGGAGAGGAACCAACTATTGAAATTACTAAGGCAACTGAGAGTGGGGTGGTGAATCAGTTGTTACTATGCTTAAACAATATTAAGTCTATTAAGCCATTGTTAATCTTTCATCAAGTGACCATCAATATTATACATAATATGAACAACATAAATAATGAGCATCAATCACACATAAGATATACACAGAGACATATTTTCATGAGGAAACCCATAAAGGGAGAAAACCTCTTCTTCTTTGAAATGATAGGCAGTCTTTTAAGTTCTTTACATCATCTATGTTTGAGCACCAACTCAAATTGAGACTACTACCTCTGTTTTACAAGCTCCAACTTGTTGAGAGCACCAACTCTTTGGTTTCTCTAGCACCGACTAGAAGGAAGCACCAACTCCTTGAGTGTTCCAGCACCGACTGGATGGAAGAACCTACTTCCACTTATACAAGCACCAACTTGTTTGAGAGCACCAAATATCTGGTTTTTCTAGCACCCACTAGAAGGAAGCACAAACTCCCTCAGTGTTCCAGCACCGACTAGATGGAAGAACCTACTTCCACTTATACAAGCACCAACTTGCATATAGAAAACTCGAATATCAGAGGACCATAGTCCTCCCTAGCACCACCCTACTTCCCTGATTATAAATAAATGATTGAATAACCAACAACACAGATAAATCGATTCTTACCACTTCTTCTCTGTTCTGTAAATCTGGTCTGCTTCTAACTGTTTTGTAATTCTTCTCTTTCTCTATTTGTTCTACAATTATACTCCGCTTCAAGTTGTTATGCAATTCTTCTCTTGCTTTTGTCTATTCCTTATCTGTTACTCATCTCTAAGTTTTATCTTACACTGTGCATATTGTCAGTCTCACACTACACATACTGTAATTTCCCCTTTCTTATAGTTCAACTCATTTTTCATTTAGAATGACCCACCACACACAGTCACTGCATGTTTATTTTATACACTATAACCCCTTCAGTTACCCCTCAAATCCCTAGAACAACGGTTCAACAACTGAAACACCAAATTTCCAAGAACCATGATTTGGTTATGCTAACTGAATCGTAACTGAACAATTAATCATGAAGAGCAACAATAGCCCTTCGATCATATTTCCAAGTATCCAACACCATTGGATTACAAGCACAGGGTCTCACATTGATTTCTCCATTTCGCATTTCATCATTTCGGCATTTCAACATTCCTATGGTGAAGAGTCTCGACTCTTCATGTTACGATCGTCGAAAATGGAGTTTAGTTGTTAGCACCTTCGTCCAACTCTCGATGATGTGACCACAGCCTATGACCACTCGCTAATCATTTGAGTGCTTCGCTCTTCAGATCAACGGTCCATGATCCATGGTGATCAGACGACTATCCTCCACCCCAGAGCTTCAGCTTTCAGGACTTTGTTGGAGAGTTGATGCTAAAACTCTTGAAACTAAATTATTGGAATGACATCACTTGATGACATGTCGTGATCCGTGTGTCTGCCACATGTCACTCAGAATTGTGATTTACAGGTTCCTGAAATGCCAAATCAACTTGACACTTGTCCTTATATGATTGTGCCACGTGTCCTTTTTGACGTAGGATGCCAACTGTGCTTGCTGACATGGTCTACCACATTCACCTCCTTGGTCTGACGACATAGATTTGTCCTTGATCCAACGACTAGTATTATTTCGCGAGTTTGAGAGGTTAGGGAACCCCATTCCTTTGACTTTCCAGTAAGATAAATGACGATCTTTTTCCATGTGTCCTATGGATCCAATGGTCCATATCTTATCATGATTTCGAAACTTCACGGGCCTTCGTCGTGTCTGTTTCAGGATTTCAGGGTTCGCTACTTCAAAGGTTAAAGTTCCTTTGATCTTTGATTTCCTGATATGCGAAACTCTAAAATGGAGTCTTTGTTGATTCTCTAATCTTTCGCATTTCGTTATTTCATCATTCTTTTCATGAGTGTCCTTGACACCTCCAACTCCCGGTATCCAAAACTCCGAAATGGAGATCAAGTCGTGGTTTTTCATTTCACGATTTTCTACCGTGAGTTGCTTCCTTGACTCCTCCAACTCCTGATATCCGAAACTTTGAAATGGAGTTTATGCTTCTGATCTTGCCATGCGATCATCGTTGCGCTGCTGGTCTTTCCACTTTCTCTTGTTCGTCATCGTTGGTTTGAGCTTGCCATCAATGACAAACAAATACTCTGCCTTTTTTCTACCCGTAATAAATATGCCAACACCAACAAATTTAAAAGACAACTTTCCAGATGCACAACTATTCTCAGTACAGATTGTTGACGATTACTTCACAGAGATCATCCAATACTTGAGCACAGGTACTGCACCACAAGGATATACCATTGCACAGAAGAAGAACCTAGTAGTTCACGCAAACGACTATCAATTGATCGCATGACATCTATACAAGATGGGTGCAGATAACATCTTACGAAGATACGTACTAGACCACGAACGACCAAGAATTTTAGCAGAAGCCCATGAGGGAATAGCAGGAGGGAATTATGTAGGAAAAGATATTGCACAAGATTATGGTGGCCAACGATCCACAAAGACTTGAAAGAGTACTGTCAGCAATGTGATATCTGTCAAAGGGTAGGCAAACCCAACATAGGGGATGAAATTCCACTACGACTGCAAGTGACACTTCAAGCATTTGACAAATGGGCGATAGACTTTGTGGGACCCATTAACCTACCAGCCAAAAGAACAGGGGAGAGATATATTATCACCATGACGGAATACCTAACAAGATGGGCGGAAGCCGCACTAGTAAAATATTGCAATGCAGAGACAACTGCACACTTTCTATTTGAAGAAGTAATTACTAGATTTGGGTGCCCAAGCATTTTGATGAGTGACTAAGGAACACACTTCATAAACGACACCATTCGAGAGATGCTCGAAGAGTTTTAAGTTCATCACCAAAAAATCACATCATATCATTCACAGGCAAATGGCATGGTAGAAGCCTTCAACAAAATTCTAGAGAATGCCTTGACAAAGCTATGTAACGTCAACAGGGACAATTGGGACCTCAAGGTACCAGCATTTTTATGGGCGTATAGAACCACATGCAGAAAGTTGACAGGCCACACACCATTCAAACTAGTCTATGGTCAAGAAGCAGTAGTGTCATTAGAAGTTTTAATACCCAGTCTACGTGTAGCAGCTATCACACACATGAAAGAACAAGGCGCAGTATAGGAAAGACTAAATCAATTACTGTCGATGGAGGAAGACCGAATCTTGGCAGCATTCCACCAAAAAGTATGGAAAGCAAGAGACAAATATTGGCACAATCACCACATCAAGAGGAAGACGTTCAAGGGAGGAGATCTAGTATTTCTCTACGATGGTAAATCATTATAGCACCTAGGAAATCTGAGAATGCATTGGCTAGGACCATACAAGTTAAAATCTGTCACAGACGAAGGAGATGTATAGCCTGAGTGGGCCTAATGGTTAAGAACATGTGTTTCCTCTTAAGAGGTCACAGGTTCAAATCCAGAGGGGGGTAGGGTATGTATACCTTCATAGACTTTACCAGTCAAATCATTGGGTAGAGGGGGGTCCCTTGTCCCACAAACAAGGGGGTCTCATACACCAATTTTGTGTGTTGGCTTGGCAATGACCTTAAAAATAAATTATTATTATTATAAGAGATTTAGCAAGCACAGAACTCATAGGAATGATCAATGGGAGCTGACTGAAGATGTACAAGGACAGTCGACCACCCACTGCGCAGTAAAAGAAAAAGAAAAAAGAAAAAAATCACACAGCATGAGGGACAGAACACATACGAAACACAAAGCCAGCAAGGGAAATGATAATAGCCGTATCAAAAAAGGAAACAAGAGGGAAAAGGAAAGTCGGAAAAAGCAGGCTGACAAGACAGCATGAGGTAGAGTTAAAGAAAGAAAAGGACGGATGGGATGTCACATTAAACACGCCAACTGGATACGACAGAGTAGGCGTAATGGAAAGTATGAAACCATCGCGGATGCATTGAACCCACAGTTATGGTGCATTAACCACATGATGGAGGAAGCACCCTAGAAAAGCTTCATGACGAGCCCATACAACACACGAGCACAAAAGCAGTTAGTCTATTCACGAAAGGAGAACATAAAAAGAGAAACAATAGCTAGAACGAACAGAGTGAAACCACAGAGCTCAACGAAGCCATTCAAACTCAGCAAATGTTCAACAAACACCATTATGGAACCACCGAAGCTTGCAGAACCAGTCCAGACAACCAGATCAACCAGGGTTCAGACTATGTCACGAGGACCACTAGAAAAAAATGAGCAGCAACCATCAGAGATCGTTGATATTGAGGAAATCCTATCGCCACAGGAAATACCAGTAGATTCCATACCAATACTAGAGGATATTCTGCAACCACAAACAGAGGCCATGGAACAGGATACACTAGCAGTGACACATGAGCCTTAGAACAAAGAAGAAGAAACCCACCAGGAAATACCACCAGAACATATTGATGCATCCATGGAAGTGAATGGAACGACACAACATTTGGGAGCAGAGGAGGAACCAGATGAGACAAAAGCACCCAACTTAGGTCACTCAACTGAGGAGATCGATGGAACTACCTGGGCATGGCCAAAGTGGATGATAGGGGAACAACTAGGAGTTGCTGGAACTTCAAGCCAACCAGCACAGTAGGAGGACCGAGTTTAGATACCGAGCTCACATTGAAAGAAGCCGACTACAGATATTGTGCTACCTCGCATACCAGAGGGATTACAGGTGGACCCACAGCTATTGGGTCACACCAGGAAGCTCAGGTATTCCGACCATGACATAGCAGATGAAACGAAATATCCAAAGCTTGCACCACAGGTCTTTATGTAGAAAATAGTCGTGAACCAACTTGAAGAAACCATCACTCAGCCACACCAGTGGTAAACTGGACTTGACAGAACAGGAATTCTAGGATTACTGAAGATACCACACTTTGGCAGAGGCCAGTATGCATCGACATGCGTCAAGCAACTGTTAGCAGTTATACATGGAGGGGATGTATGGCTGGACAAACTTGTCCCCATAACTGTCGAACTTATCATGTAGATAACAGGCCTACCCACCCAGGGTTTGGATCCCACACTAATTATGGACGACATGAAGAATAAATATGGCACCGACAGGGGAACAAGAGGAATTATAATTAAACGGATCAGCAATGTCGCGATGCAATTGGGCACACAAATCTTAGCCTGCAAACTACTAAGAAAATGCCGCAAAGATGAAGTACCGATAGGAGTCATTGTTGTTGCATCCTAGTGTGTAGAAGATACCTCCATGAGTTGGGCACCATACCTATCAAACTTGTTCCAAGTAGACTGCAAATATGTGCAGGACGCAGGTACAGAATTTCATTACTCATGGATGATCACTCTCATAGCTTTCATGGGATGGTGAGAACCAAAACATACCATCTTTTTTACCACACCACGTCCAGGAGGAGCAAGATATCACGTCCTGAGATCTGCACCACTAGCCAAGCATAAGAGGGATAATGGAATCGTATTCGAAGCTTACCTACGAGAGATACATGAAGCCATCAGCCGAGCATGGAGAATAACACTAGAGGTTTTTGTACGATACAGGGGCATCGCCACTTTCTGGGCTAGGTGACAAGCCATTTGGATACAACCAAGGCAGGACCCGGATAAACAGTGGCTACAGATGTGCTATTGCATCACCGAGGGAGATATCGACATGATCATCAGTGAATGGCCTGATGAATGGAGGATTCCAACCATACCCAGAGAAGTACTGGGACAAAAAACAGAAGGAGGGGCTCTGCAAGCAGAAAAATAGCCTCCACAAATCCCAATACCCAAGAAATGAAGAATGGGCCAAACCAAGTCGACTCAGGCAGACGACGTCTTAGAGTAGCCAGGGACCCAGAAGGGGAGGACAAAAACCACTCAATCGACCAATGGACAGTGGAAACTGGTTGAGGGAGCATAGGAAACCACATCAAACCCCATCATAGAGGAACCAGGGGGAACTAAGAGACCAGTGGTATAGGAAGAAGGTGCATGCAAGAAAATGAAGGCACAAAGACCACCACCAGACTATACAATCACGAAGGATGATGGAGAGATGATTGCTAGAATGGTCCAAGACTGCCTCGCAAAGTATTTTGATCATGCTGCGCACCATGGGGATAAACTGTAGAAGGAACTGACAGAAATTGGACAACTCCTTAAGATATTTGGGGAAGCCCAGATCATGAGTAATATTAGAGGCATAGATCCATCGACCACATAGACCACAAAAAGGGTTGAGGTAGGTGAACACGACCCAGTTCTTCCGATGCCACACACACATTCAATGGTCTACATAAAGCCTAGCATGATGTGAATGGATGAAATTGTGGGACAGACACCACTAAAGGATTTGGATCATATCCAATTAGTCTTGACACAGATTCCATCAAGAGAATTATACAAACTACAGGTTAGCGTCTACCATGAGATGAAGTCACGAGAACATAAAAACTTAGTTGAGCTACAACAAGCAACAAAGAAGCAGGAAGCACTGGAAATAGTTTGTGCGTAGGACAAATATGAAACTCAGGAGGAGAAGGAATGCATAAACGAGCTGGAACGCAGAGTGGAAGAAATTTTTGGGAAACTTCCAACCACTACACAAGGAAATGAACTCCCAGCCGTAGAAAAGAAAGACCAGATTACGCAGGCAATTGATCAGTATCAGAAGGATATCGAGAATCTCCATGGACAGATTAGACCGATAAATACACTAGTGGTGAAAGAGCAAAGGAAGCAAGAAGCAACAATGAAACTGCATCTGCTAGAAAAATAGGTTAGCACGACAGTCAACTTGCTGGATAAAACAACACAACTTTGGACAAGGCTGGAAGAGTATCCACAAGTCCAACACCAGGACAAGGAGGAGGAAAGGATCAATGCAACTGTTGGGCCCGAGATATGATCATATTCATGACGTTATTATACAATTTTTTCCATATGTATATATGCATTTTTTATCTTTCAAAGGAGCTTTTTGAAGAATTTTATGGTAAAATGATACAATCAGCATGAGGTACGTATAATTCATGTTTTGTGAATCAATCAAGTTTAATTTGTTATATTTTATGGTTTCCAAGAGTTAATTCATGTTTTTCTTCTATTATAGGGAAAACGCACCATCTTTCTTGATCCAAAACTCGTTCCAACACTTGATCCAACACTCGTTCCGGTACTTGATCCGACACTCGTTCCAGCACCCAGTATTGCACAAAAACGCAAGGCAAGTTGGTGGTTATGGTATTGGTGGCCAGTGGTGGACAAATCGAGAACATGGGTTTTGTTTGTCATCACCCCCTCCAGCTACTAAGCTCAAGACAAATTGATTTCAATTGTCCAAAGAGGTCGATCATTAGGTTCCTCTGTTTTGTTAGTTATGGATGCATTTAATGTAATTTGCTGAATTTAGAGGTGGTTTGACCCTCCTGTGGTCGACCACCTGGGTTATAAGCTTATAAATACCAATAGGATGATCATTAGATTGTTAACCAAGTAGCATAAGCATTAGAATTGCCAGAAAAATGATTTTTCTCTCTTTCTAGTTTTACATTGCTAGAATAGTGCCAAAACTGCGTTTTTGGATTTTTATGGTGAATTTGGCTTGCTGAGATCGTGGTGTGCTTTTAGAGAGTGACCAAGACTTTCTGGGGGGGCCACCAACAGTCTGGTAACTGTCTTCACATCTATTTTTCATTTTTCTAATTTAAATTGTCTTTTCATTTTCCTGTGCATGTATATTTTTATCTAATTAATTAGTTTGTTGTATCTTACTGTTTTACTTCTTTTTCCAGGTTAGATGATGATTTGTGATAGTATGTGTTGATTTTATAGGTTAGAAAAGGCTTGTAATTCTCTAAGTCTCTTTACTAATTCCGTGTGCAATTAAAAAGTCTCTCTCTCATTATACTAACCCTGCATGTAGTTAGATGATAAATTGTGCTTTCTTTTATATTTTTACAGTCAAGCTTAGAATAGATTTTTAATTAGAACAGAGCATAGTTTAATATGAGTTTCTTCTAAAAAAGATTGATGGATGGATAGATTTGCTTCCAGTTTTTGAATCATAGCTTTCTTACTTCAGTTTTAGATAGATTTCACTTGCTTAGTTATTGGTTAAATGTAATTGTCAATTCACTTTTTAATATCATGTTTTTAATTTCTGGTTTCGGTCATTTTCTTTATCATAGCTTGAATGATTAAAATAGACATAGTATAGTTTCCTTTCATGAAATTTCCTTTCATAGATTAAAATGAAATTAAATTCATTAGTTAGATAATGATGATCTCATTATGATATTGATGGTTTATACATGAATATGTAGGGTATTTAACATTACTTTTATCATGGCTAGTTTTCATTGGACTGTTTACTTCACACCTTTCATTTTTCCATTGAAATTAGTATTGAGCTTATACCATTAGAACTGTCCTTTGTTGTCAAGTTTCATCGAGATATCATCTGTCACCACCTAAGGCATTCACACAACCACCAACATTACATTTGAGTGTTTCATAGGTTAAAGTTAGTTTCTTTCTTTCATAAGTTAGAAAAGATAGTTTCTTGTTTTCATAAGTTTAGTTGATAGTCTTTCTTTCTTTCAATAGAATAGATTTCCTTTCATGCATTGCATTGAGCATTTAAATTTCCTTTCACGCAAGAGAAATAGTTTTTCATTAGGCATTTAGTTCACTTGCCTCTTAGGCTAGGTAGTTGTTCAATAAGAAGTCTTTTCTTACTTGTCTTTTTCTTTATGCTTTTGCTTGCTTATCTATTTTCTTTAATAGGTTAGTTAGGTGCTTTTGCTTGCTTGTCTATTTGCTTTAATAGGTTAGTTAGGTGTTTTTTCTTGCTTGTCTATTTTCTTTAATAGGTTAGATAGGCGCTTTTGCTTACTTGCTTATTTATTTGCTTTCATAGGGTAGTTGCTCATTGAATGTAGGTTGGCAAGTTAAAGATAGTTTGCTTTCATCATTTGCTTAGTATTCTTAGTAGTTTACCTTTGCTTACTTTCATGAACTATTTTTCTTTGAATAGGGTTTTTACTTGCTTTCTTAGGAACTATCCATCAGTCCTTGGCTCAAAAGTACTTAGGTTACCTAGTTTCAATTTGCTTAGTAGGGTTTGTTCATTTGATAGGTTTGTTTGAGTAGATTAGCTCTAGATAGATGCTTCCCTTAGTTAGTATACACTCCTACCAACCTCATACCTTTGGCATATATTTTGCTACAACTCTAAGTTTACTTACCCCGGGTTGACAATTTAATTGAGGGTAGTTTAGTGTCTTTTTTAGTACATATAAAACACCTAAAATTTTGGCGTCATTGTCGGGGAGTTGTCTTAAGGTAAGAAGTAATTAGGAATTAGATCATCCTTATAACTTATCATTAGTTTGGTATCAGGGGAACCTTAAGACGAAAGGTAAGAACCTACGCATTTGCTATAGAAGGTTCCCCCAAACCCAATAGTAGTTTTTATTTTTGTTTTCTTTCATGAATAGACCTAGGAATCAAATGGTAGCTTTTTCTTTTTGTTTTTGCTTTCTTTCATGAATAGGCCTAGAGACCCACAAGGTATATACATTAAATCAAAATCATACCTTTCATCCAAGGTTCCTTCTGATCTCTTTGGGGGAAGGAACGTTCCGCTTATAAAATCCGCAGACCGATACTGACAAACAAGAGCTAGCTCAACCCAAAGAGATAAAATAGTATTTGAAGGGACTAACACAGGGAGCACTATAGAACAAGAAATTTAAGCATCAATCATACTAGGACAGGAGGCAAGACGACTCGAGTCTTTCACAAAACCAAACAATACAACCTTTGCTTTTACACCACCACTAGGGGACTCTAATTTTAAGGATATCATAGACCCTGAATAGGTAAATCTTTTGTTTGGTAGCTTAGCCAATGTAATTATCTCTCAAATTGACACAGAAACTTTGGCACCTATAATCTCAACCGGCTTGAGTAGAGTCCCAGACATCCAATCAATAGGAAGACCTTTTCATCAAAGAGAAACCTTGTTCTCTTCAAAGATAAAACCACTTGGGTACTCTCTTTTTGGAAACCAAGACAATATGGATGATCAGGAGGACCATAACAATGTAAGACACGGAGAGGAAGAAGGAACTGGAAACCAAACCAAAACTACCTTCGGGTTTTCGATTTTAGACACCACTCCAAATGTCAACATGAAGAATATTCCTCTCTCAACACTGCCTACCATTTATGGTAAAAATAGTGAAGATCCAGACACCTTCCTATTTGAATTTGACATCTTGTGCAGGAGCTACAACTATGTACAAGATGCCCATAAATTAAAACTCTTTCCTGCCACCCTCAAAGACTGTGCATTAAGATGGTTCATGGGATTGGTAGAATACAACATTAGGTATTGGGAATCCATGAAAGACATCTTTATTAAGAAGTACCAAGACTACTTCAAGACCAAAGAGTCTCGTAATGAAATCTTTAAAGTCCAATAGTTAGAAGACGAGACCCTTGAAGACTATATGGAAAGATTTGTTTATATCTCCCAGAAGTCAAAATACCATGACCTCCCAGAGGATGCAGTTAGGGCTCTTTTCCTTAACGGAATTTTAGAAGAATATCTAGAGGTGCTTAACCTGATGGCATCAGGTGACATCTCTCATAAACCATTTGCTGAAATATGTGAAATGTGTAAAAACTACTCAAGGAGTAGAGCCAAAACAGGAAAGAATGTTCGAGACCCTTACAATAGAAGCTTAAAACCAGTTAGTTCATGTGGTATTACGAGAGCATAGATAGGGAACCTTTTAGAAAACTTCAGTACATACATTCTAAGCAAAATAGGTTCCAAGTTGGATACCCTTAAACTAAGAAATAGGAGGAAAATGCAACAATGAGCATATATTTCACAAGATACAGGAGGAAGTGTTCCTCAAGGGAGTGCCCATTAGATAACATTTCAGTTTGTGGCTTCTGTACAGAAGACCATGTGACTGAAAAATGTCCATCATTGCCCGGTTTATTAGCCATCTATAGGAGTGGAGATCCTGGGGAGTCTTCTTATGAACCTAGGAGGCCATGGCAGCCTAGGAATCAACCCACATACCCGGATCTACAGTCTCAAGTTCCACCCTATTATCAACAACAACAGTGGAACTCACCAGGTTGGAAAAACTGGTCTACTCAGTACCAACATCCTTGGATTCAAGGGTGGAGGGGAGGACACAACCAAGGAAATCCTCAAGCTCCACCTATTCCTATGTACAACCATCCTTATTCTCAGTTCTCATCAAACACTCTATAGCCTTTGCCAGGTTTTGTTCCACCACCTTTGCCTCCTATCCCACAACAACAACCACTCCAATTTCAAAATGAAATCTCCCCAAAACCGACACTATTACCGACACAGCCAATGCTGAATCCCAATAATAAGCCCCCTCAACCTCTTAACAATGTTGAGATGTAGGCCTTCCCGACATATGTCATTACTCTTGTTCCATTACAGGAAATGCAACTAAGATCAGGAAAATTTCCATATAGGTAGAGACCTTCAGTAGTCATCCAGGAAGAAGAAGAAGAAGAAACCACCCAATAACCCACAGATGACACTAGGTGGGAAGATGTTATTATCCCAAAGAATAAAGAACCCAAGCTTCCCCAAAATGAACCTTCACAAATTACGAAGGTCCCTCCTTATTCAGACCGATTGGTAATCGAGAAACCTACCACCCGACTGGAATTTGACATTTTGAATGAATTGACAAATATTTGTGTCAAAATTCCCCTACTTGAAGCCATTAAAGACATTCCAATCTATAGTAAGGTAGTCAAAGAATTGTGTATCAAGAATCCAGGTAGGAATAAAAAGGACCCTCCTACAATACATTTGGTAGGAGGACTCTCTAAGTACATATCAGAGCAACCAAAGATAGAAAAGTATGGGAATCTAGGAAACCCCGTAGTGACCATAACCATTAAGGAGGTCTCCATCGGAAAAACTCTCATAGACCTAGGGGCAACCATCAATTTTATGACTGCTACTACCTTGGAACAATTATAGTTACAACCTCTTCTTCGGCCTACCCCAACCATTTTGGAATTAGCAGATAAGACTAGGGTTATACCTGAAGGTATTTTAGATGATGTCATGGTTACTTTAGCCTCATGGGAGTACCCTGTAGATTTTATTATCATTCATTCAAAGGATCATTCCCGTGGCCATCCTGTTATTTTGGGAAGACCTTGGCTAGCCACAACCAATACATTTATTGGCAGTAGAGAAGGAGAAATGACCATCTCAAATGGTCTCTCTATCCAGAAGCTCACCATTTACCCTCCAACTCAAACTATTATGGAGAATCTATGGTGGCTTGAATGTCCATACGAGAATGAAGATTGGGAAGAACCCGTATTGCTTAGTGACCATGCAAGGGCACTTCAGGAGCATACACCAGAAAATGTGCTAAACCAATTCATTTCTACTATTACATGTGTGGATTTTCCACCGTCGTTTCCCTAATTTGAGTATATGTTTGGGGAATAATTTCAAGAACACTTAGATCCATCCATTTTGTCCTTGACATCTTTTATTTTCGAAATAGATGAGTCTTACATGTCTTATACTATGCCCTATGAGATTTGTCCAGGGAAATGTTTACATATAAATTCTGGGCTAGATACAGACCAACATAAACGGTTAATAGATATCCTTAAAGAACAATCAGGAGCATTTTCCTAGGAATACACTGACATGAAGGGTATACATCCTAACACATGCATACACCATATATACACTCAGGGGGGAAGTGACACCTGTTAGGAAAACCCAAAGAAGGATTAACCCAACACTCAAAGATATAGTCAAGGAGGAGATTCAAAAGTTGCTAAATGTTGGATTTATCTATCCCATCTCCGACAATAAGTGGGTATCCCTGCTAGTAGTGGTTCCAAATAAAGTGACCGGGAAATGGAGAATTTGTGTTGATTTCCGGGAACTCAACAAGGCCACTCTGAAAGACTACTTTCCTCTCCCTTTCATTGACCAAGTTCTAGATACCTTGTCCAGAAAGAATTATTTCTCCTTTCTAGATGGGTACAGTGGGTACAACCATATTCTTATAGCACCTGATGACCAGGACAAGACTACCTTTACCTGTCCTTGGAGCACCTATGCCTATAGGGTCTTACCATTTGGATTGTGTAATTCTCCTACCACATTTCAACGAGCAGTATTAGGGATATTTGCCGATCTTATTCATGATTGTGTGGAGGTCTACATGGATGACTTCACAGTCTATGGAAACACTTATCAGGAAGCCTTAGACAACTTAGAAAAGGTCCTCATCAGATGCTAGGAAATGAACTTATCCCTAAGTCATGAAAAATGGAAAATGTTGTTAACTGAAGGAGTGGTTCTAGGACATCATGTTTCATCTGAAGGAATAAAAGTCAATCCTGCAAAGATTGAGGTCATTATTAGACTTCCACCCCCCAAGACTTAGAAATAGGTGAGAAGCTTTCTTGGACATGTCGGATATTACTGACGGTTTATTGAAAATTTTACAAAGATTGTTGCACCTATGTTTGGATTATTGATAAAAGATGTTGATTTTGTTTGGACTGAGCAATGCCAAATTGCCTTTGAAACCCTGAAAGCCAAGCTATTTGTGGCACCAGTTCTTAGAGGGCCCAATTGGACTCTCCCATTTCATATATCCACTGATGCCTCCAACACTGCAATCAGAGGGGTATTAGGGCAGACAGAGGACCAACAGTCCTATGCCATTTATTTTGTAAGCAGGAACTTGTCCCCTGCCGAGTTGAACTACACAGTCACTGAGAAAGAGTTCTTGGCATTTGTTCATGCTATTAACAAGTTTCGTCATTACATTACAGGTTATGAAGTATTTGTACACACCAATAATTCCGCCATTAGGTTTCTCATGAACAAAACTATAACTAATGGCCGAGTAACTAGGTGGCTCTTGTTATTGCAAGAATTTAATATCACTGTGCTTGACCGACCTGGAAAGGATAATGTAGTAGCTAAATTTCTTTCTCGCATAAAGAATGAGGATGATGATATCCCTGTAGATGATAGTTTCCCATACGAGCACCTCTTTTCCCTCTCTATCAATACCCCATGGTTTGTGGATATGGCAAACTATTTGGCCACTAGGAAGTTACCATCTCATTTCTCACCTCATGAAAAGTGGAAAATTGTTACACAGAGTGCTAGTTACTCTTGGGTTTGTCATGATCTTTTTCACACAGGTCCTGATTTGATTATTCGTAGATGTGTCCGAGAGGATGAGGTACCTGAAATACTATGAAATTGTCATAATGGACCATATGGTGGCCATTTCTCTGACAAACGTACAACATATAAGGTGTTACATTCGGGTTACTATTGGCCTAGCATTTTCAAAGATGCTGCCAAGTATGTGAGAACTTGTGATAGTTTCCAAAGGATAGGTAGACCTACATCATATGACGAAATTCCTTTACAGGCCCAAGTTATGATAGAACCCTTCGAAAAATGCCCTCGACTTTGTAGGACCAATTTCACCCATGTACCGTAGGAAGAACTATATCTTGGTTTGTACGGACTATGTCACCAAATGAGTAGAGGAAAAAGCCCTATTTAGGGCCACAGAGAAGTCTGTTGTCGAATTTATCTATGAAGACATATTTACCCGCTTCGGTGTCCCTCATGAAATTGTTACCAACCAAGGCACTCAATTCACTTCCAAGCTAATGAAAGAGCTAACAGAGAAATATGGGATTAAACATTGTAAATATTCTCCATACAACCTGCAAGCCAATGTTCAGGTAGAATCCACAGACAAAGTTTTGGAAGCCATCTTGACCAAGACTATTTAGTTACATCACCAAGATTGGGATGATAGGCTCCCAGAGGCTTTGTGGGCATACTGAACTACCTGGAGAAATACCACTAGGCATACCCCTTATGAGCTACTGTACGGGAAACAAGTACTTTTACCAATAGAATTCCAAGTAAGGACCTTCTATATTGTCGTAGAATTAGGATTGATCCTGGATGAGGCTCAGAAGCAACGAGCCCTACAGTTGAATGAGTTGGATGAAATCAGGAAAGATGCCATCCAACGGACAATATTAGTCCAAAACCAAAGGAGCAAGTGGCATGACAAGTTTATTAAAAATAAACACTTCCAGCCTGGTGATTGGGCTCTATTGTTTGATTCCCGATTCAAAACCTTCAAAGGAAAACTTACCACCCATTGGTTGGGCCCTTACAAGATAGACACTGTATATGACAATGGAGCTGTAAAAATTAAAACAATTGACGATGGACAAGTCTCCTTTGTGGTAAATGGACACCGACTTAAGTTTTATCATAAGCCCATTTCCAGAGAGGATTTTCTACAGGTCATGTCAGCTGACAAGGAATTGGCCTTAGTATATGGGGAATCCCCCCCTTGTTCTTGAAATTTTTTCTAAGTTTCCCACTGTATATATGTAAATAGTTTTTGTATTTTGTTAATAAGGAAATTCTAGATATTTCTGTAAGTAATTATTTCACCGGGAGTACACCATTTCAAGGATCTTTCATCAAAACATTGTTATACTTGAATTTTGTGTCTTCTAAAGTATCAAATGAATAGTGACTTGTTGTAGTTAACCATGTTTTTGCAAATATTTTCATCTTCTTGTTCTTAAGGCATTTAAAAAGTAGTTTCTCTTGAAACTCTTCACCACTGTATAAAGAAGTGATACCATAACTATCAAGCTTAGAGGTCTCTCGTACAGGTTTTCCAAGAAACCTGAGTAAGTAAGTCAAGTGTATTTATCAAAGAGTAACAAGGAGGTGTAATTAGCATTTAGTCATGGAAACATAACAATAATTACAAAGGAAGAAAGTAAGTTGAGCCTAGAGATACCTTTTTGTTTTTTCTGAATGGTACCATCCACTACACACTAAATAGCTTTATTATATCATATCTTTAGATAGGCCACGTCCTCTTAAGTACCCCTTACATTAGGAAAATCACTAAATAATATAATGGAAAGTCATCCTCTAACATAAATACCATCCCAATTAAAAATAAAAAGAAAGAAAAGTTGTTTCAGAGATGTTACCCCATCTTCTTGCATAAGCAATCTTATACTAATATCTTAAATGATGGAGGGCCAGTCTCTAAGGGTTTAAGAGGATAACTTGTCGGGATACTGAACAGGTCTGCTGGCAGTGGGTATCGGCCCGTGGTATGACTAGGCAAACTTGCTGGAGTACTAAACAGGCTTCCTGGCAGCGGGGCATTCTACCTAGCGAGGATGATGATCTGACAAAAATAAATAATAAATCTAAACCTGTCCTGATGTACGACATTACTTGCAGACAAAGCTGACATGGAGTATGTGTGGTTAAGATAAGGTTAATGAATCTCATCAATTTTCCATTGGGAAATGACTCTAAGACTATCTTGAAACTCCCTTGCCTACCTCTTCTTATATATATATATATATATATTTATGATCTCTTGTCCTATAGGTGGGGCCATCTCCTAACTGTCTCATTGGACCAATCTATGAAATTTCATATTTACACTTGACATACTATAAATCTTCAGCTATTGGGGGATACTAACTAGTTTCCTATACTTTTGATTGTGAGGTGTCACAATACTTAGGTGTGGGGGAGGGGTTCATGAGATGACAAATGATCATTTCCTAGAGAAAGGAGTCTTTGCAAGAATTTTTGTATTATTACCATGATACAGGTTATTACATTGATAGTCATGTTATTTTTAAATGCTTAACTCCTGTGTGCTATACAATACTGAACTCATGCTTAACAGACCACTCTTTATTGGTTATCTTCCATTACAAGCTACATACTGTAGGTTTGACAATACATGTTTTATGCTTGCTATAAACCATTCATTATAGATTTTGACACTATATGTCATATACAAGAAGAATGAGTAAGCATGGATCACTCTGCCTCTGCTCATTAACCACTATGGTTGTCAAAAATACTTCAAAATTGCAGGTTGTCCATTAAAAGAGGCAAAAATGCACTTAAAACAATGGTACCAGATGAAGTACTCGATGAGTTTCCGGATGAGGTGTCGGATGCAATGCCGTTTAAAGTGCCATTTGAAGTGCCATTGCATTGCATACCAGTAACTATCCTAGATTCTAGGGAACTAGAATTCAATCACATTTAATTAAATTTTTTATAGGAATTGATTAAAAGATGCTTCATATGGTTATGATCAAATGTTCAAGTCAAAAGACTTGGACATTGATCTAAGTACGCACCACTCCATTTCTACCAAGCTTGCCATCAAATTCGAATCTCCCACACATGGCAGCTCGTGCGCACATGTGGGCAACGTACTCCACCATAAGAGAATCCAAAATCGGGTTGGGCACTTTATTATTTCATTTTCCCTTTCCATTTTCTCTTCCGTACGTTAAGGAATCGTGCCCAACCTTTGTCAAATTCTCTTTTTGTTCTAATCACACTCAGATTGTGTTAAACCCATGCCATTTCTTGGCTTATTCGCACCCTTGCATGGTAAAATTCGCCCTCTACTCCAATATCACTCAAACTGTGCCCAATTTGTGTCTCTGCGTGGCTCGATTTCGCCCTTGCTTAGTGAATTCAAAACCTGTCACAATGCCCAAGTGATACGAACCATCCTCCTATGCAGACTTTTTTGCCATTCCAGAATTCATACAGTGTAGGGAAGTGTTCTTGCGTGCTGGTTGGGGGGAATTTTTGTCTAGTTTGCAAGGCCATGATGACGGTCTTTCTATGCAATTTGTAGTTGGTTTTGATGGCAAGATAGCACATGTAGGGTCTCTCAATTTTGCAGTCACAGAAGAGTCAATTGCTGCTACAACAAAACTTCCAAGAATGGGAGATAGGTGGTTCAAGAATCATTAATTGTCACGCTCAAGTTACAACAGAGTGTTTAAGCCTGAATTCGGGAGCATTTCAAGAGAAAAAGGGTATGCTAAGGAGTGGATAAAGCAAGAATTGGTCAATCCCCTTATTGTCTTCACAAGGTTAATTACATGTGAAGGTAGATACTCCACCTTCAAAGCTTGTCACTTAAGATTGCTGGCTCATTTTCTGTTCAATAAACCTTTAAACTTCCCTTTTTATTTTCTCAAAAGCTTTGAGAAAATGTCCTCTCAAGTGAGAAAAAATGTGACCAACCCCCACAATAGTCTCTTCCACCACGGTTTGATCAAAATCCTCATTCTTAGCAAACTAGAGAAGCAGGGGAAAAGTTGGGATGCCTTTATCTACCAATTTGTAAATCCTCACTTGACAGTTAAGATCGGAAAAAAGCCACTTAGCCTAAAAACTATCTCTCCATCCAAGCCTCACTCTCCAAAAACTCCAAACTCCCTTGCACAAACTCCCTCTTTACCAGAACAATACTAAAAGCTTGTTGATATTCCTACTTCTTCATCGGGGAAAAAGACCAAGAACAAAGACCAAAAGAAGCCTATTGTTGACCCCCCAATGCCTTCATTTTCTCTTGATCCTACACCTAAGAAGCCCCAAGAAGTAATGAAACAAGACTTTCCCATCATTCCCACAAACAAGAGAGGAGCCAACCGATTTGGTAAGGGACCCTTTTGGAAGAGTACCCGGAACATAAGAACCAAGATTTATGCAAAGCCTCCACCTACTTTGGATCCTATTCAAGTATCCTCCAACCTTGAGAGCCCTCATAAGAAACCTAGAGAAGTCTCTGCGGATGGATTAGAGCCAGTAAGGAAAACGAAATCAGAACCTACCTCACCTTTCCGATATCCCATCACACCTACTTCACCCATGCCCACTCTTGATCCTAAATTTGATAAATTGACCACATCTCTCAAAGGAACTAAGCCTTCCTCGAAGATAATTGATTCTGCCCCAACTATAGAGGAGCTACAAATGGAAAACCATCAGTTTCTCCAACAATTAGAAGAGAGGAAGACAATAGATGCACACCTTCATCATGACAATGCAGTCCTCCAGGAAAAAGTTAACTCCCTTCAATGGTTGGTCGATGGGATGACCCAATATAACTGCAGCTTAAGAGCACAATTAAAGAAATATAAGAGGCACAAGGCTAAGCCTACATAGCAAGAAGGAGAGGCTTCTAAAGCCAACCCTCCTCAACAAGCCTAGTTCCAAGGGATGAGTTCTTTTTGTTTGCAGTGGGACCTAGAAAATCGTCGGTGTGGGGGTATGTTGGGCCCGAGATATGATCATCTTCATGACGCTATTATACACTTTTTTCCATATGTATATATGCATTCTTTTATCTTTCAAAGGACCTTTTTGAAATTTTTTATGGTAAACTGATACAATCGACATGAGGTACGTATAATTCATGTTTTGTGATTCAATCAAGTTTAATTTATCATATTTTATGGTTTCCAAGAGTTAATTCATGTTTTTCTGCTATTACAAGGCAAAACACACCATGTTTCTTGATCCATCACTCGTTTCGGCACTTGATCCAACACTCATTCCGGTACTTGATCCGACACTCATTCCGGCACCCAGTATTGCACAACAACACAAGGCAAGTTGGGGGTTATGGTATTGGCAGCCAGTGGTGGAAAAATCGAACACATGGGTTTTGTTTTTCATCACCCCCTCCATCTACTAAGCTCAAGACAACGTGATTTCAATTGTCCAAAGAGGGAGATCATTGGGTTTCTTCGTTTTGTTAGTTATGGATGCATTTAATGCAATTTGCCGAATTTAGAGATGGTTCAACCCTCCTATGGTCGACCACATGGGTTGTAATATTATAAATGCCAATAGGATGATCATTAGATTGTTAACCAAATAGCATAAGCATTAGAATTTCCAGAAAAATGATTTTGCTCTGTTTCTAGTTTTACATTGCCAGAATAGTGCCAAAACTGCGTTTTTGGATTTTTATGGTGAATTTGGCCTGCTGAGGTCGTGATGTGATTTTAGAGAGTGACGACGACTTTCTAGGGGGGCCACCAACAGTCTGGTAATTGTCTTCATGTCTATTTTTCATTTTTCTAATTTAAATTGTCTTTTCATTTTCCTGTGCATGTATATTTTTATCTAATTAATTAGTTTGTTGTAGCTTACTGTTTTACTTCTTTTTGCAGGTTAGATGATGATTTGTGATAGTATGTCTTGATTTTATAGATTAGAAAAGGCTTGCAAGTCTCTAAGTCTCTTTACTAATTCCATGTGCAATTAAAAAGTCTCTCTCTCATTATACTAACCTCGCATGTAGTTAGATGATAAATTGTGCTTTCTTTTATATTTTTATAGTCAAGCTTAGAACAGATTTTTAATTGGAACAGAGCATAGTTTAATCTGAGTTTCTTTTGACAAAGATTGATGGATGGATATATTTGCTTCCAGTTTTTGAATCATAGCTTTGTTACTTCAGTTTTAGATAGATTTCACTTTCTTAGTTATTGGTTAAATGTAATTGTCAATTCACTTTTTAATATCATGTTTTTAATTTATGGTTTCAGTGATTTTCTTTATCATAGCTTGAATGATTAAAATAGACATAGTATAGTTTCCTTTCACACAATTTCCTTTCATAGATTAAAATGGAATTAAATTCCTTAGTTAGATAATGATGATCTCATTATGATGTTGATGGTTTATACATGAATATGTAGGGTATTTAACATTACTTTTATCATGGCTAAGTTTTCATTGGATTGTTTACTTCACACTTTTCATTTTGTCATTGAAATTAGTATTGAGCTTATACCATTAGAACTTTCCTTTGTTGTCAAGTGTGATCGAGCTATCATTCGTCACCACCTAAGGCATTCACACAATCACCAGCATTACATTTGAGTGTTTCATAGGTTAAAGTTAGTTTCTTTCTTTCATAAGTTAGAAAATATAGTTTCTTGTTTTCATAAGTTTAGTTGATAGTATTTCTTTCTTTCAATAGAATAGATTTCCTTTCATCCATTGCATTGAGAATTTAAATTTCCTTTCACGCAAGAGAAATAGTTTTTCCTTAGGCATTTAGTTCACTTGCCTCTTAGGCTAGGTGGTTGTTCAATTAGAAGTCTTTTCTTACTTGTCTTTTGCTTTATGTTTTTGCTTGCTTGTCTATTTTCTTTAATAGGTTAGTTAGGTGCTTTTGCTTGCTTGTCTATTTTCTTTAATAGGTTAGTTAGGTGTTTTTTCTTGCTTGTCTATTTGCTTTAATAGGTTAGATAGGTGCTTTTTCTTACTTGCTTATTTATTTGCTTTCATAGGGTAGTTTCTCATTGAATGTAGGTTGGCAAGTTAAAGGTAGTTTGCTTTCATCATTTTCTTAGTATGCTTAGTAGTTTACCTTTGCTTATTGTCATGAACTACTTTACTTTGAATAGGGTTTTTACTTGCTTTCTTAGGGACTATCCATCATTCCTTGGCTCAAAAGTACTTAGGTTACCTAGTTTCAATTTGCTTAGTAGGGTTTGTTCATTAGATAGGTTTTCTTGAGTATATTATCCCTAGATAGCTGCTTTACTTAGTTAGTCTACACTCCTACCAACCTTCTACCTCTGGCATATATTTTGCTACAACTCTAAGTTTACTTACCCTGGGTTGACAATTTAATTGAGGGTAGTTTAGTGTCTTTTTTAGTACATATAAAATACCTAACAAGAATGATCCAAGAACTCAAGCAACAACCAAAGACCATACCAATTCCAAAATGGGTCAAGTGAATGCAAGAGTTGAAGAAGATGTAGGCAGAACTTATCATTGCACAAACACAGAAACATGAGCGTCAGACTCAAATAGAACCGTTGCAGGAACGGGTAGTAGAAGTACCTGCATAGGAAGAAGAAGCTAGAAAACAGATAGCACAAAATCAACTAGAATGTGCAGGACTGATGAGTGAGGAAGTGGCAGCTCATACAGTCGACACCATCAAGGAGAAAACCACCAGAAGCTGACAAAAGTAGCATAGTTGTAGGAGAAGCTCCAGACGATCACTAAGGAGATCGAGGAGGCACAGAGCAATTAGGTGACTTGGGATGAGTCACATGTCAGTGTTGGGGGCCTATTGGCACTAGGACAAAGGGTAAATAAGAATAATCATGGGAAAGAAAGCGTGCAAAAAACTGAAGTAACAACTGGCAAAAGAACAACACACGCGCATGCAAGAAAGCATGCACAAAGGAAAGCGACAGCTGGATGAAGAACAAAACGCGCATGGGAGAAAGAACTAACGTAAGAAGGGTTAGGGTTTTGTTAATATTCTATAAAAGGATGAAGAGCCCAAAATGTATAAATATAGATACGAAAGTATCATATCGGGATATTTGATGTTATTATTGTTGTTGTTGAGGGTTAGGATTTGGAGTGAAGTTTTGGAGACTGTAACCACATAGGAGTGTAGGTGATATGTAATGTTTTTAGCTGTATGAACTGATTTTGTAAGATGTTGAGCAAAGAAGATACGAGGGAAGGTAGATATGAGGATTATACCATAGGTTGTAGAGCCTGGTGCGATCTAGTTCAGCTCACATAGATCTTACCCAGGTTTTTTGGAGAATTGTAAGCGCGTGGCACCAGAAATGCAGAACTTCCATAATAAAAGAGCCAAGAGACAAATATTTGTGGGCATAGCCCAGGAGGGGGGAACCATGGTAATACTTGAGTAATGTGTTGAATGTATGCATGCCTCTAATTTCTTTCAACAATTAATGGATAAGCTTGATGAATGAGTTAATACATTTTTATGAATCTATTTATTCTTTGTTGGAATTAAACTATGGGATATATGTATGCGAATTCAAGGAATAAGTAGTTTACCTTACAACTCATGGTACCTGGATTTAATCAAGAAACCCCTATCCCCTACTATGTCCTAGGATGTAAACACCTGAGTCTTACAGTCACCCATTTAAAGCTATCTAGAGTGAGATTGCATAGTACCTTCTGGGTGTTGTGTTGCCTTCTGGTTTACCAAGAGGGACGATAGTTTTAGAGGATATGTTGTAACCCCGAATGACATGAACCCTGGGTCAATAAATCAGACAACCCGAGAAGGGAAATAGTAACCAACAGTTGAAATCATATTAACCATTGTGATTTGTTGCGTAGTTGGAGGAAGAGGTGTGGGGAATGTTCGCATGAGTGAAGAATCTTTTAGTAAACCTACCCCTACACTCTCATAAGTAACCTTTGAATCCCCCAAAAATGGAATATTGTTGGCTATTTGAGTGTGAGCATCAGGGGTGCAATAGTTTAATTGATCGATGGCCACCATTTTTCCTTGATGAGGAAATTGGACACATCGAAAAACTAATGAAGCCAAAGTAGTCATAGCATAAAACAAAATTATTCCTATCAATAAGTTATAATCGAGAGGACCATCGACTTCTTAGATATT
>ML786066.1:76759-90934 GCA_009831015.1 Picea engelmannii | reverse complement strand
AATCCATGAGGTCAAAAATATCTTCCATCAAATTATTTTAACATGGTTGGATATTGATTAAGACCAGGTTTTTTAAGGCCTTTCCACCAGGGTAAGGACATGAAACATTTTTATTATCCCTCATCCAATATTGTTTGATGAATATGTTGATTATGGACAACAACATCGATTTGGAATGCAAGTTGGTGACAGAGTCACAATTTAAAATTATCCGGATTAAACATGATATTATTTGATGAATAAGGATATATAGAGTCAATGGATTCCAAGAGATTCCTACATTGGCTAGGGAATTGTTGTAGAACTTCGAGAGCCAACATCACACAAGGTGCTTGGGCCAAATCTTCAACAATGTTGTAGTTTTGGGTAGCACAATAATTAGTATTAAAGGTCAAATTTCTAATTATACTCTTGGGTGGAAGTAAGATAGAGTCAAAATTTGGTTAATCAATATGGAGAGATCTAGATAGAGGGGTAATTGAAGTGGAAGTTGGATCAATCATAGTTCCATAAGTTACGCTTTCCTTACCGGGTTTTCCTGGCGATGTGTCATATGTCGTAATTCGAGTGGTCAAATATACACCATTAAACATATAAATTTGTGCACTCAATGAAGCATACTCATTAGGAGGATGACTTGAGTTGCCTCCTTTTGGAGGTGCAATATTATGTGCAACCTGGGACTGCTGCTAAGGAAAACGATGCATCAAAACAATGGGCTGAGAATTTCCTTTAAATAATTTATCTACTTCTTCCCGGTGGGGACAATCTTATGTGTAATGATCTTCAACACATATGAGACAGGGAAATTTCGGTTTGCGCTATTTTTTATTTTTAGTAGCAAGTGGTTATTCTTATCTTTTTGTATTTTTAGTTTGATTATTATTTTTATTGGGTTTATTATACTTTTCATTTCCCCCCTTGATTGTGGTGGTGAAGTAGATTGAACTGCATTCACTTAGGATACTTTAGTAGGGGTGGAAGCTTATGAGAGTGGAGTCTATACTTGTTACGAGGAAAATCTCTCTATGGCTAGGGTAAAACCACAACAGATGGAAATGACTATAGAAATCATCTCTCTTCTCAAGTATGTTATATAAACAAATATGCTAGCAAGACAAGATAAAAGTCCTACCTCGTCCAAATGTTCGATGAAGTCCATCGTTGAGAACTTGACCCAAAGAAATACACTTGCAACTAGTCCTCAACAACCAAGAAAAGCAAGAATATGGTTATATTATATAATGCTAGCACATTCAATAGAATAATCCATTAATAAACATGACAAATACGCCTATGGAATAATAATTCAATATATTTGCAAGATATCAATTGGATGGGAAAAGAGTATTTCTATTAATAAATGATCAACAGAAGTGAAAATGTTACAGACTTCAATGTTGGCACGGTTCAGAACTGAGAAACTAAGTTCCTTCTAGTTGGGCCTCCACCAAAGGCAAGCTCATAAGAGAGAAACAATGAGGTTCTCAATCAGTAAGGGAAGATCTTGGGGGCTGAACACTTTGTTCAGACTTGAAGGAAAAAGGGATGCAGACTCAATATGAAGTAAATAATTCCTCTAGAGTAACTTTTCTCTCAAAGTTGAATTCTTTATCCTCTTTCCATAGCTCGGAATTGGCCCATTTATAGCCTTCAAAATGGAACTGAAGGGTCGAGTCGGAACATTTCCAATATATGGAAGGCCAAGGACCATAGATCTCTTGTCATGACATGGAAACCCGACATCAATTTTCATTTTCTAGCAAAAATCCTGATGTACGTGGGTTGTAGTGGAGTAGCCTGTGTATATGCATGTTGTATAGTAGGCAAGATGTGTACATGTGGAAAAATATTTATGTTTGGCTCTTGATTTTATAAACAGGGAAGATAAGTCTGCATGGGAAAATGGAAAAAGGCCTTCTGGGAAAGATTGCATAGGGTGAGGAAAATATTGCTATAGCAATAATGTAGTCAAGGAAGTTAATGAATTATTGGTTGTGCTAGTTGGTTGTGAGACCGGTTGGGTTTTGATAGAACTGATAACACCATCAGAATGAGTGATGGAGGATGGTTTTTATGGATCATTTGATGTGTGGGGAACATTTGGGATCAAGTCATACAAAGTACCGGATTGGGAATAAACCAGATCCAAATACTGGTCACGATCGATGGCTTCTGCTTATGTGAATACACCACCCATTACTACATCGTGAGCAATAAGAGGTAATAGAGATTTTGTGAACCATTCATCCAACAACTGGTCGAGAATGGTGGATTTGATCAACCGTCGTCATTGTCTCCATTCATGAATATGATCATAAATATGTACATATTTAGTCTAATGAAGGGAGGTCAAGAGTTCTGTGTCAGTTTTGTATCTGATGGGAAATTGGAAATGTGTGAGGAAAGCCATGGAAGGTGAATTAAAATATTGAAACATTTCGGGTTGTAACTCAATGTACCATTTTGTCTCTGAAACCATAAGAGTATGTTGGAAAATACGTAAATGAATAAATTCATCCATCAGTGAGTTTGATGAAATCCATAGATGAAATGTCATAACGTGGTTATTTGGGTCTTCTATAGGTTTCCAGTCAAATTTTGGAATATCATATGGTAATTTGGTTGGAATTACTAGACAAAAAGGGGAGTGTTATATGGGATCCTTTGTTAAGCTCAACATATATGGTAGATCTAAAGTAGCTAAGAAAGGTAATTTTCAATTAGCTTGAGGATGATACCACTGAGGCCTAGGAACACTAGTAGAACCATAAACTAGTTGTGATGGATATGTGTATCTAGAAGGTCGTCTCATATGTTGCTATTGTGTATTTTGACCAGCAAAAGTGGGATTTCTTTGTTGAGGAATTTGCATAAAAGGTGAAGTAAAACCCATTTTTCCCTAGGGAGGATAACTAGTGTAGCCCAGGGGTGGATAGCCACTTTGACCTTGAGGCAGGTAACTAGGTTTCGTATAAGGAGGGTGACCAGGTTGAACCTGATGAGGCTACCCAGGTTGATTCTAAGGAGGTTACCCAGGTTGAACCTGATAAGGGTACCCAGGTTGATTCTAAGGAGGTTACCCAGGCTGATTCTCAAGAGGGTAACTGATTTGACCTTGCAGAGGTTAGGATGATTGGCCTTGATGACCCCAAGTGGGATTCGGGACACCTGGAAAGGGTTGTACATAATATAGTCCAAAAGGATTGAGATTTAGATATATTCCTTGTAGGTTTCTATTTGAATATACTCTCTGATAGGGTGGATTACAAGGTCCTCCCTGGAGTGGTCCCTAGGACTGTTGTGGGTTTCTAGCAAAAGAATTTTGAAATTGTCCCCCTGCCTTAGGTTGGGTAACAACTGGGATTTTCCCAATGAATGAGGGTTTCCCCCCAGTCAGGATTTGTCCACTGAGTGATTTTTTTCCCCCAGTTGGGATTTTTCCACTGACCCAAGGTTGGCCCCCGAGAGGGATTTGTCCACTAACGAAGGATTTCCCTCCTAGTATGGGCTTGTCCAATAGTCGGGTTTTGTTATATGACATGGTTTTTCATTCTATGATGTGAAGGTGTCCCAACGTGATTTTTTGTCATGGATGAAGTCTTTTATTGAAGAGGGATAGTAGGTGTAATTGTCATGGTACTTTGAAAATGACTAGGTAACACAAATCTTGTTTCACGACGTGTATACAAAATGGACCACACTGTCACAATGTGGTCCATTTTGTATGCATGTCATCATAGCTTCCAACAAGGTAGTATTGTTCCTTGATATCATTCTTGAAGGACTCCCAGGTCATCACGACTCTAAATAATGAGGATTCCTTTGTTTCCTTTTGCTCACAGAAAGTTTCCCACCAATATTTGACATGGGGGATGACTTTTAGGAGCACAAACATAATATTTTCTCTGTTCGAAAAGTTATGGATAGAAAAATTGATCCATATTTTATGATCAGAATGAAATGACTACAGATTATTAACAGATGCTTAACACAGAATAACAAAGATATAGTAAAACTGGTTTTCTATTCAATAAGGAAATAAGTTGAAACTGTAAAATGCAGTGGAAAACAAGCCTGTTGGAATGGTGGCGGCTTATCTCTGAGGAGAGATGTGATGACTACGCTCATTCGCAAGAAGATGATTACGATGAGGCTTTGAAGGCCTTTTTACAATAAACAGGAGTGTCAAAAACCCTAGACATCCAAAGACCTAACCCTAGGAGATGAAGCGCCAAAAGTCACGTGGGCCCCATTTGGGTAAGTCAGTACATCAACTTCCCAGGGTTGTAAATTTTGCATACGTTATCTGTTTCAGGTGTACGATAGCCCATTGGAAATATATATCCAAGGAATACAACACTTGCCAAAATTTTCATGATGAAAATTTTCGCCTCCAACATACCCAAAAAAATGTCGTTTAGGGCCTCAAAACGACTCTTGAAGTTCAGGACCCAAAAAACTACTAAAAATAGTAAATTACGAAAATTGCCAGAAAGTTGTTTTGAGCCAATTGGAAAAGGTGGGTGGCCACCGATATCCACCTGGATCAATCCTCCCTCCTTAGGAAGAAATGGTCTCCATTGCATTGAGTTCCCCCATCATATGAGGAAATTTTTGCTGAATTTGGCCCCAGGTGAGTCACTTGCCTTGGTGCAGGAGCTAGCTTGCTTTGACGACTCAATAAAGTTGGATCATTTGTTGTCGAGTTCCCTTGATCGATGTGTCCACAACATGATCACTGGATTCCTATTGTATGCATTTAGGGTTGATCTCTATTGGCGTCATTTGTTCTGCTACGTCTGAGGTGTCCAATAATGGTGGGAAATAAGGCCGAAGGAGGTCCACGTTGAACACTGGGTGTAGGCCAAGGAAAGGAGGAATGTTGAGCTCAAAAACATTATCCCCCACAGCCTTGTTTATGGTGTATGTCCCATAATAGAGTGGGCGAAGATTCTGATGCGGTCCTGTAAGGCGTTCTTTCTGCACGTACAACCAAACTTTGTCACCCACCTGAAATTTATGTGGCACCCGATGTTGATCATGGCGCTGCTTGTACTTGTCATTGGACTTATGTAGGATATCATGAACCTTTTGTCAGATGTGTTGGATCCACTCAATGAACCAAGTGTCTTTGATAGCTTCAGTTGGAGCAAGAGATGAGTCGGTCGAGGTGACCGCAAGGGGAAGTGCAACATCTATGGAACCCAATGGTTGGAATCCCAACCCCACCTAAAAGGGGTTGTGGCTGGTTGAGATATACAGGGATGGGTTGTAGCTATGATGGACATGGGGAAGACTCTCATCCCATGTGCGAGGGTGATTGGAATTATACATGTGTAGGATATGCATGATCATTTGATTTATGACCTCAGTTTGGCCATCTGTCTGGGGGTGGAAGGTTGTGGATTTGGTGAGCTTGGTGTCCAAAAGTGACTAGAGGATCGACCATAATGTGTTGAGAAATCGACTGTCCCAATCTAATACAATGGTTTGTGTGATTCCAAAATGTACCCAGACTCGTTCAAAGAAGAGCTTGGCAGTGGCTTCTATTGTGATGTTCTTCTTTTAGGCAACCATAATCACCATCTTAGAAAAGCGATCAACAACAAAAAAAAAAACACAGTCATTTCCCTGCTTGGTGGAAAGAAGGCTCAACATGTGGTCCATTGAGATGGATTCCCATGGCCTATCAAGAGTAGGAACAGGGGTGTAGAGGCCCTATTTCTTAGTGGTCAGCTTGGCAATAGCGCAGGCAGTGCAGGACCTGATATAATTGTTGACCTCTTATCGAAGTTTTAGCTAGTAGAAATGTTTCTATAGAATATCCACTATCTTTTTGATGCTGAAGTGTCCTACCACTCGATTGTAGTGGGCTTCCCAGATCATCTTCTCTCACTCACTTGATGAAACACATATATGGCCCAAACGACACAACAACCCATCTTGAAGATGGAAGTTATTGACAACTGTGTTTGCACCCATTATTTGGTATGTGGTGGTGAAGTCTGGGTCTATCTCGTAGAGTTAGGGCCATCCAGAGGTCTCATGGATGCAAGAGTCTAGCACCGTGGTGAGTGTCATGACTGGCGGTCTACTGAGGCAATCAACGAACTAGTTGGTGCTTCCTATTTTATACTTGATGTTGAGGTGGAATTGTTGTAATTATGTGGACCACTTTTGATGGTGGTCATTCTGTAATTTTCCTTGTGTCTGCATGAATTGCAGTGGCTTATGATCAATGTGGATGATTGTCTCCCTCCCAAGAATTTAATGTCTCCACTAGCGGTAGTCTTTCACAATGGAGTACATTTCTTTGTCATAATTAGGGTACTTATGGACAACATCTGATAGTCTTTCACTATGATAGGCCATGGGGTGGCCATGATGAGTGAGAACAATGCCCACAACATAGTCTGAAGCATTTGTCTCGATCTCAAAGGGATGTTGTAGGTTTGGTAGTGAAAGTACTGGAGATGAGCACAAATGCTTCCTCAAATCATTGAACACTTGTTGTCAGGACCGGCCCCACACAAATTTTCCTTACCACCACCCCTGGTTATTTTTCTAAGGGCCCATGCAATATGGGAGAATCCCAACATGAACTTGCAGTAGAAATTGGCAAGGCCCAAGAAGATCCGAAGCTCAATGATTGTGGTTGGGGCTGGCCAGTCACAGATGACTTGGATCTTGGCTGGATCCACATGTACACCATGCTGATCAACAATGTAGCCTAGGTAATGGACCATGTCCATGCCGAAGGAGCATTTTTCCAAGTTGGGGTATATCTTGTGCTGCCACAGGTTGTGCAAAACATACTAAATATGCTTCAAGTGTTATGCCCAAGACTTGTTGTAAATGATAATGTCATTCAGATACATCACTAGAAAAGTATTTGTGAATGGTTGCAAGATATCGTCCATTATCCTCATGAAAGTGGCTGGAGCATTTGTCAAACCAAAGGGCATGACCAACCATTCAAAAAGGGATTCCTTTGACTTGAAGGCATTCTTCCATACATCTGTCTGTTCTATCAGGACCTAGTGGTAGCCAGACTTCAGATCATTCTTACTAAAGTATTTGGCCCCCGTGAGTTTATCAAGGAGGTCATCGATTCAGGGAATTGGGTACTGGTTTTTTATTGTGATTTTATTCAGGGCTCAGTAATCAATGCAGAGTCACCAGGTTCCATCTTTCTTCTGTACCAGCATGATTAGTCTCCTACAAGGTGATGATCTGGGATGAATGTGCCCCTTGTGGAGTAGTTCTTGCATATGTCACTTGATATCCTCATTCTATAACATGGAGAGGCGATATACTGGACCATTGGGAAGCGATGTGTCAGGGGTCAGATCGATGAGGTGCTTGACCTAACAGTGTAGAGGTAGCCCGATAGGTGAGGAGAAGATATCTGAGTATTCATCAATGACCTTATCTACTTGCTTTTGCTGTGTGGAGAGGTCGGCCACAGAGACCCTGGATGTGTCTATGATCTTTTTCTCATTACAAGAGGGAATCATGAAGAAGACAAAATTCCCCATTTGAGAGATTACCTTCCTGCATTGCTTGGAAAAAATCAAGGAAATAACACTAGGTGGGACTGCCTCGGGTATCCTGTACAATTTCCTGTTCAAAGTAATAATAACACTATGAGGCCTAGAATCATATACAACATGATGTTTCCATAAATAAGGTTGGCCCAAAATAACATTACAAACTTAGAGAGGAGCAACATCACACAACACATTGTCTTTGAAGGGCTTCATGTCGTACGACAGTCGATACTGTCGGCTGACATGGAGATCGCTTCCTTGGTGGAGCCATTCAATGGTGTAGGGTTGTGGGTGCGGTGTTGTTGGCAGGGCCAACTGCTTGAAAACCTTTGTTGATATGACGTTCTTTTGGCTACCGCTATCAATGATGAAGTGCAGCAGGGTGCCTTTTACCCACATCTGTGAATGGAAGAGGCGCTCTCCTTCTTCTGGCTTGTCTGGTTCATTAGGCTGGATCTTGGTGGTAGCAATGGTGGCACTGGGTTCCACATCAATGATCTGTCTTCCCCTTTTTGGTTCTGACTCAAAGCCATAACCCACATCTTATTTAGAGGCTTTCACTTCAGCCACCAATGACTGCTGTGAGTGGCAGTCAGTAGTGTTATGCCAAGGGTTCTTATGGAAGTCGCACCACTTCCCGGTATCTTTCTTTATATTTCCGGTGTCTCTCTTTTCTTGTAGCTTGGATTGGTTTTCCTAATACTGTCCATATTTTCTCTATCCTTTGTTCTGTGGGTTAGGGCCACCCTTTACTATCTTTTGCTGTGAGGGTTTCCCCTGCCCAAATTGTCACATCTTTTGTTTGAGATTTTGATCAATTTTGACGGCATATCGGTAGGTCTCGTCCAAGGAAGAGATGTCAAGAAATTCCATTTTGGTCTGGATGTATCTATGAAGAGCACCATGATACTTGAGCACTAGGTGTCTCTCTAAATCTTTGATACCCATCTTGGTGTGCAAGGTATGGAAGATATTTGTGAACTCTGGCACTGCTTGGTCTCTTTCTTGCCGCAGTGTGGTCCATTTGGTATACAAGTCATCATAACTTCCAACAGGGTAGTATTGTTCCTTAATATCATCCCTAAAGGATTCCTAGGTGGTCATGACTGTAAATAACGAGGGTTCATCTGTTTCCTTTTTCTCACAAAAAGTTTCCCACCAATATTTGACATGGGGAACGACTTTGAGGAGTGCAAAAGTAATCGTTTCTCTATTCAAAAAGTTATGGATAGAAAAATACCCTTCTAGTATATTCAACCACTTTTCTACACCATCTGCATCTATTTGACCTTCAAATATAGGAATATCAAAGTTTATTTGTACCTTGAAGGGGGTGGCGCCTCCACTTGAAGAAGATGTGTTGCCTGTTGGTATCCACCGAAGGATTTTCATGAAACTATCCATCATCTCGTTCCTCTGTTGCGTGAGGGATTCCTTAAGAAACATTTTGAAAGTATCTCCCATCCTGTCATCTTTTTTTTCTCCTTCCATGAGAGGTCACTTGGGCATGAGAGAGCTTTGGTCCTCAAGAGAAACAAGCTCAAGACCCAATTCTTTGTACTTTGACCTCGTTGGGGACATGCATTAAGACGACAAGGAGCAGGCCTCTCTGATACCACTGATCCATATTTTATGAGAAGAAAAAAATGACTACAGATTATTAACATATGCTTAACACAGAATAACAGAGATATAGTAAAATTGGTTTTCTATTCAATAAGGAAATAAGTTAAAACTGTAAAATGAAGCGAAAAACAAGCTTGCTAGAATGGTGTTGGCTTATCCCTAAGGGGATATGTGATGACTGTGCTCATTTTCAAGAAGATGATTACAATGAGGCTCTGAAGGCCTTTTTACAATAAACAAGAGTGTCAAAAACCCTAGACATCCAAAAACCTAACCCTAGGAGATGAAGCGCCAAAAGTCATGTGGGTCCCATTTGGGTAAGTCAATACATCAACTTCCAGGGGTTGTAACGTTTTCATACGATCTTTATTTTAGGCATACGATATCCCATTGGAAAGATCTATCTGAGGACTACAATAGTTTTCTAAAATTTCATTTTGAAATTTTTCATTTGCAACATACCCCCAAAAATGTCGTTTAGGGCCTCAAAACGGCTCCTAAAGTTCAGGACTCGAAAAACTGCTAAAAATAGTAAATTACAAAAATTCCGAGAAAGATTTTGAGCCAACTGGAAAAGGTGGGTGGCCACCAATATCCACCTGGAAAAAAAATACCCTTCTATCATATTTGACCATTTGTATACAACATCTTCATCTATATGACCTTCAAATATGGGAATAACAAAGTTGATTTGTACGTTGAAGGGGGCGAAGCCTCCGTTCGAGGAAGATGCATCTCCTGTTGGTAGTCGTCAAAGGATTTGCGCAAAACTATCCATCATTTCATTCCTCTATTGCATGAGGGATTTCTCGATAATTCTTTTGAAAGTATCTCTTGTCCCATCATCTTTCTTTTCTCCCACCATGAGAGGTCTCTTGGGCATGGAAGAGCTTTTGTCCTCAAGAGAAACAAGCTCGAGACCCAAATATTTGTAACCTGAACTCGTTGGGAACATGCATTAAGAATGAAAAGGAGCATACCACTATGATTCCACTATCAGTGGCCTCCCACCTATTCTAACTGGCTCATTTTGGCATTTTTTTCCTAGTTTTTGGGTCCCTGACTTCCAAGGGCATTTTGAGGCCCTAAACAATGTTTTTATGGCTCTCCATAGTTAGATTGTTGACAAAGTAAAACTCTTATGGAAACATGTGTAGTCCTTGGATATACCTTTCCAATGGGCGATCATGTTCCTAAAACGAAGATCGTATGAAAAAGTTACGACCCCAGGAAGTTGATTTACTAGCTTACCCCAATGGGGCCCACATTACTTTTGGCACTTCATATCCTGTGGTTAGGTTTTTGGATGTCTATAGTTTTGGAATTCCTTTTTATTGTAAAAATGCTTGGAGAGACTCATTTTAACAATCTTCTTGTGAATGAGCGCAATCATCACATCTCTTCTCAGAGATAATCTGCCACCATTCTAGCAAGATTGTTTTCAAATGCATTTTATAGTTTCAGCAAATTTTCTTATTGAATAGAAACCATTTTTACTATATCTTTGTTAGTGTATCTCTGTTATTCTTCTGTCTCTGTGTTAATAATAATAATAATAATAATATGTATTCATTTTCATTCTGCTCATAAAATCCTAATCACTCCAAGTCCTCCTTGTCCAACCCTTGCTCAAAATATCCACAATCAAAATAACAATTCTTTGTTTATTTTCTCCTCCATTTCACCATGGAAATTCCTCCATTTATGGTCTTTGAGAGTCTCAACCACCTTGAGTATATTTGAAATCGGTTGAGGATATGGCTCCATTAGTTTTGATATCTTCCTTAGATGCAACCATGGAGTCAAATTCGAGCAAAACTAATCCAACCCATCCATAGTTGTCTTTAGAGGAAAGTGTGGGATTTCCTCCAATATTCCCTCAACCAACTCAGGGATCTCTTAAATTTGACAACATAGCATTTCATCTCCCCCCTAAGAAGGATAAGGAGCACTAGAGATCTCTATGTATGAGAAGGGGAGCATTGATCTTCCAAAATGTCTTCAAGATGAGTAATTCCCTAGGTAAAATACTTGTTCCAACTGTCAGATGACGGGGCTTCTTCATCTAGCATGTTTTAGGCATTGTAGAAAGTGTTTTTATCATGTCGTTCAATATGTGACACTTAGGAAAAGTGAATGTGAGACTTGCGGAAAAAAAAAGTGTGATACTTGCAACACTTATGACACTTGTGACAATGAAAGTGTGACACTGTCAAAGTGAGGAATTTTGATGTGTAACAACACGTGAATACAACTTTCGAATAGAAAATTGCCGAAAGAAAAATAGGCAACATAACTCAAATTATGCCAAAGCGAAGAGCAAGCTGCGAATCTACTATAATTTCTTTTAGACATATATCATCTACATGATCCAACAATGTACAAGTAAGGATTTCATTTTCTTGGAACAATTTATATATGCGACATGTTCCCTTTGAACAGAGTGACAATCAATTTATAATAGATTAGTGACATAATTTATGAGTTGCATTTCTTTTTACAATGAATGAGGGAGTATTGGAAATGCGGAATTGTGGAAGTATATCAAGGCGTGTGGATCTTCGGTGTAGGTTCTCCACATAAGGATTCAAATCAGAAGGTGTAACGCCCCCGGCCATCAACCCCACTGGTCGGGGAAATGCTATTGTGCAGAACAACATCATTCTCATACTTAATTAATAACATGCATTTATTTCAAATTAAACACATTTAACTTAGAGTAAACACAAGATTACTGCTAACATAAATAATCCCTGGCATTAACAAAAATTCATATGCACAACAGAATGCATGATACATATAAGCATCACAGGCATGCAAAACATAATATTAAGCATAAGCTGATACTTATCTTTGAAACCGTGGTAATTCCACCAACTACATGCAGGCCTTCCATGAACCTCCCAGCCTTAGACCACGCTGCTCATCACTCTCAGCAGTGGGTCACCCCTGAGCTGGGACTAAGCTCCACCCAAGGCAAGGAATCCTAGTCTAGGCTGAGGTTACAGGAAAAACTGCACAGGATAACTGGAACGATTCTTCCAAGGATGCCTTCTTATGCCCACTACTAATAGACTCTCATTCCCCATATTCTTGTTCTGCCCAGGAGTATACACCTTCACAAGAACAATCCATCGGTGCTTCACCTCCCTCTCTGGGCCTCGACAACAGGCCAGATCAGGAATTCTCAGAGCTTTGAAGCTGGTGCTAGACTCTCTCTAGGGGAAAACCACTTCCCAACAAACTCTCTCACCTGGAGGGAGTTTCTCATAGGCTTGACAACCTGCTTCTTCTACCACGGGCCTGACAATCTGCTTCTTCAACACACCCTTCAACTCAATTCCAACCGGGTGAGAGAAAACCGCAACAACTTCAAGCACTCAGTTGACACCAGGATGACGGCCAAAATAGAAAATGGGCATAGTCCCACATATGGCAATGACCAGATGCTAAAACACAACACGCTCAGGGGATTATCCAGGTGTCGGGTTGTACAGAAGACAAAAATTGGCTCATGGTTTGTCGATTATAGGATGCATGACAGGAAATTATGCAGAGATCGAGGATGGAGGCCAAATGCAGAGACCAGATGGAATTTACAGGAATACACTGGACAATCACAGAGGTCTCATGGTTTCAGTTTTCAGTGTTGTGTGTGATATGCAGAGCTCAGATGTAGAGGTCACACAGTTTAGACAACGAACGACAGAATGGAGAACGAACCCCCCTCCATGGCTGACTTCTGCAGTTTTTTAACTGCATGTTCCTGGGTCGACTTATGTCACCCATGAAGCTGCATGCACTCCATCAGCATGCATTCCTCTCTAGGAAATTAGGAAAAAACTTATATTTCACATGGCTTTTTGGAATAATATTAAAATATTATTCCCAAGGACTTAAGCCCCTAGGCTCTACACTTAGCCTCTCTTTCCAACCTTCTAGCCCCCCAATCCCTTACCCACTCTATGGAAGATTAGTCCCCCATCACTCATTCATCGTGGTCGGTCTACATGCAATGATGTTTATATTTTTATTAATTTTCTACATGATTACATATACAAAAGCAGGCTCTCGGCCTTAACACTTAGGCTCTCTGGCCTAATAATACATAAGCCCACCAGCTTATATAAACTTGGCTCACCAGCCTATAAAACAAAATTACAATTCATAATGCAAGATTTATACTTCATAGACAATAGGGCTTGGCCTTGGGGACATTACAATCCCCTCCCCTTATTTTTTCACTCTCCTCAGTGCAACTTTACACTGCATCTGCAAGATTTTCAAAATTTTCAAAAAGATGCGGGTACTCTGCCTGCATAACATCTTCATGCTCCCATGTCGCATCCTCAGTGTTAATGTTTATGCCATTATTATAGTTCTTTGCATTTCATAAGATAAGAGCATAATAAGAACAAGATCACTGAGAAATACACATCCACAAGAGACACAACATTTATCCTGGGAAACCCTCTAGGAGAAGAAAACCCAGCAAAAACTTCCTTATTATAAATAGCTCATACAATGTTCAAGAGATAACTCAACCAATACAGAAAATGTCCTCCTCAAGAGATGCGCCACCCTTCTACTTCTTTCACCAACTTGTAATTTTAGTTTGCCTCATAAGATCATGAGCAAGTGAAGTGTGTTTAATAAGTGAGGCGCTAGCCTCTTATTTATATCAATCTGGCACATGTGAAGAGTCACCATCTGGCAGGTTCGACCTCTCACACTAGGTGGGTAAATCCACCTTTAATTAAATCTGGCCCTTTCATTATAACTGCTGGGGCTGACTTCTTATTCTGCACATTGTAATTGTTCGATGACCAATCCGCAAAAGGGGATTTGGTCCTTATACAATTACCAACTTGATTAATCCTCAATGGGGATTAATCTAATAACAAAATAATAATAATGACACGATTAATCCACAATGGGGATTTAATCCAATAACAAAATAATAAGAATGCTCTTCGCAGTTACATTATTTCAACAC
>ML786066.1:12291-71189 GCA_009831015.1 Picea engelmannii | reverse complement strand
TGCTTTCTTCAGGTTGGCTCTGATTCCATGTTAATGTTTATGCCATTATTATAGTTCTTTGCATTTCATAAGATAAGAGCATAATAAGAAAAAGATCACTGAGAAATACACATCCACAAGAGACACAACATTTATCCTGGGAACCCCTCTAGGGGAAGAAAACCCAGCAAAAACTTCCTTATCATAAATAGCTCATACAATGTTCAAGAGATAACTCAACCAATACAGAAAATGTCCTCCTCAAGAGATGCGCCACCCTTCTTCTTCTTTCACCAACTTGTAATTTCAGCTTGCCTCATAAGATCATGAGCAAGTGAAGTGTGTTTAAGAAGTGAGGCGCTAGCCTCTTATTTATATCAATCTGGCACGTGTGAAGAGTCATCATCTGGAAAGGCCGACCTCTCACACTGGGTGGGTAAATCCACCTTTAATTAAATCTGGCCCTTTCATTATAACTGTTGGGGCCGACTTCTTATTCTGCACATTGTAATTGTCCGATGACCAATCTGCAAAAGGGGATTTGGTCCTTATACAATTACTAACTTGATTAATCCTCAATGGGGATTAATCTAATAACAAAATAATAATAATGACATGATTAATCCACAATGGGGATTTAATCCAATAACAAAATAATAAGAATGCTCTTCGCAGTTACATTATTTCAACACTTAGGACCGTATCAGGTCCATTGGACCTTTACAAGCCCTATAGCTTGATTCCAGAACTGTTTGTTTTTCCTGTCCAATATGCGCATAGGATGCACTTGCAGGACACCTTCTTGTTCCACCTAAATCACATACCAATCGATAACATGATTAACATATGGTATATATTTCTTAAGAAATGAAACATGAAACACATTATGTATAGTCATAGATGTAGGTAATGCCATCATTTATGCAACTGGCCCAATCCTTTCCAGGATTTCAAATACCCCACAAAATCTGGCTGCCAACTTGGTGCAACTTCCCAGCTTCAGGAAACTCCTATTAGCTTTCACTTTCAGGAAAACATGATCACCCACTTTGAACTCTCTGTGGGTTTTGTTCTTATCAACATAACTTTTGTGCCTGTCCTAGGCAGCTTTCAAATTCTACTTAATTTTTATCATTTGGTCCTCCATATCCTTAAGCAACTCTGGCCCAACTACTGCACTATCGGCTGGATTATCCCAGCTCACTGGAGTATTGCACTTTCTTCCATAAAGTGCTTCAAATGGGCTCATCTTCAAAGATGCATGATACCCATTGTTGTAGTTGAATTCTACCAAGTGCGGGTAGTCTTCCCATCTTGATGGTTTGTCCATCACATACATTCTCAGTATGTCTTCTATTACTCTGTTCACCCTCTCTGTCTGTCCATCAGACTCAGGATGATAAGCTGTACTAAAGTTCATATTCATTCTGAATCCTTTGAACAATCCTTTCTAAGAATTCAAGATGAATTTCGGGTCTCTGTCAGACACAATCGTTTTAGGAATTCCATGGAATCGTGCCACTTCCTTCATGAAAATATCAGCTACATCTGCTACCTTGTGAGTAGTTTTCAGTGGAATACAATGGGCATCTTTTGTAAGCTTGTCCACCACCACCATGATCAAATCATGCAACTTGGCTGTTCTGGGCAATCCTGTAATAAAATACATTGTCACTACTTCCCACTTCCACTCAGGAATGGGTAAAGGTTGCAACAACCCTGCTGGGTGCCCATGCTCAGCTTTAACTTTCTGGCACTCCATACATCTGGCAATGTATTCAACGATCTCTCTCTTCATACCCGGCCAAACGTAATGGCTATTGACCGCTGCTACTGTTTTCTGATATCCAGGGTGCCCTGGATAAGGCACATTATGCATCTCCTGCAAAATCATCTATTTCAAGCACTAGACATTGGGTACAAAAATTTTGTTCTTGTACAACAGTATTCCATCTATTTCCAATTTATAAATTTCCATCTTCTGTGGCATCTTACCCTGCTGTAGCTTGGCTACCAATTCTCTGTACTATAGATCTACATTTGCAGCCTCCAAAATTTTGCTTTTAATATCAGTCTGATACATGCTAATGGGTATAGCATGTAATTCATGCACCTTCCTACTGAGTGCATCAACCACTTTATTCTCCTTTCCTTTGATATTTTTGATCTCAAAGTCGTACTCACATAGAAATTCCAACCACCTACTTTGTCTAGCATTTAAGGTTGGATGCTCAAACAAATATTTCAGACCATTATGGTCTATTCTCAATTCAAATCTCCTTCCCATGAGGTAATTTCTCCATTTCCTCAGAGCGTGAATGATTGCTGCCAACTCCAAATCGTGAGTGGCATAATTCTTTTCGTGCTCTTTTAGCTTCCTGGACTCATAACAGATTACAAATCCATTATGACTGAGAAATCCTCCTAACCCTTCTTTACATACATCCGTGCACACCACAAAATCCACATTTGGATCTGCAATCCTCAAGATTGGAGCTCTGGTTAATAGTTTCTTCAATCACTAGAAATGTTTCTCACACTCTTCAGTCCATTGAAACTTTTTCTCCTTCCTTTGCAAGGAAGTGATAGGGTGAGCTATCTTTGAGAACTCTGTGATAAACCTTTTGTAATAGCTTGCTAGACCCATAAAGGATCTAACTTCCACCACATTCCTTTGCACTGACCATTCTCTGATGGCCTCAACCTTCTCAGGATCCATGGTGATCCCTTCTTCTGAAATAATGTGCCCCAAGTAATGGATCTTCCTTTGATAAAAAAACCATTTGCTCAACTTGGCATATAGCTGGTGTTCTCTCAACATTTGCAGTACCATCCTTAGGTGTTGCTCATGCTCTTCCTTTGACTTGGAATACATCAAAATTTCATCAAGGAAGACTATGACAAACTTGTCTAGATAGTCCCTGAATACACCATGCATCAAGCACATAAAAATAGTAGGTGTGTTCGACAACCCAAATGGTACCACTGTGAACCCGTAATGACCATACATTGCTCTAAAGGAGGTCTTGTTGATGTCTTCATCCTTTATTTTTACCTGGTGATATCCCGATCTGATATCTATCTTCGAAAATATTTTTGCACCTTTCAACTGATTGAAAATATCGTCGATCCTCAGCAGAGGATACTTGTTCTTGACAGTTCCTTTGTTCAACTGTCTGAAATCAATGCATAGCCTCAATGTCCCATCCTTATTCTTCACGAACAAGACCGGGGCACCCCAAGGTGACACACTTGGGTGTATATACCCCTTCTTCAGAAGTTCTTCAAGCTGCAGCTGCAACTCTTTCAGTTCTGTCGCACTCATCCTATACGAAGCCTTTGACACTGGAATTGCTCCAGGCATCAAGTTCACAGAGAAATTGATATCCCTTTTTGGAGGTAGTCTAGGTACTTCCTAGAATACATCGTTGAACTCTTTAAGTACCTCATGATCCTCAATACTTCACACCTTATCCTTAGGTGTTTCCCCCACATGGGCTGAAAATAATTCATAGCCTTTTCTGTAGCACTTCTTCAGTTGCATTGCTGAGATTTCTCTAACAGAAATAGCTCTAGGAATTCCTTGGATGGATCTCTGATTCCCTTCTCCATCTAAGCAAGTGAAGGCCTTGTTCTGACAGTCCAAGATGGCATGGTGCTGGTCCAACCATTCCATCCCAATTAGATAGTCATAAGAGCGTAACAGCAGAATGTTCAAATCAGCCTTTGTGCTTAGTCCATTCATGTCTACAGGACAGGACTTGACTAACTCCGTGACTTTCCTCTTGGTTCCTGTAGCTAGCTGCACTAACCAAGACTTTTCATGTTTTCTTCTTATCAAATGCAAACTTTCTACCACTCTAGGGTCTATATAACTATGTCTAGCCCCTGAATCAACTAAAATAGTAAATGGTTGGTTTTTTATCATACATTCCACTTCAATCATGTGCGACTGAAATTCAGCTTTCTTTTTGTCCAGGGCCACATAGATCCTTGGAATTCTACTACCCATGTCCTCCACTATTTCATCTTGTTGAACATTATGGACAACTCTTGCTTTGCCATTTTTATGGGGACTATCTCTGTACTTGTGGTTCTCTTTACAACCCCAACACTGAATGGGCATCTGTCTCAGCCTTTGTTCTCCCACTTCATCCATTCTCAGCTCTCTAAATGATGGATGTCCTTGAGGACTATTTTTGAAAAAGGGAGGTTTGTTTCCCTTCTGCCTCTTTTCTTTCTTAAACTTCTTCTGGTCAACCCAAGCCCTCTGAAAGGTAGGCTTATCTCTTTGTTGTTCATATAAGAATTTTTCTCTTATTATTGTTTCTTCCATAGTCTTAGGATCATCATACTGAATCTTGTCACTAATGGGAGGTGGTAGTCCACTCAGATACCTCTGAATATTGACAGCCTCATCTTTGATGAATGGTACATACTTCAGTAATTCCAAAAACCTTCATTCGTATTCATCAATGGTCATGCTGCCCAGCTTGAGTTCGAAGAACTCCTTCATCTTTATATCATAGTATCTTTTAGTCAGGTATTTCCTTTTGAAATACCTCTTGAATTCCTTCCATGTGATATCTTTCTCTCTAACGTGTTTCACCTACACAAGCTGATCCCACCACATGGATGCTTTTCCTTTTAGTTGATACATCGTAATTCTTCCTTCTGCATGAGAGGAATAATTCTGCAGTTGGAATATTTCCTCATTCCAAGCAACCATGTTTCGACATCTTCCTCCTTCTTATGTTCTCCATCAAACATAGGAGGCTTAATCTTGTTCATCTCCCCTTTCAATTCATCCACTCCATATATTCAGTGTTTTCTAGTTCGAGATGGGCTTGAACTACTGTGTGCTTCCTTATCAGAATGCTTTGGGGAGTGACAACGATGTCTGCTACCACTCCTCGATCTTATTTTTCTCTCAGGGATCCTACGACTCCTTGTTTTGCTTGTGTCACTCTCCTTTTCCAATTTCCTTTCTATTCTTTCCAGTTTCTTCAACATCTTTAAGTTGAATTCACCCTGTCGATCCCTGACCCTCATGAGTTTTTGACTATCGGCTTGATGAGCCTGGGCTTCTTTCTGCAATCTTTCAATGATTTTCATCACATGCCCTTCCTTATCCAATTCTCTTCCGTGGCCATTGGAGTTCGATCCTTCGACTCCCAAGTTGACATCCTTTCCTTCTCTTTCGTTCTCTGAATTGGAGGCAATCAACACCTCTTCCATTTCTATACTTGGCATCGATTTACGGCTGTCTTGACACTCGTTGAACTCTGCACACACAATGTGCAGTCAACTAAAGTCTGTCAAGCCTTAAACCCTTAATAAAACTACAACATTCATAAACCAACATGAATAAGAAAACATTTTGATTCCACAAATTTTATGAGCTTTGTTTGGCTCTGCAATTTTCGGTGATAGCCCCCAACCCATGCATCCACGGGCTGTGATAAAACACTAAACTTCTAGGTGCTACAAGGCTCTCCAAATGAAACTTTGGGTTTCATGATTTCAGGGCTTCGGGGTTTTGGGTTTCGGGGCTTTGGGGTTTCGGGTTTCAGGGGTTTTGGTCCCAGAGGTTCTCGCACTCACTTCCCTCTCCAACTCATGACTTCTGAAAATTCAATTTCCTTACCCTCCAGGCCCACAGCACAGCTATCTCCCACCAAGGTAGTGACACATGGTATCCTTAAGAAGTTCCACTTCACTCACAACGATGTCGGGGGGCCCCACTATTTTTACTTTTCGTTTCGTAGTTTTGGGCATCAGGAGTTCGTGCATCTACACATATTGAACTTTTGTTTGTCGAAATTCTGAAATTACGGTCTATTCATCTACTTGATCCAATGATCAAGTTCCTCTCCTACGATCTACGGTGTAGATCATTTCAGGATTTCAAGGTTTTGGGTTTTCGGTAACCAGGAGTTAACGATGCAGCGACTCCAACCTCTTGTCACTTCAATCCCCAAATTTCGATACATGAGTTCTTATACGAGATCAACGGCTATGAGCCTTCCTTGATCCGATGATCCAGATCTCTCCTATGCTTGCACTTATCAAATCTCTTCAGCCCTAACTTCCTCGCTAGTTGGCTGGATCCGACGGCTCATGAGATTTCGACACTTCTTCCTGGAAGCACTCCATCGTTTGATTCTACCCTTGTTAATCCCTTTCGCGATTCGGGACTTGGAGTGACCAAGAATTTGGCCTGTGCTCCAAGTTCACGATCCTTGAATTCATGAAATGATCCAACGGTTCAAACCAAACACGATCAATGACCCACATTTATTCTGGATCCTAGGGTGGCAATTTTCTCCATCCACTAACCACCTTGGAACTTCTGTCCATCTTACGGCCCTCACGATTTCACGAGTTCTCCATAGAGAATTATGACCGTCCAACTCTGCTTCTCAAGGACTTCTGACCAATGACTTGGTACCCTCCTTCTGAACCAACATCTACTTGATCCAATACTACTGGTGTGGATTTCTCTCTCTCCCTGTGGCCATATACCACACCAGCTACAGTTTTATAATACCGCTACACCTACTGAGCTTTGTAACATGGTCAAGCAGTCCGTTGACACTCAGATATATTCTGAGGTCTGAAATTAGTCCTCCAAAAACAATTTATTCTCAAAACCTTGGCCCAAAGACCACTTATCCGGTCCATCCAGGCTCAGTGTTGAACCTAGGCTCTGATACCATATTGTAACGCCCCCGGCCATCAACTCCACTAGCCAGGCAAACGCTACTGTGCAGAACAACATCATTCTCATACTTAATTAATAACATGCATTTATTTCAAATTAAACACATTTAACTCAGAGTAAACACAAGATTATTGCTAACATAAATAATCCCTGGAATTAACAGTAATTCATATGCACAATAGAATACATGATACATATAAGCATCATAGGCATGGAAAACATAATATTAAGCATAAGCTGGTACTTATCTTTGAAACCATGGTAATTCCACCAACCACGTGTACGCCTTCCATGAACCTCCCAGCCTTAGACAACGCTGCTCATCACTCTCAGCAGTGGGTCACCCCCGAGCTGCGACTAAGCTCCACCCAAGGCAAGGAATCCTAGTCTAGGCTAAGGTTACAGGAAAAACTACACAGGATAACCGGAAGGATTCTTCCCAGGATACCTTCTTATGCCCACTACTAAGAGACTCTCATTCCCCACATGCATGTTTTTCCCGGGAGTATACACCTTCACAAGCACAGTCCATCGGGGCTTCACCTCCCTCTCTGGGCCTTGGCAACAGGTCGGATCAGGAATTCTCAGAGATCTGAAGTTGGTGTTGGACTCTCTCTAGGGGAAAACCACTTCCCAACAGACTCTCTCACCTAGAGGGAGTTTCTCACAAGACTGACAACCTGCTTCTTCTACCATAGGTCTGACAACCCGCTTCTTCAGCACACCCTTCAACTCAATTCCAACCAAGTGAGGGAAAACCGCAACAACATCAAGCACTCAGTTGACACCAGGATGACGACCAAAACAAAAAATGGGCATAGTCCTGCAAATGGCAATGAACAGATGCTAAAACAAAGCACGCTCAGATAATTATCCAGGTGTTGGGTTCTACAGAAGACACAAATCGGCTCACGATTTACCGGTTATAGGATGCGTGACAGGAAATTATGCAAAGGTCGAGGATGGAGGCCAAACGCAAAGACCAGACGGAATTTATGGGAATACACCGGAGAATCACAAAGGTCTCATGGTTTTGGTTTTCAGTGTTGTGTGTGATATGCAGATCTCAGACACAGAGGTCACACAGTTTAGACAACAAATGACAAAATGGAGAACAAACCCCCCTCCAAGGCTGACTTCTGCAGTTTTTTAACTGCATGTGCCTGGGTCGACACATGTCACCCATGAAGTTGCATGGACTCCATCAACATGCGTTCCTCTTTAGGAACTTAGGACAAAACTTATATTTCACATGGCTTTTTGGAATAATATTATAATATTATTCCCAAGGACTTAAGCCCCTAGGCTCTACACTTAGCCTCTCTTTCCAACCTTCCAACCCCCCAATCCCTTACCCACTCCGTGGAAGCTTAGTCCCCCATCACTCATTCATCGTGGTTGGTATGCACACAGCGGTGTTTATATTTTTATTATTGTTCTGCATGATTACATATACAAAAGTAGGCTCCCAACCTTAACACTTAGGCTCTTCAGCCTAATAACACATAATCCCACCAGCTTATATAAAATTGGCTCACCAACCTATAAAACATAATTACAATTCATAATGCAAGCTTTATACTTCATAGACATGATTTACAATAGGGCTCGACCTTGGGGACATTATAGAGGGTCTAAAGTACACCAAGTATACATGTGTGAACTGGATGGGGATTCAAAATATACTGAGAAAATGCTTGTTTATTTTTCTATTTTCAGTTCATATATAGGATTCTAGAGTTTGGAGGCTTGTGATGAGAATTAATGTCACTTATGGTTTGGCATTTGAAAAGTTGGTTGCATAGACTCTTGTATGATTTGCAAATGAATTCCATAAGTACTTCTGCATAGGTGTATACTGCACACATGCAATGCTTTATCTATTTAGCACTTGGTCTATATTTGAATCTTGTATGGAGAAAGGTTGTGTCTGTTCTTCATGCACTACCTCAGTTTTGAATCTCGCATCATGTTTGATAGTGTGTGATATGTGCATATTACAGTTACTTCGTTCATTCAATTTATCATTTCTATTTTCTTTGCACTGTTTCGATATGCGTAACATTTTCTTGTAGATCAAAGAAAATCAGTTTACAATAAAGCAGTGAGATATATTGCAAATTACATCGCCTATTCCAATCAGGAATGTGTAACTGTTGAAAGTGCAGAGGTGTGGAAATGAGACAGGATACCTCGTGCATGTTTACATCACAAGGCTTAAAAACATATTGTCATAGGTAGACCAAGTATAGGTATGAATATGTTGCGACAGTTAGTGCAGGCATGTGTTGGGTTGTTTGGCAGTAACAAAGGAATGTCACTAGAACAATGAGTATTGTGTATTTTAAATTCATGTGTGTTACGAGGAAAATATCTCTATAGCTAGGGGAAAACCACAACAGATGGAAATGACTACAGAAATCAACTCTATTCTTAAGTATGCTATGTAAACAATTGTGCTAGCAAGGAAAGATAAAAGGCCTACCTCGTCTAGACGTTCGATGAAGTCCATCATTGAGCACTTGAACCAAAGAAATATACATGTAACTAGTCCTCAACAACCAAGAAAAGAAATCATATGGTGATAATATATAATGTTATCACATTCAATAGCATAATCCATTAACATACATAAAAAATATGCCCATGGAATAATAATTCAAATATTTTCAAGATATCAATTGGATGGGAAAAGAGTATTTCTATTAATATATGATCAGAAGAAGTGAAAAAGTTACAAACTTCCATGTCAGCACAGTTCAGAACTGAGAAACTAAGTTCCTTCTAGTTGGGCCTCCACCACTTCAATCCTCCACCAAATGCAAGCTCATAGAAGAGAGACAATGAAATTCTCAATCAATAAGGGACGATATTGGGGGTTAAGCATTGTGTTCAGACTTAAAGGACAAAGGGATGCAGACTCAATGTGAAGTGAACAATTTCTCCAGAGTAACTTTGGTCTCGAAGTTGAATTATTTCTCTTTTTTTTCCATAACTCGAAATTGGCCCATTTATATCCTTCAAGTGGAACTGAAGGACTGAGTCGAAACATTTCCAGTATATGGAAGGCCAAGGATTATTGATCCCCTATTGTTACATGGAAACCCAACACCATTTTTCATTTTTGGGAACAAATCTCGATGTACGTGAGTTGTAGTGGTGCAACCTACATATAAACATGTTGTATAGTAGGGAATATGAGTATATGTGGGAACAAATGTATTTTTAGCTCTCATATTTTCAAAAAGGGATGAAAATTTTGCATAGGGAAATGGAAAAAAGTCCTCTGTGCAAGATTGCATAGGGCGAGGAAAATATTTCTATAACAGATTCCCCCTAATGTGTGAGGTCAGGGGAGTATCTGCAATGGCCAAAATTCATTATAAAAACCCAAAAGTGGAGTGATGGGGAACCAACTGGAAGAACTAGTTGCTCATTACAATCTGTACTGACTTTGCATACATGGTTGCTAATATGAATTACACTACAGATCCATGTGAAAATATACCAAACAACTGTATGTGGCCATGATTAGGAAAATACAAGTTCAGTTACATGACAAAGGCTACCATATTCATGAACAAGGCCCAGTAGAACCAGTCTCAAAATCAATCTAAAAATATCTATATACAATGGAGTACAATATGATATCTCGTGATCACTGAAGTCACATAGGTACTTGTCTAATGAAAAGGAAGAAACATCTCAGGAAACCTGCAACTACATACTGATGTCTTCAAGTATTCTACACAATCCGCCAAAGGTGAAAGTCTACATCATGTGAATAAAGGAGTTGAGGTCAAACACAATGAGACATTATTTGATTACTGGTCATTGAGGTATACCATTAAAAAATGCGAGACAACCTACCAATGATGAAAGTAGGTATCAAGGAGTACATTATTACAAGTGTGAATAAAGGAGTCAGGGTCAAACACTTGAAGAATCCATCGATCAGGAGACATTGATGTATTCCCAACTGTCGATGGAGAGAGAACCTGCCACTAATTACTGCAAGCCTCAAGGTACTCATAGGACTCTAGGTCTCATTTCCAGAATAGATGACTTGAATTCGATGGAAGGAGATCCACCAAAAGGAGAGTATTAAGGGATCTCTCATCATTCAACGCGAGGTACAAAGCAGGAGCTTCATGATTTGGAGGAAATCAGACGAAGAACATGTTCATGAACCAACGACCCTGTGCATCTTTCGCGTGTGCCAAGTGCAAGAGGTACACTAAAAATACCCTTTGAATAGAAGCCAATGAGGAAAAATGCTGACAAAGGTGAGAAAAACACCAATAAGGCTAATGGAATCCAAGAAAATGCACAAATCCCAATGTGTGAATAGATTTCTTTCCGTTGACCACAAGGGAAACCACCCAGTCAATGACCAATGATGAAATGTCGACTATTGGGTTCGAGGTTACCTACCAATGAGAAAATTAGGACCAGGGTGCATGATAGGACTACAACATTATGTGATTCTGAGACAAACTGAGGGTATGTCCGACATGCAAAGTCAATATTTTTGAGGAATGTCTGACACATGTTGATAGACTTCCTTTGAACAAGAGCATGAGACATATGGAAGACTCTGACAGCCTAGACTTGATGGTGAAACCATGAGATGCAGGAGGCATCAATGAAATTTTCCATAGGGACTGGAAGAGTAACCATTCGGTGTAGAAAACTCTTTGTAATGAGCTCAACTTCCTAAGGCCATGCTAAACCCAAAATTATGATGACAAGTGGACTCAATAAATTTGTGCTCTGTTCAAAGGCGGCATGACTACTGTCAATATAATATAATACTCCCTTCCCGCATGTATTTTTTTGTTTTTTCATAGTCAAATGAATGCTATGATACAAAGGAGGAAACGAGTTTCGCAAGTAAGAAAAAATAGGTCCAGTAGTGGAACATACCTTTGATCAATGCAAGGAGATGCATGCGGGAGATGGACACTCAGGGGAATGTTTCCTCCTGGGTATAGGGTATCAAATTGTGAAGGATATAAATAAGGCTCTGCTTGGTTGAGGATGAAAAACTGTTGAGGCAAATGGTTTATAACATAAAGAGAGAACCAATTATAGGCTCAATACTGCAAGAAAGGGCATGAGATGAAATCACAACTTAACACCAAAAAGTTTCCTTTTTCATGATTGTAGTCTACTTGGTTTGAAAAAGGGATAAACTTGTACCAAATAGACGTCCTTTGAAATCCAATTTACGAGTGTGAAAGAGACAATTTTACTCAGCAATATTTTCGCTTTTTGAAAACGAATTGGAAAAGATCTTAAATCAAACTCGGTTGGGAGTCCTCTAGGTATAGGGAAACATGTTTATGAGTGAGAAATGAGGTTCAACATAAAGTCATGTATTAGCTATAAGGGACTCCCGATCCTACACAAAACTCTCTGTATGGGCACCAAATGGAGCAGAGGATCTAACTAGGGTACCCATGTTTGGTAAGTCTCTACCACTTGATAACGACATGTCTTGTAGAAGATGGAAGGTTTTGTGTCGCAACAAATGGGTTTGTACCTAAGGAATATGAGTGACAGTTATAGGACAATGAAAATGTACTACATGGTGGAATGGATACCTATCCTATATGCTGGGTAGCAAAAATACCTACCCGTAGTTACAAACAATAAACATAACGCTAAAATACAAAAGAATCCATGGTGAAAACTACAAAAACTAACTCAATCCACTATTGTATTAGTCCATTAGGCGAAAAATGATTCAAAACTATAGAAAGTGGGTAAAAACTGCTATAAATAGTAACAAAACCGAAATTTACTATGTCATTTTGACTTTTTACCTAAATAGTGAAAATTGGACCAAGTTACCTCTGATCTTAAACTAGCGATTGAGGGAGAGTTTGGTGACAAAATCAGAGACAGTCTAGACCAGGTAATTCCTCTTTCCCTCCTCTTCCTTTCTGGTGGATTACATTTTTAATTTAGGTCTCACAATTTGAGTTAATTAAGGCACAAATTAGTTATTTCAGTGTATGCGAGCTACCACTCATCGGGTCGTGTATATGTGAGGTTATACGTGATTGTGTAAAATACAGACCATGTGTACTCAACCCTATATGCAATTGTGAATGATGCATCTTGCGTACAAGTCTGTAAACAAGGTTTTTGATGGTTGCTAACTCAAAAATTGATGTTTCTCTGGCAGGATGGTGCTAGAATGGAGGGAAAGGGAACATGAGGAGGTAGATGATACTGTGGAAAGATATTTGGGGGCCCAAATGGCCTTCAAAATATGCGGGTTGTATAAATTTTGGGATCTCAAAGGGATGAGGGCCCATGTGAGGTTGCTTGATTTGCTCATGGATTATTGGGATCCTGATAGTGAAAGCTTAAACCTCGATGGGAAACCATTGAGGATTGAAGTCAAGGATATATACTTTTTTACTGGCTTATCGCGTCAGGGTGAGGTGGTGAACCTCAAATCGCGGGGAGCTGGGAGAAGTATGAATATAGAGGATTACATAGACTCTTATTGGCCCTTGACCAAGTTTTGAGGAACACTTGGTCATAATTGAACGTTTTGGGACATTGACACCCTATCAAATATGGAGCTCCAGGAGAAGCAGAGATCATAGGATCTTGGCCCACTTTTGGGGCCCTTTTAGGGTTTTGGGTTAATGTAATGGGAAAGGTATGTCGGCCCATGGGTTTACCCATGTTTAGGCCTATGATGTAAAGTATATCGATGGCTTAGTATCTAGGTAATGTAAGAGATATCGATGGCTTAGTGCTAGTAATTAGATCTGTGTGATCGAATGTAAATGCTCTGTGCATGATTGTAAGAGACTTGCAAAACTGAGTGCAAGTTCTGTAAGTGATGAGTGCACATATTGTAAGAATTCTCTGTGCTATATCTACATGGGGAAGGAGGATCTAGTGAGGTGCACACAGATCTCATGTCCTATGTGGAGTACAAGTTAAGCTCTGTGTTGTAATTAGATTGACCAAAGCTAATAAATAAGAAGAAGACTTTGTGGATGTAGCCCTAGGGTGGGGGTGAACCACGTAAACCCATGTGTCATGCTTTGTGTTGTTGCTTTCTTGTGTTTTCACTATCTTGCTAAGTGCTATGTCATGATTAGATAGATTTTCTTATGCTCTATGATTCAATAGATGTATATGAATAGTATATTTGATGTGTATGAGGATGCTTAGTGTTGATCTATAGGATCTAATATGTTTTGTTGTTGCTAAGAACTAAAATATCTTATATCTGAGCAAGTACTGCGATGTTTTGTCTTATCTGCAAAGTACAATAAGGGTGAATAAGTGATGAATGAATGATGTTGAGTGCTCTGTAAAGGATATAATCACATATTTGTGTCCCAGCTAAGGTTGCAGACACCTGAGTCTTGCAACCACCCATTCCTCTACCTCGGGTGAGAATTCATCTACGTCGTAGGTGTTGCTGAAAGGGTCGGTAGTTAGGGATTTGTTGGTGCGCTCTTGAGTGTTGAACCCTAGGTCTGCCTCTGTGCCAAAAAATGGACACCACACCTCACACCAAACACACTTCATAGGTTTATACCTTTGATCAAATTCAGCACAGACCACCACTTCACCTATATCACAATGCACACGGATGAGTACAAATGACAAATCCAGTCGTACTACAAGTTGATAGAAGAAAACTTGGAGAAGATTACCAAGGAATGGTCAACGGACCCCCTTGTTCCAGTGGACCCTGCAGAGATGTCCAGCATGGATAGCCTTGAATCTATGCCGGATACACCTGGACTGCGCAATACTAAGAAGGATGTGGAAGTTCAATATATCCATAACACATCCACGAAGACTACTTCGATCTCACCGATGAAGGGAGGTGATGGTAAAGAACTAGGTGGCATAGAAGTTGAGAAAAATAAAGGCAAGGTTACTCCGCCTGGAGAGGAGGAGGATCCCTTAAAGAAAAGGAAGATTACCCCACCAAATACCTCATCCTGAAAGAAAACTAAGGCCACCCGAACTACGTTTAAGACTACCCTTACACAAGATGACTTCGACTTCCGTATCGCTGCACTGAATGATGCCTCACTAGAGATCACAAAAAATCAAGAACTGAAGCAGGAAGAGATATTCAGTTGAATAAAGTATGAATTTCAATAAGTGAAGCAGGAACTCCAGTCCAGCAGAGCAGTTTCTATGATGCCCTTGACAATTGAAACAATAGGAACAGTTGATGAGCCCACCCAATTACTCCAGATTTCCGAGAAAGTTGAAGCGTGCCCTCGATGAGATCAAGAAGACACAGTGAAAGCCAGCCAGGCTTTGGCACAATTACAAAGCACACATATAGTACAGCAGAGGAAGGCAGAACATGAAAATCTTGCCCTGGAAGTGATGTGGGAGGAGGAAAAAGAACAGTTACAGTAGAGCAAGGACCAGTTGCTAGCAGAGCAACTTGAAGTACAGGAAAGAGTTCACAGAGAAATTTGATATGTGATGGTCATTGAAGTGAAAATGAAGAACATGTTCCACAGTAGGTGGCACAACTTGAAGAAGTAATCCAACAACTTCAGCAGCATATCACAGATCTGGAACTTCGTACCATGCCCGAGACTCCACAAGAAGTAAGAGATTTGAGGGAAGCAACTGCTCGTAGCGTAGTTGGCCGATTAAAAACCTTGGCTTTGGAATGTAAGAAGCTAAGTGATAGAAGTGCCCAGAATTATGAGAAACTCACAGAGAACCCAGACTTGCAAACATTAAAAGCACAACTCCAAGAAGCAAAGCAACATGCATATATGTTATAGGCGTAGCTAAAGGCCTTGACCCCAGTTGAAATAATGAAGCGATTTCTAGAGCAACGCACCGCCCAACAACAGGTACACATGTTGCAAAGTAAAGTGATGGAAGTCTCTCAATGACTTCAACCACTCCAAGAGAAAGCATGCCAACTGTTCGTTGAAGTTGAGAGCTAGGCAGTCGAGCTTGAACAGATTGTCATCACTCTAGAACAATGCATGGAAGGACCAGTAAACAATGTAATGATCCAGGAGTTCACTGAGCAAGAGGATGTTGCACTACAGTAGGTCGAAGTAGCTCGGGCCAAGCTTGATACATTCGAAGCGGAGCTGATCAGACCAGAGTGACTCGGGACGAAGCACAGGTGAGTGTTGGGGGCCTGTTGGCCCTTGACCAAGTTTTGAGGAACACTTGGTCATATTTGACCATTTTTGGACATCGACACCCTGTCAAAGATGGAGCGCTAGGTGACACAGAGATCATGGTATCTCAGCCCACTTTTGGGGCCCTTTTAGGGTTTGGGTTAATGTAATGGGAAAGGGATGTTGACCCATGGGTTTACCGATGTTTAGGCCTATGATGTAAAGTATAAATAAGTATCTAGGCAATGTAAGAGATGTCGATGGATTAGTTCTAGTAATTAGATCTGTGTGATTGAATGTAAATGCTATGTGCATGATTGTAAGAGACTTCCAGAAGTGAGTGCAAGTGTTGTAAGTGTTGAGTGCACAGATTGTAAGAAGGCTTTGTGCTAGATCTACAAGGGGAAGTAGGATCTGGCGAGGTGCACACAGATCTCGTGTCCTATGCGGAGTACAAGTTAAGATCTGTGTTGTAATCAGATTGACCAAAGCTAATAAAGAAGAATAATACTTTGTGGACATAGCCCCAGGGTGGGGGTGAACCACGTAAACCTATGTGTCATGCTTTGTTTTGTTGCTTCCTTGTGTTTTCACTATCTTGATAAGTGTTATGTCATGATTAGATATAATTTCTTATGCTTTGTGATTCAATAGATGTATATGAATAATATATCTGATGTGTATGAGGATTCTTAGTGATGATCTATAGGATATAATATGTTTTTTTGTTGCTAAGCACTGAAATATCTTATATCTGAGCAAGTATTGCGATGTTCTGTCTTATCTGTGAAGTACAATAAGGGTGAATAAGTGATGAATGAATGATGTTGAGTGCTCTGTAAAGGATATAATCACATATATGTGTCCTAGCTAAGGTTGTAGACACCTGAGTCTTGGAACCACCCCTACCTCTACCTCGGGTGAGACTTCATCTGCTTTGCAGGTGTTGCCAAAAGGACAGTAGTTAGAGATTTGTTGGTGTGCTCTTGAGCGTTGAACCCTGGGTCTGCCCCTGTGCCAACAATGCTCACTATGTAGCAGGGACCGAGAAGGTCAGGAGTCAACTCCCCATCCAAGCGATAAATAATCTCAACCTCAAGATTGTTGTCCTCATTTTGACTAGGATCACAAACTCAGCTTCGTTGCATCAAGAATATAGGTCTCTCATGTTCTATTTTGTAGAGTTCTTGAGACCCACAGTGTATGATTGGTGCACCTAACTACTGGATAATAAGAAGATCCAGTTGACATACTGCAAACAGGGTGACAAGAGAAACTTCAGGTTTGCCTCTATATTATGTATCTTTTGCTTCGAGTAGGTTCTGGATTTGGGACCTAGAGTCAAGATCATTCTAAGAGGACCTCGCGATCCAGCCATGGCATGGTGGACTAAGGTAATGAGATGACAGGGTGCAGGTAGGGTGCCCACACCCTACAACGATGATTTATTTTACTGGTGGAGGCGACAGGTCATTTCTCTGGATGACTACCCCTATGCAGGGATTGACTTCCGAGGGGACACTAACATGTCACTACCACCAATGACCACCTACAAGGACATAGGTATGTCAATGTTCTTAAATATTTCATTTTTTTGTATTTATGTATAGTAAAACAAAAATATTTTTGGATGATGCTTAAGTACTAACTAGACACTTGTGTGACACAAACGTAGGTCCGTGATGGCTGGAAGTGCTTCCATGACATTCTTGGAGGCACCAGGGAGATGAGGCAGTGGGAGGAGAAGTAGGGAGAATCCTTCAAAATGTGTAGGGAAACCTGTCTCATTTGACACATAGGATTCTGATGGTTCAAGTAGAGGATTTGTTGGAGGCCATGCAATGATAAGTGGTTGGTGTGACCATAGCTTGGGTGTGACTCTTTCGACGTCTCACAAACATTGTACTTTGTTATCATGACACACATCTGGTTCCACAGGAGTAGATGTCGTGGATGTTGTATTATCAGTTTTATATGTGTATTGAGGGTGTTGGCCCCAATTTTGTTATAAACACCATATTTTTTGAAATATGTATAAAACAGGGATCTTCGAATTTACTTATATTACAATGTGTACATTGATGATATGGTTTTATTTTCTTTAGTTATGTGACAAATGCCAATCTAAAACAAAATTAGCATAAGCATTAGATACATAATTAGAACTCCTAGGTATGTGATGATAAGTAATAAAATCAAACTGTCGTTCTAAAAGATGTACCCGTAGGAATCGTCGAAATAAAGTAGGATCACACACGTGGTAACTGTCGTTCAAATGACATACTACTAACTGGGAATCCAAGAGAACCTCTAAAGAGAGAATACCATGTGAAATAGTATCGTGCAAAGGTTCTATAATGACCCTATATTCGACCACATTATTCGTGGATGGCCCTAGGAATACGCCACCTAAAGACACCAGTAGACCCTCAGGTGAGTCAACCACCCAAGCGGTGGAAAATGAGTTTGTGTATGACAAGTGGCTCCATCTACAAATCCTAAGTAGATCGAAGACTCCATTGACATATTCCAACCAAGGGAAAGCTTGATAAGCAATTTGAAGACAAAAAGTAAAGGGAAAAGAGATATACACTAAATTACATTAGTATACAAATATTTACGCCCAATCTTGGGGCTTAAGAATAATATATTTTCAAGTAGAGCCCATTCCTGGGCTCGACCAACATATTCCCTTCATAATATTATAACTCATAGGATCCTTTTTCTAAGACACGTTGCACGATATAGGGACAATGCCACATGGGTTTAAACTTGCCTACCCCCAACTGTTCTTTGGCTTGATCATATAAAAGGACCAAGTCACCCTCAACATACAACCGAGGACATACATACTTATTGTACTGGACCTTGACACATCTTTTGTTTTCCTCGATAGTCGTACAGGCATCTTGACATTGCTCATCAAGAATCTTTAGGTGTACAAGGCATCGCTCAAGATCAGAAGTGTCAGGGAGGAGTGAGACTGCCAACTTAAGAGAAGGGATTTTGCATTCAATAGGTAATATCGACTCCACACCGTGTACTAAATGGAAAGGAGAAAATTTGGTGGTAGTCTTGATCGAGGTTCAGTATGCCCAAAGTGCAGGATATAGCATAATGTGCTAGATAGATTTACTCTGGTTGATAGTTTTCTGCAAAATGGTCTTGAGAGACTTGTTGATGACCTCTACCTATCCATTTTTCTGGGGGTATTAAGGGGAAGAATGACTATTATTAAACCCCATCTTGGATGCTAGCGCTTCCATCATTTCGTTCTGAAAGTGACTTCCATGATCAGTAACAATCTTACTTGGGATACTGTACCGAGAAATAATTTGAATGAACACGAAGAAGGCGACAATATTCTCATCATATTTAACCATAGGCATGGACTCGAACCACTTAGTAAAGTAGTCTATGACCAAAATAATGTGTTGATTCCCCCTAGCCAAAGTTGGGTTTCAATCCATGAAGTCCACCCCCCACTTGGTGAAGGGACCGACGATAATGACTAGGTGAAGACAGGTTGGATGCGAGCACATTTTTCAAGTGAACACATGGAAGGGGTGAAAATTCTTAACCACTTCAACACGATATTTAAATATAGATGGAAAAAAATAACCAGCTCACAAAATTTTATGGGTTGTCACAATCCCAGATAGATGACCACCACAAGCCCCACTGTGGAAATCCTTTAGATCTGACTCGGCTTCTTCGTGAGTTAAATAACGATGCAGGATATTTTCTATTCCTCAGAGATACAAAGTGTCACCGACGATAGTGTAATTCTTGGCTTGGTATTATACACGACGTCGGTCATCTCGTGAGAGATGCTGAGGGAAATTCAAAGTTTGAAGATAGAGAACAATGTATCCATACCAAGGGTCAGACAAAGAGACAAGGAAAATGTGTTCATCCAAAAATGAATCAACATGGATAACATCCTCATCTAATCGTGGAAAATCATATATTAACTCCACAAAGACTAGTGATTTCTTAGATTTCACATAAGCGAAATCGAGTTCAAACTTTTGTAAAATGAAAATCCATTTATTATATTTTCCCCCTATGATACACCTGGTAAGGACATATTGAAATGGATTGACATTGAAAACCACAATAGTCTTGAAAAACAATATATAATGGTGTAAACGTTGGACCACGTGAATGAAAGCTAAGGCTATATTTTCAATATGAGAATAATTGAGCTTAAGACTGACTAAGTTTTGACTAATATAGTAGATGACGTGCTCGCGGAGCTCGTCATCCTCCTGAACTAAAACCATACCAATGGTCTCTTCGGACATGGTGACATAAAGCAGGTAATCCCTACTGTATTTAGGAGACTTCAGTAGAGGCCTCGATACCAAGGATTTCTTCAAAGCATCGAACAACTCCTGGGATCGGTCATCCCAGATAAAAGGGGTGTCCTTCTCCAAAAGACACATGAAACCCTTAGTGAGATTGGCATAGTTTACTATAAACCAACGTAAAAAGTTAGATTTACCCTGTAAACCTTGAAGTTGTCGAATATTGTGTCGGGGAGGAAACCAAAGTATTGCCTCAACCTTTAACGGATCTACCATGATCCCAGTTTCAGAAACTAGAAATACCAAAAGAAGACCAGACCTAACGCAAAATATTCACTTATGAGGGTTCAACCGGATTCTATAATGACGACATATTTCAAAAACTAGCCAAAGGTGCTTGGAGTGATCCACTCTCTTACGAGAGTGAGCAACAAGATCATCAAGATAAGCTTCGACTATATTCTTAAGATCATGGAATGCGAAGGTCATAGCATGTTGGAAGGTTTCTCCGATGTTTTTAAGTCCAAAAGGCATCTTTCGGTATGAGAAAGTACCCCAAGTACAAATAAATGTCATCTTGTGTTGATCCTCAGGTTTAATTTGAATTTGGTTATACCCTGAAAAATCTGTCCATGAAGGAAAATACTTTCCTTCCCGCAAACGTGTCGAGAATCTGATCGATGAATGTTGTTGGGAAGTTGTCTTTAGGACAGGCCTTGTTCAGGTCATGAAATTAAATGCATACACAGATGGTTCCTTGCTTCTTATTCACAGTAATAGGGTTGGATACCCATTCAGTCAAGGGAGCTGGGTAGATACAGCCAGCATTAAGTAGTTTCTCTACCTCTGCCTTAATAGCAGGGGCCTTCTGGGGATTGACATCTCTAATACATTTTCAAATAGGCTTAGCATCCAAATAAGTTCTAATATCATGCTCTAAAATACGAGGGTCGATTCCTGGCATCTATTCATATGAACAAGCAAATACATCTTAGAATTCCTTGAAGAGTTCAGTGTAGATCAAGATTTCTTCTAGCAAACAATCCACACCGATATGTATATTTTCAATCTTGCCAGGGGTACGAGAGATATTGATAGTGACAATAGGAGAGATACTTGCCATATTTCCTTTAGCATAAATTATGTGCATAACAAATGGAACTACGATGTCACCGACTATCTCGCTCAAAGTAGATCCAAAGTCATCTTGTTCGATTCTAGCAAGCTCTGGGAGAAAATAAGAGCAGATCCATATCATCCCAAGTTTTTTTAGAACCATTCATGGCTTCGATGATAGTTGTTGGAAAACTGAGAGGGGGGGGGTGAATCAGTTGTTACCGTGCTTAAACAATTATGCTTCTTTTAAAATCTTTACAGGGCACTCAATGATGATCACAATAATGGGAAATAAGCAAAGGCACATTCAACATCAGTCACATATATGAGAATAAAGAGACAGATAATTCCCGAGGAAACCCATACAGGGTAAAAACCTCTTTTTCTTTATATGATAAGTATTATCTACACTCTTTACATTATCATACATATGAGCACCAACTCATTGTGAGGCTACGACCTCTGTTCTTGCAAGCTGCAACTTGCTGAGAGCACCAACTCTCTATTTTCTCTAGCATCCACTAGAAGGAAGCACCAACCCCCTGGTTTCTCTAACACCAACTAGAAGGAAGCACCAACTCCCTAGTTTCTCTAGCACCAACTCCCTGTTTTCTCTAGAACCAACTAGAAGGAAGCACCAACTCCCTGTGTTCAAGCACCCACTTGAACCTTTGAGGACACCAGTCCTCCCTAGCACATCCCAACCACCCTGGTTTATAAATTCTTTGTTACTAAAACTTGTTACAGCGATATAAAATAATTCAATGGCTTACCAGCCCTGTCGATGTTCTGTCAGACTGCTCTGCCCTATCTGCATCAGTGTCTTTTGCACTCCTCTTGCACTTTTTGTTCTTCTATCTTTTATGCTCTCTGCGCCATAGACCTTCAGTGCACCATTCCTCTACTATCCATTTCTTCTCCTGTTCTCTACCTCCTTGCACACACCTCAATTCTCTACCATAGCGACAACCCGTCTCTCTTCTTTATTTCCCATTTTTATAGTCTCTGTCATCTTTGTGCATGCAATATTCGCAATGCCTCTGCATGCTCACTCTACGCTAAATTCCTCCACAACTTGAGTGCTCTGTCTGATCATCATCATGACTCTTCAGCTTCTCTGGTCCTCTGCCACTCGTTCAGCATCACCATATGTTATATTGAGATTCCTCAGCCTCTCTGGCAGTTTGAGACTCTTTGTCTTCTCTGTGACAGTTGAGCTCACCTTCTCTGTTTCATTTACAGTCCTCAATGCTCATCCATATGTCAATCACCTCCACAAACATCTTCATTCCTCTTGAATATTCCCAGAGACTCTTCACCTCCTCTGTCAGTCATCCCGAAGTGTCTTCGAGTCCTCTGGCAGAAGCCATCAGTGGTTTCTGGCAGTTACACTATGTCGTGTTACAGTAGCCCTTTGATCTTGTTCAAATTCACCTGCACCATTGGATTGATTCCAAGGGGTCTTGCATTCATTTTGGTATTTTGACATTCGACAATTCAACATTTGTGTGACCATGTGTCTCGTCATTCCCAGTCACGATCCCTGAAAAGGAGCTTGGTTTCTCTAGCTCTTTCCTCCATCTCTCATTGATGTGACCAAGGGTTGTGACCACAACCTTATGCATAAGGCGCTTTCACGATTTCGCATTTCATGACTCTGGAGATGAGGCATCTTGACTCTCCAAGTCACGATCCCTGAAAGCCCGAAATGGCGTGGGATCAACGGTCCCGATCAGCACTTGATCTGACGGCTCAGATCATTTGGCGATTTTGCATATCGCGATTTCGACATTCCTGTGGTGAATTTTCTTGATGCTTCCAACTCCCGATCTGTGAGACTCTGAAAGAGAGTCGGATCAATGGTCCACATAACCCCCAGAGATGGACGATTGACAAGATTTTTTCATTTCACAATTCGACATTTCGGGACTCCTGATGCTGAGAGTTTCTTGACATCTCCATCTCTTGATTTCTGAAAATCCGAAGTGGTGTAAACCTACTAACGTCACACATGGATTGACACGTGTTGAATAACTACCATGTGTCACTCTAATTCATGACTTACATGTGCCTGAAATTTTGAATCATCTTGACACTTGTCATTGCCTGGTTGTGCCACGTGTTCTTAGGTTTGTTGATGTGTCTTGTTTTGGGATTTTGCATTTTGGCACTTCGGGACTCCTAATGTTGAGAGTCTCTGACTTCTCCATCTCTCGATTTTTGAAACTCTGAAATGGACTGGGATCAACGGTCCATATCAAACCTTGATCTAATAGATCAGATTAAGTCGCGATTTCGCATATCGCGATTTTGAGAGGTTAGGGAACCCCATTCCTTTGACTCTCCAGTCAGCGAAATGATGATCTTTCCCCATGTGTCCCTCTTGGATCAATGATCAAGATTTTATCGTGATTTCGCAACTCCACGATCCTTCATTGTGTCTGAACAATGGTCCATATTTGTCCTCTATCCAACGGTCGAGATTATATCGCAGTTTCTCATATTGCGATTTTGCGAGTTGAAAGGTTGGAGCATTTCATTCCTTTGACTTTCCAATCAATGAAATGTTGATCTGTGTCCACGTGTCCTGCCTATAAATGGACGGTCCTCCTTCTTTCGGGATTTTGTACGCCCGCTTCTCCTTGCACTTTAAAGAACGTGCAGGTTCTGCTTGATCCAACGATGGTCAGATACCACGCTTGGATCTAATGCATGATATCTATCCTCCTATTCAGCGTGCTCTTCTTATCTACATTCATATCTGATGACCATCAGGAATTCTGAATTGTTGATCCAACGATCATTGTTTTCTCTTCCCTGATTATCACTGCACTACTGATCATCGTTGTTGTACTTAAGCCATCATCGTTGTTATACTTGCCATCAATGACAAGTATACACTGCCTATAAAACATGCCAACAATAGCTTTGTCCGAGGGAAAATTCTAATTGAAGCAGTCATGTGAACAAGACAATGAAGTGGCCCACACTGGCCTAAGAACAGGATATTCCTTGTCCGTCGGTGAGGTAATAGGATCGAGATTGGTGAAAGAGTCAAGAACAACTTGATACACAATCTCGACTACCGATAGTGGCATGGCCATTCCAACATGTGAGTGACTTTCACAATATGAAGGAATGTAGGGTCCAAGGATCATTAAAATAGGAAGTGCAGAAAGGAATGAATATCTCTGACGAAACAGGCCTACTGGACACAGCGTAAACATGGTGAATCGGTGCCATGAATTCAAAGGTACCCATAAGGGATGAATACATTCTAACACTGATATTCTCAGTTGCCGACCGATAATTTTCAACCACAGGGATCATTGGTCCAACATAAGCATTGGGGCTAGCATACATATAGGATAATTGGTCGATCATCACGATCTTCCCATCGTGAGGAAAAAAAAGAGTACAAAAGACAGACGATATGAAGGCAATCATATCATAAGTCCAATTGCATCCTAGTAATAATTTATAATCGAGAGGTGCATCTAATACCTTGACATCCACCTCTATCGTCTTCCCACCTAACTAGACTAGAAAGGCAGGAAGAATATCATGAGGGTGGAAGGAATGACTATCAAAAGAAGTCAACATGGTCAGTGATTGAGAAAGAGTTGGAGAGCCAAGAACTTTCCAATAGATCAAGGACATCACACATGTAGAGACGCCTTCATCAACAACCGCACATTTGATGGTATATTTAGAGTACCCCACGTGGATTTGGAATGCCACTTGGTAAGGCAAGCGAGGCTTCACATCTGTGATGTCAAACTTAATAACTTTCGAGTCATTGGGGTCTATAGATCCAAACATATATAGCAATGCATTTCTCTATGAAGGACACGTCTGGAGTACCTCCATAGCCAACATCGCACAAGAGGTTTGACCCGAATCCTTAACAATAGAGTAATTCTAGTCGGCTCTAGCATTTGGATTATGGGTAGAGAACTTGAGTACTCCTTTCAAAATACGAGGCGGTGGCTCTGGTTTTTCGATCTGTAAAGTTGTATCCATGGGAGGAGGAGGAGATTGTAAACCAGGTACAGTTTGTGAGGACCTATAATCGCAAGACCGAGTGGCTACATTAACCTAAGAATTGACCATATTGATCCACAAATGGTCACTGTCTTGTGATGGTGGGCTTTGAATCCCACCAGCCACATTTATGACATTAGAGGAGCTCAAGTCCATGTGTTGGTTATGTGGGAAAGGATTCGTCAACACGACATGAAATAGAGATAAGATCCTCGTAGCTTCCACAAGTTTGGGGCATAAATGAGTAAGATGATCATATGTACAAAGATTACATGGAAATTTCACCTTACGTATTTCTCTCTTTCCCTCTCCATCATTATTATTCATCTTCTCATTATTACCATTGTCCTTGGGTTTATTATTATTCTTCCCACCCTTATAATTATTATTATGTCCTTTCTTCTTATTCCCGCCTGGTTGTTGGTTACCATTTGGGCTGGTCGACGATTGCACCGAATGTACATTCGTCAACTGAGTGGGATTGGAAGACACAAACGAAGTTGGCCCTCCTGTAGAATGGTTTAGAGACAACTCTTTCAAATGGATTTTCACCGAGTCTACGGATTTCACATTGGTGGAGCCTACAATGCCATCGGCATGAGGTTCGGGCTTTTGTTTTGGGTCATAGGTTGACCTCGGTGTGTCCAGAATAATGTGGTATAACATCCCAGACTGAGTGTATATAAGATATAACTGCTGGTATTTGAATATTTCTTCTTCCTCAGACGTAACCCTAAATGTATCAACATCCTTCGAGATAGGAGGCTACAAATATTTAAGGAACCACTCTAAAATAATGTACGGGGGTATGCAGTTCTTAATCAACCTATTTCGTCAATGCCACTGCTAGATGTGATCCGAGATATGAGTGGCAGTGTCCTGGTGTAAATTCAACAGAAGTTCCATGTCAACATTGTAACAAACCGACAATTGGAAGTGGTTAAGAAAGACTAACACCATTTGACTAAAGGTCCCATATGTCCCTCTAGGTAGCTTGATATACCATTTCACATCAACCCCAATGAGGGTGAATTGAAATAATATTAACCGAATGGAATCGTCATTAAGGGAATCTGAAGAGAACCATAGGTGAAAGGTGGTGAAGTGATCATCGGGATCCTCGCCATTCTTACCCTTAAATTTCAGAATATCCGAAGGAAGTTTGGTGGGGATGGGGGGGCATGTAGGATCATGAAACATAGGGTTGTTCATAAACTTAGACAAGTCTATAAGATTAAGCATGGCTAGAAAAGGGAGGTGGGCTTTCGACATCTGGCCCCATGCTCCATGGAAAGATTGTGTTTTGGGAACTGCAGCCCATCCAGAGTTCTGGTAACCACCATGGCCCTGTCCGATATTGTAAGACCCTCCTTGAGGATGATTCATAAGAGGTTGGTTTGGCATAATTCCAGTAGGAATGTTCTTATGGGGGTTATAAAAATTGCCCCCATCCGGAGTGGCTCTGGGTTGGGGGTTGCCCAAGGTGTGAAAATAACCTCCTCTAGGTGTGAATCCAAAGGATAGAGGTGGATTCATTATGCCAAAAGTGTTGGTCAGAATTGACATTGAGGCGGTGAGGGTATAGGGAAAAAATTGAGCAGAATCTTGTCCTCCAGGTTGGTTGCTCCACCCAAAAGCAAGAGGATTAGACCCGGGGTTAAAACAGTGAATGCCTCCCATAGTAGGAGTTTTTTGAGGGATTTGAAAGCCACCAAACGAGAATGGAGTATAAGGAGGAGCTATTCCCCCAAGTCCAATGCTAGAATTAGGGCCAGGAGTTGGGATGAATTTTAAAAACTACGAAGTAAAATTCAGCATACCATAGGAAAAAGGACTGGAGGCCATAGGGATGGACTGAACATTATAGCCTAGTGAGTGACCACGAGACCCAAATGGGTTCATTGAAATAGATTGAGCATTCAATATAGGATGGAAAATAGTGATGATAGGTGCCTCTGACACTACAACCAATTTGGTTGCAGGAGTCAAAGGGGTTCCATTAACTATAGTAGGTGTGGGAGTCAAAGGGCTCCCAGTATTTTGATGAATCATTTCAGTAATCATCCTTATATAATCACAAGTCTTAACAGTGGAGGTGTGTGTACAACGTCTAATAACTCTATGTCTTTTATAAGGAAAAGACTCGAAATCCAGTGGTAACTGTAACAAGCAGAGGGACCGGAGGGGAAGCTAGTCCGACTCCATGATAAATTAATACTCAAGATACAAAAATAAATCCTAAGGCCAACTAGTAATCAAAGAGCACACCAAAAATAATCAAATGACCAATATGCACACAAACGGGGTAAAGTGGCTGAAATGGGCCTCCCTCCCTAAAGTAGGTATGTCTCGCCCAAGAGGGGCCTGAGACTCCCCGCTAAATATCGAAGGTAACATAATCCCCCCAGAGAGGTAATCCTCCATAAAGGTTGTGTGTTGCCTAACCCTTATCTGACCTAGGGTACATACAAATTAAACCTTGCAAGTAACCTATGTGGCACCTAAGTCAAGAAACTAAGAAACTATTGTATAACTGATGCACAGACGAGAAGTCGTAAGTCAAGTCCGCCATATGGGAAGGGTAGAAAATACCAAAACCTTGAAAGTACCACCTCTTACAGAGGTAAGGGCACTAGCAAGATCCACAAATATGAATAGATCCCTAGAAATATCTCTGACACTAAGAAGGTATCAGGGGGATATCCCTTCAACCGACCTCGCATGACCTTGTGATTAACTCTGGTGTAAGCAAAGCATCCTGATATTATTGATTATACAATGGATTTCTCCACTCCCTTAGTCAAACACATATGTTGATTTAATAGCCTTGGAGAAGTTTACTCACAAAATCCTATTCCAAGGCAGTAAATCCTAAGCTAGTTTGTGCACCCTAGAAAATAAAATATTTACTAATCAATTTTAAATTATAGAGTTAATTTTAATGGACGTGCTTACTAAAAAGGTATGGTGGTGAAGCTAGTGATGTTATGACTCATCAAGTAAAGTAAATATGAATACAATGTGATGCAGGAGCATCGCCAGTAGAAAGCAAGCGCGAAGGCGGAAGACGGATGGAAGACCACCAGTGCACATCTTGGAATGTTTTTGAAATATTAATGTAATAGCTAGAAGGCGTACCTTGCATTTATATCTTGGAGGATGTAAACAGATCATGAGAAATTCGCTCTCATCTATAGGAGATAGAGGCATTTATGCATAGTTAATGAAAGTAGGTAGATTTGAATTCCAGATTTGATAGTTTTAGGAACAAGAGGGAAAATGGATATAGACACCCCCATCTTTATATCTTTGTATCATTAGAACATGAGAGCAAAGAGCATAGAGAAGAGAGATCCGTAGTAGAAAGTTGTAGAGAAGAACCCATGTACATAAGTTCTAAATTAATATATGAATCTTCGATTCAGATTCATGGTGTTATGATGCTTTCTGTGTATACATGCTAAATGATATGATCATGGTTGTTATTCTCTCTGTTATGCATTTACTTTAATATTGTGTGAATGTATGATTTCTAGTTGAATGTTTGAAGTCTGAGAGAGAGAGAGAATGATTTTCAATTGTTTCTTTTCCTGAGTAAGAGAAGTTCCTGCAAGGAGTGCAGTGAAATCGTCTGCAAGGAGTGTGTTGACAGAGTCTCAGAGTTTATCTCTGAAAGCTTAGGAGAAATACCGTTGTTCTCATTCCCGCAGAAGTGCAGCTGAAGCACAGAAGCTGTGCGAGGTGTGCGTAGACCAGTTGAAAGCTGAGAACTTATCAACTAAGAGGAGAGTTAAAGGACTGTTGTTGCAGGAGAGTGCACAAAGTCGAGACCTCAGTACTTAGAGATAATTGAGGGATTGCCATAAGGAGTGCGTGCAAGAGTCTTCTGGAGACTCAGAGTTGGAAGAAAGCTCAGGAGGGTGAGTGCCTTTGAAATAATCAAAGGGGAGATGAAGTGAAGTTGGTCTGCAGGTGGATAAGTCCCAAAGAAGGAATCTCTTGTTCATTTTGCAGAAGTTGTTAAGGGAAGAACGGATGGTCAGAATTCTCCTAGGAAAACTTTTGAAGTCTCGAGGACCGTAGGATCTAGGGAAGTTGCAGGGTGGTTAGAGGTGAGAAAGCTTTCCACTCTAGGATCCAGAATCAACGTGGACTGTTGATCACGACCTGCGTGAGTCGTCAGATCATTTCGGGGTTTGCGAACCTAAGACGACAGTGGTTTCGAATCGAGAGTTTCGAACTCCCAATATCCGAAAGTTTGAAATCATGCTAGCCATTAGATTGAAGGGAGGCTTATAGCCGTTGATCCCGTTGGAGGTACTATTTCAGAGTTCGGGGTTTTGAAGGTCGAAAAAGGTGGAAGTTCCATTGTGGGGCCAGCATTTGATAACGTGTCAAAATTCGGCATTTCGGTATTTCGGAAGACGGAAGGTCAAGATTCTTTTTTCTGAGATTCCTAAAATCGAGAAACACAATAAGGCATGTAAGAGGGGTACGTGGAAACATTTTGGGGATTCATTATTTCAGGTTTTGACGGTTGGAAGGCCGATAAAATCGACATTAGGGATCACGAAATCATGAAACCTGAAGTCCTGAATTTGTAAAGGGCGCGATCCTATTTCAGGTCAGGAGATTTGGGTTGCTACTTTGTGTTTGATCACGCTGGCACACCCATAAGGACCTATGGATACACTATTGTGTGTGAAATTTGTTTCACGAGGGGAAACCAATGAGTCAATTAGACTCCAGGGGAAGATTAGAATGATCCTATATGGACTTCGGCCTGTGGGTTGGGGGTCTGCAAAAGTTGTGGTATCAGAGTTTGACTTTGTTTGTATATTTCAGGTAGAGAAAGAGAGAAGGGGTATCAGTTGGGGTATTAAGCATATTTCTGGAACTGCTAACAAATTTGTTGATGCTTTGAGCAGGAAATGTTTTCTTATGCAGGAGTTTAGAGTCAAAACTTTGGGTTTCGATAACCTCAAGGATATGTACAGAGATGATCCAGATTTTAAAGAGGTGTATGAGGCATTTGAGAATCCAATTCTCAGGGACAGAAGCCAGTGGAATGAATATATGATCCAGGATGGATTATTATTCAAGGGAAACCAATTATGTATTCCAAAATGCTCCATGAGGGAGAATCTACTGAAAGAAAAACACAGTGGAGGATTGGCTGGACATTTTGGTCATGACAAAACGTTCTCAAAACTAAATGGCTCATATTTTTGGCTAGGGATGAGGACAGATGTCAAAAGGTTTGTGGACAAATGTATAATTTGTCAGCACACAAAGGGAAAAAGGCAGAACACGGGGTTATATCAGCCATTACCCATACCAGAAAGGTCGTGCGATGCAGTGAGCATGGATTTTATATTGGGGCTGCCAAGAACGCAAAGAGGATTTGATTCAATCTTTGTGGTAGTAGAAATATTTTCAAAGATGGCACATTTCATACCATGCCAGAAAACCAACGACTCAACACATATTGCAAACCTATTTTTTAAGGAAGTTGTCAGACTTCACGGCTTACCAAGGAGTATTGTTTCAGATCGAGACACCAAGTTCGTGGGACATTTCTAGAGGACTTTATGGAAGAAGCTAGGGACAAGTTTGTCATTTAGCTCAGCTTATCATCCTCAGACGGATGGGAAAATAGAAGTTGTGAACATAAGCTTGGGATATTTGCTGAGGAGCCTAGTGACTGAACACCACAATCAGTGGGATCACATTCTGCCACAGGTGAAATTTTCTTATAATGATTCGATCAACAAAAGCACAGGCCAGAGTCCATTCCAAATTATGTATGGAATGCAGCCAAGGGGAGTTTATGAATTTAAGGATTCAGGATAGAATGAATTCAAGAGTGCTAGTGCAGAGGATTTTGTAGAGGCAATGAAGGAACTTCACATCCAAGTGAGGGAGCATTTGCAAAACTCGAATCAAGAGTATAAACGTAGAGCAGATCAACATAGGCGAGAACTTCAGTTTGAAGTCGGTGATTTGGTACTTGCACATATGATGAAGGAAAGGTTCCCAAGGGGAACATATAACAAGCTGAAAATGAAGAAGATTGGACCATGCCAAGTCTTCAAGAAATTTGGGGAAAATGCATATGAGATTGAATTACCCGATGGGATCGGAATTTCATCGATATTCAATATCTTAGATTTGTACCCTTACAGAGAAGAAGAAGCAGGAGAAGACAGTGAACAGACAGAGGTTCAGTGGATGAAACAAATGCCTGTAGTTGAAAATCCACAAATGGAAAGTATACTTGACAAGAGAGTCAACAAGAGGACTAGGAGAAAAGAGTATTTTGAATACTTAGTCAAATGGAAGGGACATCTAGTTGAATATGCCAACTGGGAGAATGAAGAAGAAATTCATAAGCATGGATAGACCGTGCAAGAACTCATGAAAAGGAGTCCATGAAAATTTTCAAGCAAGGGAGTATGATGCAGGAGCATCACCAGCAGCAAGCAAGCGTGGAGGCCGAAGACAGCTGGAAGACCACCAGTGCACGTCTTGGAATTTTTTTGAAATATTAATGTAATAGCTAGAAGGCGTACCTTGCATTTATATCTTGGAGGATGTAAATAGATCATGAGCGATTCGCTCTCATCTATAGGAGATAGAGGCATTTATGCATAGTTAATGAAAGTAGGTAGATTTGAATTCCAGATTTGATAGTTTTAGGAACAGGAGGGAAAATAGATATAGACACCCCCATCTTTATATCTTTGTATCATTAGAACATGAGAGCATAGAGCATAGAGAAGAGAGAGTCGTAGCAGAAATTTGTAGAGAAGAACCCATGTACAGAAGTTCTGAATTAATATATGAAGCTTTGATTCAGATTCATGGTGTTATGATGCTTTCTGTGTATACATGATGAATGATATGCTCATGGTTGTTATTCTCTCTGTTATGCATTTATTTTAATATTGTGTGAATGTATGATTTTCGGTTGAATGTTTGAAGTCTTAGAGAAAGAGAGAGAATGAGTTTCAATTGTTTCTCTTCCTGAGTAAGAGAAGTTCCTGCAAGGAGTGCAGTGAAATCGTCCACAAGAAGTGCATTGACGGAGGCTCAGAGTTTATCTCTGAAAGCTTAGGAGAGATACTGTTGTTCTCATTCCTGTAGAAGTGCAGTTGAAGCACAGAAGCCATGCGAGGTGTGCACAGGTCAGTTGAAAGATGAGAACTTATCAACTAAGAGGAGAGTTAAAGGACTAGTGTCGCAGGAGAGTGCACAAAGTCGAGAACTCAATACTTAGAGATAATTGAGGGATTGCCACAAGGAGTGCATGCAAGAGTCTTCTGGAGACTCGGAGTTGCAAGAAAGCTCAGGAGGGTGAGTGCCTTTGAGGTAATCAAAGTGGAGACGAAGCGAAGTTGCTTTGCAAGTGGATAAGTCCCAAAGAAGGAATCTCTTGTTCATTTTGCAGAAGTTGTTAAGGGAAGAACGGATGGTCAGAATTCTCCCAGGAAAACTTCTGAAGTCACGAGGACTGTAGGATATAGGGAAGTTGCAGGGTGGTTAGAGGCGAGAAAGCTTTCCACTCTAGGATCCAGAATCAACGTGGAACATTGATCACGACCTACATGAGTCGTCAGATCATTTCGGGGTTCAGGAACCTATGAGGACAGTGGTTTGGAATCGAGAGTTCCAAACTCTCGATATCTGAAAGTATGAAATCACTCTAGCCGTTAGATTGAAGGGAGGCTTATAGTCGTTGATCCCGTTGGAGTTACTATTTCAGAGTTCGGGTTTTTGAAGGTCGAAGATCTAGGAGCTTGGCATCAGGATTCACGAAATCGCTAAGTGAGAAATTCTGAAAAAGGTGGAAGTTCTATTGTGGGGCCAACATTTGATAACGTGTTGTAATTCGGCATTTCGAAAGATGGAAGGTTGGGATTCTTTGTTCCAATATTCCCGAAATTGAGAAAAGCGATAAGGCGTGTAAGAGGGGGACGTGGCAACATTTCGGGGATTCGTCATTTCAGGTTTCGGTGGTTGGAAGGCCGATAAACTCGACATCAGGGATCATGAAACTCGAAGTCTCGAATTTGTGAAGGGTGCGATCCTATTTTGGGTTAGGAGATTTGGGTTGTTGCTTCATGTTTGATCACGCGGGCACACCCATACGGACCTTTGGATACACTATTGTGTGTGAAAGGTGTTTCCCAAGGGGAAACCAATGAGTCAATTATACTCCAGTTGTAGATTAGAACAATCCTGTGTGGACTTTGACCTACGGGTTGGGGGTCTGTGGCATAATGCAAAGTCCTAACTTCAATTTTCAATGAATGATTTGCTTCTTAAAATAATGCAATTTTCAATTTCAACTCTGCAATTCTGAATAAAAATGCAATGTTTCTTTACATGCACTAAGCTAAATGACGAAGACTCAAAATATCAAAATGCCAATCAATGCAGAATGCCTATTTTTTTTGTATTTTCAATATAAGAAAAATGAAAATGCATGGACTAAAAAACAACTTGATATATAGAATCTACTGTGTATAGAAAGAGACAACTTAAGTAGGATACCAAGGAGCAAAACACCTAGCCCAATGCACAAGGACAATCAAAATGAAAATATGATGAGAAAGGCTCTGCCCAAAAATTTAACCGAAGACAGGTTTCTTGTCATCCCACAAACACTTAATAGTCACTATAGAGACCCAAGAAGACTCAACAATCATCAAAACCTACCCAACAACCACCAAACCCAAAAGACAGGAAAAATAGGTTGATGTATGCGACTTTTCAAGAGAATAGTGCGTATGTATGCAACTTGCAGAAGGAAAACACGTGTATATATGAGACTGTCAAACAAAAACACGCGTATATGTGTCAAAAACACAGCTAGGCAAAGGACAAAGATGAAAGACTCAGACCCAGAGAGAACAAAAGATGTCAAGAAATGATACGACAAGAAACACAATATTAACGAGAGAAATCCAAGGAGAAAAACACTCCAAACCCCAAGAAAGAAGATTCAATCCCCAGTATAGTTGCTAATTCTATTACGAGGAATATCTCTGTATGGCTAGGGGAAAACCACAACAGACGGAAATGACTGCATAAATCAACTCTATTCTCAAGTATGTTATGTAAACAAATGTGCTATAAAGACAATATAAAAGGCCTACCTCGTCCATACGTTTGATGAAGTCCACCATTGAGCACTTGACCCAAAGCAATATACCTACAACTAGTCCTCAACAACCAAGAGAAGAAAGCATATGGTGATAATATATGATGTTAGAACATTCAATAGCATAATCCATTAACATACATAAAAAATACGCCCATTTTATAATAATTCAAATATTTTCAATATATCAATTGGATGGGAAAATCGTATTTCTATTAATATATGATCAACAGAAGTGAAAAAGTTACAGACTTTCGTGTCGTTATGGTTCGGAATCGAGAAACTAAGTTCCTTCTAGCTAGGCCTCCACCACTTCAATCCTCCACCAAAGGCAAGCTCATAGAAGAGAGACAATGAAGTTCTCAATCAATAAGGGAAGAGCTTGGGGGATGAACATTGTGTTTAGACTTAAAGGACAAAGGGATGCAGACTTAATGTGAAGTGAATAATTTCTCTAGAGTAACTATTCTCTCAATGTTGAATTATTTCTCTTTTTTTTACATAACTCGGAATTGGCCCATTTATAGACTTCAAGTGGAACTAAAGGGTCGATTCAAAATGTTTCCAGTATATGGAAGGCCAATGATCATTGATCTCCTATCATGACATGGAAACCCGACACCATTTTTCATTTTTGGGCACAAATCCCGATGTACGCTGGCTGTAGTGGTGCAACCTACGTATATGCATACTGTATAGTAGGCAAGGTGTGTATATGTGCAAAAAAATGTATTTTTAGCTCTGTGATTTGCAAAAAGTGATGAAAATTCTGCATAGAGGAATGGAAAAAGGCTCTCTGTGCAAGATTGCATAGGGTGAGGCAAATCTTGTGATAACAATTTGCACGAAATCCATGTGGATTATTACTATGCATTTTCATAGAAACTATTGCAAAACCTTCATCCAACCTCGAAAGTAGAAAAGTAAGAAGGATTTTGGCTATCAAAGTATCAAAGACTAATAAATTGCAAAACTGACATTACTTGAAAAAGAAACAACAATATCGGAGTATGTTAAACTATCTTTTACACATATATTGGTTACATCATTGAGGAGTTTACATATAAGCATCACATTTTCTTCGTGATGCCTGTATATGTGTTGCCTCTCCTCTTAGTCCATGGCCTTTAATAACAGTGTGTTCTACATGCATAGTATAGTTACTTGGTTTTATTCAAAATTTCATTGGAATTAGTGTGGTGTTTAGGAAAAATAGTTCTATTTTATCAGCTATGTTGCTAGATCAAATGGTTGAATGTAATATTCTTGATCTCCATCAGATACGAAAAAATAAATTAATTAATGCTTTGTTGTTATTTTTTTGTTTATATATATATATTGTTACTTGTTGGATTTTGTAGCGATAACTTGAGCATCGTCTGGTAGAAAGAAACTAGGTTGAACAAAACCATGTTTTTATATTCTTGTTACATATTTAGGAAGTTCTTGTTTACTTAATTTTTTGTTTCTAAAGGAAGTCGATGAAACTTTTCATTTGTCATTTTTGGAAATTTTGTATAAGTGCATTGAAGACCAAACTGAACTTGACGATGAAAATTTCATGTTGTAGAATTGGACTAAGGAAACATCTATTTCTATGGTGGATCAATAAATTGTGGGGTGTATTGCAAGTAGATGATATAGAAGATGTTATGGTCATAGAGAAAATAGAATATCAACAATTCAGATTGTGTTTGCAACTCAATGATATCAATATGCATTGTTGTTTGCCTTGTTTGATGTACATTGCATAGAAACAATTAAAAATGTTAAAAAGGGTAATAGGGAAAAGAAAGAAACATGGAACAAGAGTTTCATAGGTTTGTATTCCCTAATTTCATTAGTGCACTATTCATCTACTATTCCTTGAGATTTTGTATTTCATTTGATTTTGATGTAAGGCCTTATGGCATGTTCATTGAGTTTTATTTGTTTCTTTCACGTGGACATGGAATACAACAATTGCAGTAGAGAAAGAAGTGATAAGAAATGGAGAAGAAGAAATTGAAGAAATATTTCCCAAGAGAAGGTATGTCAATAACAATTAGACAAGCAACAACATTTTTTTTTGTTAACTTATATGCAGATGCAACAATATAGATTGATATTGCATAGTATTATGTATTATCGAAACTGCATATTGCATCTATGACTATCATGTCAGTAGTGAGTTGGAAATCCAATGTTTGTCAAGATTTGGTGTCCATGAGTACAAGTTATGTTCATATTGATTGTTTTGTAAGGATGTCAACAAATCACCACATGAGACTATCTAGAAATTACACACACATACCAGCCCTGTGTCAAATGTAAATGGACAATATATTTGATGGAAGGGCATTGGAAAAGTAAAAAACATATAGCACTAAAATAGATAACCAATCAATTGACAAAATTCATGATGGAGTGAAAAACAAAGTTAGGATTTGGATTATTTTCCTTTTAAAGGAGCGATATATACAAAGGGAGACTAATTCATTCCATAGAACTATATTATGTACTTTTCTCATTTGATAAATGGTTGCATGGCTTTGGGCCACATATTATTTTTTGTTAATAGGTACCCATCCTCTCATTTAATGGTTATCTGTTAAAACCATTTCTTGATGCACTTGGTGTTATAGTGAAAAAAAAATAAAAATTAAGGACAATATTGACATATGGAGCACGCTGGTATTTTTCTCTAGAAATTGCAATCCGTCACATAGTTCTAGCATTGAGATTCCTTTCTTGTGAAGTTTCTCACACTACCTTTCCTTGAATTGACTGTTTAGTGTTCTGGATAGCTTAATGATCTTTGGATCTTCTAGAGTCCCAATATTGCAATCTTCCACATCCCCTTCATTTACTATAATCTTTGGACTTCTAGCCACATCATTATTATCAAAAAAATTCTCTAGTGGGACCAGCCCCTTGGGAATGATATTGCTCTTTAGTTGAATGATATCTTTGCCTACAATCTGATTGTCGAAGTAACCATCTGTGGTGAAAGCATTTGCATCTACTTCTTCATCACAATATTCATCATCAATGTTCAAATTCTCGAATTCGTTCTCCATATTGAGGAAGCTTTCTGTCTATTTGTCGTCTTCGAAAACTTATGATTCATATTATCTGGTGTTGCTAGACTATACTTGACCTCAACCTTGTAACTTTTGTCAGGGAAAATTGGAACTTTAAGAAACTGCTACTGAAGTAGCCAAGGCATCAACAACCTGATTTTTCTCTCTTGGAATTGTTGAAAGATTACATTCTGGAAACTTCTCAAGGAGGTCTAGTACCAGATTCCTATAATCACTTAGTCTAGGGTGTTTTTCTTGGTATATTCCTTGGATTTTATTTATAATGAGATATGAGTATCCGTGCACAACAATTCTTTTGTCACCTAATTCTTTCAGAAACTTCAACCCCAATATTAATGCTTCATATTCGGCCATGTTATTTGTGCATTCAAAAACAAGTTTGTATGAACATAATTTTGATTCTCCTTTCGGGTGATTGATCCATACGGCAACTCCAGATCCCTCTCTACAGGAAGCTCCATCAAAATTCATATTCCATGTATGATCTTCTGCTTCATCTTGTTTCTCTGAATATTCCTCAATCTGCTGATCAGATCTCTCTTTGTTAGCCATATCGATTTCTGGTTCTTTTTCTTCGGAACATAGGTCATTGAAGAAAATGGAAGACCCCAACTCAGTTTCCACTAAAAGATGGTATGATTGCTAGGATATGACTTGTTTTTTATCATGTACTTAATAAAAACCTCTCTGTACAACCTTTTGTCTTGACCAAAGATAGGGATAGTGGAGTATGACATGTCCATTTGGAGAGTTCCCTTTAATTTTTCAGCCCATGACCTGGACAACAACATGCCAAATTTTGGAGGGATATCAACAACCAATACATCCATAACCATGTTCTTTGCTGGGATTTGTGTCAAAGACACCACCATATCTTTGATCAGGTGAAGGCATTTCACCTTTCTTGAATCGAAAGAGAACATATCTTTATAAAGCCTTGTAATTTCCAGGCCCAATTGGTCCATGCCCACTTTGGGCATCAGGTTGTGAGATGCTCGAGAATCCAACATAACATTGTGTAGAGTCATATCATGGATTTTCAGACTGACATAAAAGGGGGAACCTCTTCAATATCACTATTTTCCACCACGCATGGGCCAAATAATATGGTTGGGTGAGAATCTTGTATGTTTAAGGTATCAGAATTTTGTTCCATCTTCATCTTTTTGATGATCTAATTTCTATACTCATTGTTTTTGATTAATTCATTGAAAGGTACATAAATTTTAATCTTGGCCATCTCACTTTTAAAATTAAAGGAGGATGATGTTTTCTCTACCTCTTTGGTGACTGTTTCTTTCCTTTCCTCCAATATTCTCTTCTAGGGTTCTTCTTTCTTCTTTCCTTTGTCCATAGTACCCTTTGCAACAGAATCCTTCGCAGCAAAGTATTTTGCAACTGAATCCTTTGTAGCTGAATCTTTTTTGGGCTAACTTGAAGAAGGTATGTTACTCTGAGCTTCTTTGGTGGGGTTTCCCTTTGGAGGATTTCACTTTGGAGGGTTTGGAGGTACTTTTTGATTTATAAGGTTATATTGTCTTTGGGATTGCATGATGGAATTTTTCAATCCTGCCTGATAATCTTCCATTTCTACTGATATCCTTTCCTCCCCATCCTACAAAAATATCTCACTTGCATCCATGAACTGGTCGTGTTCTTCTTTAATAAAAAATACCTATGTTTCTTTATCATCACAACAGTTCATGTTTTCTTCAAAATATCGATCATAATTCTCATTCACATAATTATTTTGAAAAGGAGGCCTTATTTGTTGTTCCCCCTGATTTCCTTGATTTCCCTGATTCGCCTGATCTGCTTGATTTGCTTAATTCCCCTGATTTCTTTTTTCTCTTTGTCTAATTTGTGGGATTGTTGGTCTCCTAGGATTTATGGGTGGACCATCATCCTATTCTCTGGGGTTAGACCTATTAACTAGGGCCATTCTTTCTATCATTCTCTCCATGTTTCTCATCATTTCTTCAAACATTTCTTCTGGTGTTTGCGAGGTTGAAGGCTGTGTTTTATCTTGAGTTTTCTTCATGTCCTTGCCAGAGTCATCTTTTATCTTTCCTGAAGCCATTAGATTCACTTAGAACTCTATGGAATCATTCATCATATCATCTAAAGTAGCATATATTCATTCTCTCAATAATAATGCAAAATCACTTTCAAAAGAATCAACATATCTGAGCTGAGCATCTTTAGGGGGGGGTTTACCTCAGTAGGAATCAAATTATAGACCTTTATGAATCTGGATGGAAACTCCTGCACTGTTTCTTCAGGTGATCTCTTCATGTTGTTATACTAGGTCAACAACTGAAGGGGATTTTTCTTGTCGCCCCATTTTGCAAGAAAATTGGTTTCAAAGGCCTCAAAATCCACGATACTAGTTGTTGTAAGGGCTCTGAACCACTTCAAAGTCCACCTCCTGTAATTCTATGAAATCATTAAACCAGTCTAGGTGCTTTTGGGATGATATGTTTCCTTCAACATCATATAGTTTGATCCTTAGGTTATACTCTTGAGGTAAATCATGTAGTTGAGAAGGTATTATGAGAGGAGAAAATATAGTTTCCATGGTTGTTGTGAGGGGTATAAGTGGCTGTTGGTTCTGAGAAAGGATCACTATAGGCCTGGAAGATGCAGCTAAAATCAAATCTCGGAATCTCTTTTCGTCAAATATTGTCTCGTTTAAAAAATATTCAGATTTAGTTCTGAATAGAGATTACTCAAATTTCGGATCAAACTCAAGGTATTCAATGCTTGTCACTCCGTCCTTGGGTAAGGACAGATATCGCTCTAGACGCAACACTGGGGTTATTGGATTTTATTTTCTTTTATGTACAATCTTTTCATGGTCAGAGACAGGGATCACATCTTCTAGGTCTAGGTTGCTTCTGGTGTGAATTCTCTTGGGAGCCGAGGTTTCTAGCTCACACTATTTGGTGCAACTAGTATTTTGGTAATGGATTCGGCAGGGAAAACATAATCTCAACCAATAAAGTATTTGATCCACTGTCACGGTTAGGGATCAAACTAAATCTTTAAGTCATTTTTCCAAGGGAAGATTTTTCAATTTCGTCCTCGACAACTATGCCAGAATGTTAGCACTCTGTAAAAATTTTCCGGCTTATAAACAAATGACAGAGGTAACTGTTTCAACCTACTTTAGAGCTAAGAACTAGCCTTCTAAACTCATAGAGGGCTCTCTCATGTCACTTGATATATCTTTGGCAATCAGTGGCTAGATTTGGTTTGTTTTAGGGGTTTTTATAAATTTTGTTGGAAAAGAAGGGGAGGGACTCTTAGGGCTATAGAGTCGAAATTATGAAAATGAAGGAAAACAATGACTGGCCGGTAGAACTCTCTATAAGATAAAGGATAAATGAGTCAATGAATCTAAGTTGTTAATTGAGTTTAATCAGGGTGTAAGAAGAAAGAGAAAACAGATAACTGCATCAGAGCATTACTGAAATGAATTATGAATTAGTTAAGAGGAAATTCACATAGTTTAAATTTCTTAAGATGAGAGCATCAAAAGATGAATTATGATCTTTTAAATATCCAATTTAAACAGAAGACAATGAAAATGGAAATAAAGAACACAGGAAATAAATACGATGAGAGAAGACAAAACTCATATCACCACCATTAAAATCTTTTCATAGAGACCTCAAAATATTCTACATATATATTCAATTCATCTCTAGAAAATTACAATGTAATTCAAAACAACTAAGAAGGTGCCAAAGCACTTCTGCCAACATTAATTCATTCAAAATTTCTAGTAATTATACAATTCGATTACAAAGGATGAAACTGAAACGTTTCAGTGTCTAAAAACTGACTACCATAATTACAAGCCAACGATTTTGGTAGGCGAACCGATTTACAATGATTTAAACAAAACATTTCATAAACTGGGGATGGATCTCTCTGACTACTCGCCTTCCTCCGTGCCATCTATATTTCTCCAATCTCTTGTTGAACTTGCCAGTTTGGTGAAACCTGGAGGTTACTTACTGGTCCCTAGAAAATGACATTTCATCTTGCCCAGTCGCACGTTCTCCTTCCACTATGAGTTGGAAGGAATCTCGTAATCCATCATTTCCTTTATCAGAATCTCCAGATCAATGCAAGTAGCATAAGACATAGTCGACAACCCGATCTTCACTGTCTTAAACTGATTTAAAATCTCAAAATCTGTGGTTAGATATTCCACTATACTTGGTCCCTTCAAGATTTCTTCCAAACCGTCAAACTTAGAATGATCCATTATGCATTGTGTGAGGAGGGAGTTGTACTATTTTGGGTCGTGTATTTTTCCTTTTCCATCCCAAAATCCTGGGAGGCCCTTGACAAAAAAATGTTCAAATGTATCCTTAAATTCTTGTATACTTTGCTCCATTTGCACGACTTTGGTTTGAACTAAATTGAGAAAATTGTGCTTAGCGATGATCCTCCTAGCCCAAATGATTAGTGTAATTCTGTCTTTGACCCCAATGGTCTAGAGATCAGCGGTAGGGACAAAATTAAGCAAATTTATATCATTTTGGGCCCATTTAGAGGGTTTTTTCTCTAGTGTTTCATTTACAACTGTACACCTGCTTCAGGCAGTGACAACCATGTTGTCTTTGTCATTTATGACATTCAGGTATACCCTGAATTTGGCAGCCTCAACAGCGACAGAGTCCCAAATTACATGTTTATCTCATTGCAAAAGTCCTTTACCTTTCAAGCTCATTTTCAATTTTCTCACTCTTTCTTGAACCTCTTGATTTTCCTTTTGGAACTAGGTCATCTTCTCATTCTTAATTTTCATTTCCTGTTGCAGCCTTTATATATCTCCTATGAGATTCTTGATTTCCCCTTATTTCAATCTAACTTGGGACATAGCCTAAACCAGTCCATCAATGTTAGGCCCAATTTCTACAGCATAAGGTACAACAACAACTACGTCTGATGTTACTTCCTATCCTTGTGACCAACTCTATTTTTCCTTTTCCAGATGCAATACTTTGTCTTTGTAATTTAGTGATTCATGTCTAAATGTCTCCTGTTCTTTCTCTAGAGCAACCAACTCTGTTTTCTATGGATATTCTGTAGAAAACATTTTCATCTTCTTCTCCAGGCTTTGGATCATCTTTTCTTTCTCATCTAAGGAATATTTTACCCCTTGAGGGCCTTTAGAGTCAAATCTTTTGACCTGTGTCTACCAGGCTCTGCTTGATGCTTTTTCCTTCTTCAATTGTCCATCCAATTTGAGTGCATGGGTTGTCAGTCTTGAAACCCTCAAACTTAGACTCAGGTAATCTAATTATATCATGTTGTTGTCATTTCTATGGAACTTTACCTTGTCCGGGGCACCAATATTTTCATAATGCAGCCTGGTTTCAGACACTTTATCCTCATCTTCCACTACTATGTTGAATGTACTTCTTTCTATATCCCTGAATGAGAATAGGGAATACTTGTGCTGGGAGATCCTCTCTACTTCAGGTAACAAATCCCTAATTTCACTCATGGCTAGATTTCCTTTCACAATGTATTGGTTTGCCAAATATTCTTTGGATTGGTAGACTGCTCCAGGTGTCTTACTAAAGACATGTTTCTTGCTGCTGAAAACTCTTGAGCTTATTTCACCCTGTGGCATGCTCTTTGTATTAGCTTCTTCATTTTTGGTTCTTCTCTCCACCATCTCCATGGTCATTTTCTCTTTGGGCTCTTCTTCCTCCAGGTCTACTATCTGAGAAGATGGTGTGATTTTCATTTTCTTGAGAACATTTTGCTAACTACTAGCTCCCAGGGCCTCTGAACTACTCTTCTTGTTATAAAAGATCATCTTTGGAGCTTTAATGGTCAGCCTTGGAGAGGTTTTCTGTCTCTATATCTTCTTCAAGGATGACTCTACTTGTTGTGTCTGATAAGGCTGCAAAATGGCTTCCATATCTGCACAAGTTTCTAGATTTTTGAGTTTATCAAATTCTTCAACATGCGCATGCTCATAGGGACCTTTTATTCCCATCAACCTTCTTTTAGATATGACCTAGTGTGGATCATATTTCCTCCCGTGTAACTATGTAGACCCAAATTCACTTAGCTTGGCCTAGATCTGACGCAAACAGGACCTAGTCTTTACCACAAAGGGTTCTATTATGAAAGGAAACTTTAAGTTAGATGGCTTGTGCATTTTCAGAAAATGCTCCATCTCTAAAATGATCCTTTGTCTGATGAACTCTAGGGAAAATACTCTGGTATTCAATAAGACATGTAAAAGGTAAGGTCCCTCTTCATAACCATATACCCAAATTACAATAAAATGCATGAACAACATTAGATCTCCTACCCTGTTCTTTGGGTTGGGTTGTAAAGAGATTTTCATTTCTTCCAAAACCCTTAGAAGGCTTGTGCTGAAGATTAGGCTATAAGCCATGGACATGATATTTTTTATAAAAATAAGAATTGTGATACGTTTGCATTCAATCGAGATGAATGCAGCTTCATGGAATTATGTCTTACTTGTTTTCAGGAACATTCTCAACAAATGCATATAATACCTGAAATGTCTCAGTGATTGGAAATTTACCAATTGTTTGTGCACATTATCGGTGATGAAATCTTCAAAGTTGATACAGACTAGCTGACTGGACTCTGACTGAAAAAAGGTCAATAGAAAACCCAACATGACCTCTACCACAAATTTGTCGTTATCTAATCCTAAAATCTGACTAAATATGGAACAAGCCCACTGGACCTCCATAATCATGACATTTACATCCATAGGCAATGAAAGATTCTCAGACTGATGTTCAGGCTTAACAATGGTATGCAAAAATAAGGTTTTGACCTCGGTGGGGCACTCTCTGTAAACTATGATTATTTTCTCTTTCTCTAAGGGATTTGACACTGTGGCGGAAGACTCTAGTGTACCGAGAGCGTGTCGAATTGACGGGATATCTATTCTGCAGAGTACCTTTGACCCTAACTTATTCAAAATGACCTTTTCTTCCTGCAAATATTGTTCTGCACTCCAGCTTATGAACTCTGGGAAAGGGAATGCGACTTTGATAGCATAAGGGGTTATGGATGCTTGGGCTGCTTCGAGGAAGGGTATTCGTTTCCCGACATTGTCTAACAAATTGGCTCTGGATATGGAAATGGGTGAGATAGTTATTTCTGTGTCAAAAATTTCGGAGTCCCTGTCAATTAGGGATTCTTATTTAGAGGTGGGATCTTTCTCTATTACGGATAAAATGATAGGATTCATGGCCATGATGAAAAATACATGTGAATTAGCAGTGAATGTGCGAGTTTGGTTCACTGTTGAGCTTTCGTTTGACGGAGCGTTTGTTCCAATTTTAAAACGTTCAAAATATTTGAAATATCATAAAATAATGATCGAGGCCCTCCTTTTATATGCTCTTTTTGATATCGAGGTGAGGAAAAATGGTTTCGGGTAGACCAATTTTCGCCCTGATATGCCTCTGGTGGCACCACGTGTCTATAGGCTAAAACCGCGGTATTTTCCCTAGCCCTCTCTCTAGTGCTTAACCTTCGCGTTATTTCCTTGCCCGATATGTCTCCTGACCATCGATCTGGGCTGCTTAATATCTATAGCCTACCGGGCCCCATCACTTCCATGTCTCCGCTATGTTTATCTCTTTCTCTGCTATATGTGACCTGGTCCTCCAAACTATCATGCCTCCACACCAATGTAGCTCCTCACAAAATTTCGATACTTGGATTCCATCAAAAGAAAATTGTTATGGTGATAACACATACAATAGCTAATATTGCAGAAATGTATGTGAGGGAAATGGCTTGGTTGCATGGGATACCTAAGGAAATTGTCTCAGACAAATATATTAAGTTTACTTCAAATTTATGGAGGGGATTATTTAAAGGATTTTGTACAAAATTGAACTTTAGCATAGAATACCATCCACATTCATATGGGGATACAAATAGATTCAACTAAGTGATTCAGGACATGTTGAGAATGTATGTGATGCATAAGCCATATAAGTGGGAATATTACTTGCATTTGGTTGAGTTTTCCTATAATAATGGGCATCAAGCTTCATTAAATATGAGCTAATTTGAAGCTTTATATGGTATAAAATTCAATACTTGGGTGAGTTGGGACAACCCAACAAAAAGAGTAATACTTGGGCTAGAATTGCTCAAGGATATGGAAGACTAGATGGTTAGAATTAAGAAGAATTTGAAGGTAACACAATATAGGAAAAAGAGTTATGCAGATAAGAGCATGATAGCTAGAGAATTTAAAGTGAGATAACATGTTCTTTTGAAAGTGAAACCCAAGAAGATCTCATTGAAGTTGGGAAGCCATACAAAGCCAACAACCATATTTTGTGGTCCATTTGAGATATTGGAAAGAACAGGTCCAGTTGCATACATGCTTTCATTTTCTTCTTCCATGAATGTGAATAATGTATATCATTTCTTTTTTCTGAAAAAGTATGTACATGATCCTAACCATGTTATTGATTGGAATTTGATTCAGGTGGAGCCAGAAGGAGATTTTCAGGTCCAATCAGTGCACATATTTGATAGAAAAGTCAAAATGCCTCGGAATCGAGTCATAGAACTGGTAAAAGTTCAATGGACCTACTATGGTCCTGAATATGCTACTTGGGATCATGAATATGCTAGCCAAGAAGAGTACCCACGACGTTTTGAAGAATTTTGAAACTTCAATTTTTGTTTTGTATATGCACTAAGGATAGTGACAAAATAAGGGGAAGGGAAATGTGATACCCTAGTTTTGAGTCCCCATATTAATAATGTAATTTGTTTATTTGATGTAAGGACATAGTTCCTAAAACTTAAATGGGGTCATAGTGCCTAGGAAATGTAATACTTTGAACATTCCAAATAATAAAATACATCACCAGTTGCAAGACAAAAACAAAAAAGAGTTATAGGGAGATATGATTCCATGAGAGAGGTGGCTAAATTGGCCAAGTCTTTTTATTATATATTTTTTTACCCATCTTAGTTATAATTGAGAAAAGTGGTTACATAAGATTCTTGGGGGGCAGGAAATCTGGTTCTTGATTTCCAAGTAAACTTATAAACACCTCTTGTGGGTTCTTTGGGGGTTCTTCTCCATTCACTCTTTCACTTTATCATTTGGTTCATTCATTCATTTATTATTGTTCTTGGATGGGACAAGGGAATGCATTATTGAGGAAATAAGCCATTATTTTTCCTATTTTATTAATTACTGGTGTATTACAATGATGAGTTGGTGCATATATTCCTGAGATGCATTGGCATGTGCTAAACCTTGTTCACAACTTCAAATCATGAGAGTCCCAGCATGGAGATTCTTGACCACATTCACTGGATCCCTAGAGATAAGTGGAAAAGATGAGGGACTTCATAGAAATGAAGGGAATTCATCATATTTGGGTGGTATAGGTTGGAGAGAAGAGAGTTGGTGTACTTTGTATTTTTCTGTGTTGAGAAACCCTTGAGATCTTGAGTGCTCACTAGTTTGGGAAGCTAGGTGTAACTCTGGAACCCATCCTTGTGGATTCATAGCCCTGGCTTGGGGGTGAAATGATGTTGATACTTGTAACAATTGTATCAAAGGTTGGGTGGAATGTCTTTGGTCTGCAACCATTTGGTGATCGATTTGTTTTAAGACAAGTGCTCTATGTCATGTTTTTTTTTTCCTCTATATTTATATTTCGTTCTGTATTACTTATTATCTCTGAGATATGTATCTTAATGTGCCTTGTTTCTGGTTATTATTGTGCATGGCATGATTAAGCATTATTTTTAAATCTAGCATGAATCTTGATTATTTCATGTACATTTATTGCATTTATTTTGTGCTTATTTATAAATTAATTTCTATCAAAATTTGAAATCAGTTCTTGAATTGTGTTTTGAAGTAGTGTGGCCAACCTTATAGTGGTTGGGTATGTTATATATTATTGGCTTTGATCTTAGAATATAATTACTAAACTATAAGGACATTTAAACATGCACATTATGAGTTGTCTTCCACTATAAAATGAAAATAGAATGAATTTCCATTTAAATGTAGGACTTATTTACTATTGGTGGTGCATTGAATGATTTTGTAAATTCTTTTTCCCATGATTCAAGTTGTTTCACTTGTTGAGAAGTGCCCTCAAGGATATGGTATGTTAAATATGTTGCAATTTCCTCATTCAACAAACTTATTACCTTATCAATTTAAACTTGAAAATGACTTCTAATATTTGAAGGTAGGAATATACTTTATATAATATTTTGGAAAGTACCTCCTAACCTCATAATAAGATTTCAAAATTGTGTTCTCATAAAGACACACTTTTTCATGTTCAAATTGTTGGATTAATGAGAGGGGGGTTGAATTAGTAATAACGTAATTATAATCCTTTTTCTTCAAATAATCTAAGTGTTATATCAATGTAGAATTATTGTCCAATAATGAGCAATAAGAAATGAACAATCACACACATACACAATACACCAGTTTTTTACGTGGAAACCCAAATCGAGAGAAAACCATAGAATGATTTTTCTTATATGTCTTGAAGAATTACATTTATTGGAAGCACCAACTTCCTTTGTTTTCCAGCTGCAATAGGAAGGACGCTCCAACCCCCTAGTTTCTCAGGCTACAACCTGAGGGAAGCTCCAACTCTCCAATTCTCTGGCTACAACCAAAAGGAGGCTACAACCCCCTATGTTCTCCAACTACAACATGAAGGTGGCTACAACCACTTGTCATTTCCCCTTCCAAACGCCCCGAAGTAGAAGTAGAATGATGGAACCACTGTCACACTATCACTGTGAGATATACCGATGTAAACATGTACCAATAAACATGAACCATGCATCAACTTGTACCTCAACCTGTAATCAACATGTACCATAAGCAAGTGCATAAACCATGCACCAAGTATGTACCAATCATGTGTCAACTACTCATCAACTATGACTCATCAATATGTACCAACATCATCAACTATACACCTCATGTATGTGCCAACTCATCAACTACTTGTCTCAACCATGTACCCAACTTATACCTCAACCAAAAGACATCATCAATTTCATCATAAAAATATGATTTATAACTCTGTAATAGAACTGGTGTATATGATCACATACCTTCAAACCTTCCTTAACTTTAAACAACAAGAGACTAGCATTTACATCAAACTTTTCTTTAGTCTCACATGACTAGTTTTGGATTAGTCAACAACCCTAACTTGAAATAATCATAACTTTGTACCTGTAATGAATAAATATATGAAAGTGATACACAATGTTCTTCAGTGTGTTTTATGCAATTTATCGAGTTTTCACTACTTGGAACCTCTCAAAAAAGTAGTTATAGCAAAAATGGAATACCTTGTTGAATTTTGCATTATTCTAGAGAGCGACCTTGTAGAGATTTCCTCGCATAGAATATTTGTTGAATCAATATGAAACTGTTAAAATGCATACTAGAGACTGTAATATAACCAACACATCTGGTCTTACTTAATTTGGATCTATTATGAATAATTTATGACATTTTTACCCGAAACACTTGTTTTTGACTAGTTTTAGGACTAGCCACAAACCCTATTTTCCACAGAGTGTAACTCCAAAAATACAACGACCCGCAAGCTTAATTTTTTACCACAGATACTTGGATATGTTTCCTCAATGGCATAGAAATTTGATGGTCTGAATAATTCTAGAAAAAACTTTATTGCGAAAATGGTGAGATGACCTATAAATAACATACCTTATAAAGCATCATCAAAAGAATTTATCCTTCCTTGAATTCCGGCCTTCTTTTCTTCGCCTTCCCTCAGAAATTCGGCTTCGATGTCCTTTGGTTACCTAATACACCTATAGGTATTCAATATTCTAAAGTGTATCTAAAATAAGAGAGCCTTGCCTCTTATTTATACTCTCCAAGTAGCTTCCTTAAAAACATCTTCTAGGTCATTTGCCCACTTTCCTTATTTTAGGGTTAACCCACTTCTAATTTCTCCATTAAATTTATTATTTAAATAATTTATTTTGTATTCACTTTGAATTATAGTACACTCATCAATTCACTTTATTATTTACCTTCTAAAATCTCTTAAACCACTTTGACTACTTTGAAATTTTGGGGCTTCTAGATGAAATAAGAGGGTCCTCCAACTTCATAAGGCCATAAATCTCAAACCATGAGGAGTTATGTGACGTTCCACATACCACCAGAAATGGAATGACATGTACCAGCCATATAAAATAGTATTACCTACAAATATATCAAAACTCATACCATTATCCATCAAACAAACTTAGGTCCATTACCCAAACCTCGGTTCTCCAACTTCTCATGGCCATAACTCTCTAACCATGAGGAGTTATGTGACGTTCCACATACCACCGAAAATATAATGAAAATAAGTATCCATATAGGATAGTTTCAATGAAAAATTCACTGACCTTCATCTCATTATTCCACAAATAAGCATGGGTTCTCTATCCATACTTCTAGAATAACTCAATCCGTAAAGCATCTTCCCGTGAGGGATTTCACCATAAGGGGACCACTTTGGAGTTCATCCATTTCTACTTATTATCAACCATGACAAGATAATAATGATTCATATTTACATCAAACAATCTTGGTTCCATTACCCAACCTTTGTGCTACGGGGCTTTCTTCAAGGGTTGGCATCAATGACAACCAACCTTAATCAACAATCTCCCCCTTTGGCATTGATGGGAACACTCTGATCCAATATTGAAATCATATCACTCATGCTCCCCCTAGAAACATACCTTTGTCCTCTGCATATGATAAATTTCCTCCCCCTAGAACCATGCCTCTGTCCTCTGTATCTGATAAATATCTCCCCCTTTGTCATAAATGGAAAATGTATCTTTCCATCCGGGGTTGCTCCCCCTGAATGAACTATCTTCTTATGGTTCTTCCTCGTGTACATCTAAGACATATAAGATAAGCATTCAAAAAAAATTATTTTGGAGTAGAAATAAATCTGAGTCTCTGGCGAAGATACGCAAAGGCTTCCCGTGGAAGTGGTTTTGTAAAGATGTCTGCCACTTGTTCTTTTGTGCCCACATACTCAACTCTGATGTTCTTTTCTGCAACCTGTTCCCATAAAAAGTGATACTTTATTGGAATGTGCTTCGTCTTGGAATACATCACCAGATTCTTTGAGATACTGATGGCGCTTGTATTATCACAATATATTGGAATGGGCTCATCATACTCAACCTGTATATCTGTCATAGTTTGTTTCATCCAAACAACCTGTGTACAACATGATGTTGCTGCAATGTACTCTGGCTCAACTGCAGATATGTATACTGATGATTGTTTCTTGCTTAGTCATGATACTAAACACTCACCCAAGTAGAATGTTGCTCCACTGGTGCTTCATCGGTCATCAGTACAACCTACCCAATCTGCATCTGTGTAGGCAATAAGTGATAGATCCTTTCCTTTTGGATACCATAATCCAAACTCTTTTGTTCCTTTGAGATATCTGGAAATTATCTTCACTGCTAATACATGTGATTCCTTTGGTGTTGCTTGAAATCATGCCATCTATCCAACTGCATGCGTTACATCTGGTATGGATGCTTTCACATATAGTAGGATGCCAATCATTGACCTGTATTGCCTCTGATCTTTAGAATTTGAATCATCATCTTTGCTCAACTTGAAACGGGTTTGCATGGGAGTGATAACTGGTTTTCAATATTCCATATCGAACCTTTTTAGCATTTCTATGATATACTTGGTTTGAGAAATAAAAATTCCTTGGTTACTTTCGCATATCTAATGTCTCGGAAAGAAGGATAGTTCTCCAAGTAATGAAATTTCAAATTCATTCTGCATATCTTTTGCAAATTTCTCACTTAACCTGTCATCATTACTACCAAAAATAATATTATCAACATAAACTTCAATTAATAAAATATTACCTTGACTTACCTTGATGTAGAGGTTGTTGTCTGCACTTCCTTTTCTGAACCCCGCCTGTTGCAGATGCTTATCCAGTCTAAAGTACCATGCTCTAGGAGCCTGTTTTAGACCATACAAGGCCTTCTTTAATTTGCACATATAATCTACATTTTCTGACAACTGAAATCCTTTTGGTTGTTCAATGTAGACTTCTTCTTCAAGTTCCCAATTCAGAAAAGATGATTTAACGTCCATTTGATACATTTTAATATTTTTGGAGCATGCATAAGCTAAAAGAAAATGGATTTCTTCCATTCTGGAAACTGGGGAAAATGTCTCTTCAAAGTCGATTCCTTCAACCTGTGCATATAATTTACATACCAATATAGCTTTGTTCCTTGTAACATGTCCATCTTCATTCAATTTATTCCTAAAAACCCACTTTGTGCCGATCACATTCTTATTCTTTGGTCTTGGAACTAGTTCCCAAGTGTCATTTTTCTCTATTTGATACAATTCTTCATCCATGGTCTTATTCCAAGATTCATCCTTGCTGGCTTCTTCAAAACAGTTTGGTTCAATTGTATATAAGAGTGCTAGGTGTTTTTGTTCTGGTGAACAAATTCTTCTTCCAGTCTCAACTCCTACATCTTTGTTTTCGATAATCTGATATGAAGTATGATTCTTCTGTACTCGTTTACTGGGTATCTTTGGAGACACTTGCCGAACTTGCTCTTCTACTTCTGTCAGATTCTCTTCATCTTCCTCTTCTACTTCTTTTTCATCTTCTACTTCTTCTTCTAAGGGATGTTTCATTGATTTATTTTCTTCCTTTGATTCTGGTCTGCATGTTTCATCAATTCTTACGTTGTTGTTTTCCACAACTTTGTTCAATCTTAGATTTTAACACTTGTATGCTTTCCTTGTACTTGAGTAACCAACACGTACTCCTTTGTCCACACAAGAGTGAAACTTTCCCATTCCGCCATCTTTTGTTTTGATATAATATTTGCTTCCAAAAACTCTGAAGTTCTTTACATTTGTTGGTCTTCCTTTCCATATTTTGTAAGGAGTTTTGTCAGTGTTGTTTCTGAGAATTACTCTATTTTGAATGTGAAATTTTGTATGCACTGCCTGTGTCCAAAAACTATCTGTCGATTTCGAATCTATTAACATTATTCGAGCCATCTCATGTACTATCATGTTCTTTCTTTCAACAACTCCATTCTCTTGAGGTGTCCTAGCAACGAAGAAGTTACTTTTTATTCCATGATTGTTGTAGTAGTCCATAAATTCCTTTAAGGTGAACTGTCCTCCATTATCAGATCTCAAGCATTTGATTTTTGAATGCATTTCATTTTCAACCATTTCCTTGTAGACCTTGAAGTTTTCAAAAGCTTTTGACTTATTCTTGAGAAAACAAACTGCAGTCATTCTTGTATAATCATCAACTAATAACATGAAGTATTTCTCACCTTTAAATCCCTTTGTTTTAGTTGGTCCAATTAGATCAGTATGCAAAATTTCTAGTGGTCTTGTCATTGAATATTCCTTTGATTTAAATCTGGTCTTTGTTTTATTTCCTTGTTGACAATGCTTGCATAAAGTGTTGGTTGGTTTCTTGATCTGGGGCATTTCTCTAACTGCTTATATTTTTCTGACTTTGACAAGGTTATCAAAATGTATGTGCCCCATTCTTCTGTGCCATAGCCAACTTTCATCTTCCTTTCCATACAACACTTTTCATTTCCAATTTCACTTAACACATATATGTTGCTTGAATTTCTTGCAGTTGTAGCGACCAATTTCCCTGAACCTTATTTTCTTATCTCACACTTTTGTGAATCAAAAGTAACTTTATGAACTTGGTAACACATTTGACTCACACTTAGAAGATTATGTTTCATATCTTCTACTAGTAGAACATTTTCATCCTTTTCATTCTTGTTCCCAATTTGAACTGTTCCTTTTCCAATGATTTTGGATGAATCATCATTTTTGAAGGAGGTAGATCCATCTCTTTCCTTTCGTAATGTAAGAAAATTGTCTCTATCACCTGTCATGTGTTTTGAACATCCATTGTCAATATACCAACTGCGTTTCTTATTCTTAGCTGTTAGAGAAATTGTGCATTCTTCATTGCTATATTGATCTTGCTTTCTTATCCATGTCATTTTCTGAGGTTCTTGTCTGTGACTGTTGTTATTTTGTTGAGGTTATTTAGGAAGGACCGTCATTCTGCAATCTTTGGCCACATTTCCAAAATTGTTACATTTGTAACATTCCACTTCAATGCTCAAAGATTCAAACCTGTTGTAACTTCTTCTTTGTGTTTCACTAAGTCTTCTTGAATAACCCTTTTGTGTATGACTCTCAAAGTTGTTATTGTTCCTGTTGTTAGCTCTGCAATTACAACTTTATGTTCAAAATTATTACTTGCATAACATAAACCAAAAAATATAGTTTGATACCTGGGAGTTGAATATATTCTGAAAGGAGGTGCTCTTATGAATCCTTCTTCTTCTCGAGGCCTATCTGTCTAATGTTGATTCTGAAATCTGAATCTTCTTGGTGGAGGAGTATCCCTGTAATCTTCCTTGTATATCTTCCTATCCCCTTTGATTGTTTTTGCATAACTTTTTGGATATGTTTCTTGCTCTGTTGTTTTGGAGCTTGATCCCTTTTCTGTCTTATTGTATCCAAGTCTAGACTTGTCAAGATGAGATTTTTGTCTACTGATAATGTCATCCAGAACTTTTGAGCTATTCTACATATTTTTCTTTTGAATATCCTTACTTAGTGCGACAATCTCTACTTCCAAGATTCCAATGATCCTGTCCTTTTATTCTAGCTTTTCTTTGAGTGCTTCATCAATTATTTTATCTTCTTCTATTTGAACCTTCAATTTTTTGATCATTTGTTCTAGTTCTTGAGTATTCTTTTTCTTGTCTAGTTCTTCTTGTGGTTTCTCATGGTTTCTTCTTTTCTCTTCTGATAACTTCTATGGAACACATGAATTCTTCTCGATAGTCAACTTCTGCTTCTTCAATTTCTTCTTCGACTTCTTCATATTCTTCTTTGACTTCTTCATACTCTTCTTTGGAGTATTCTTTGTCAGAGTCTTTTACTTCCATGAATAAAACGCTTCCTATCTCACTGTCAGTGACTTCATCTTCATCTAATGATGAGATGTCTTCTTTGGTGCATAAGCGTTTCTTGAAAACTTTCTTTGTAGTTCTTTTGTCTTTATATGTGTGTTTTCCTTTTGATTAACCTTCATCATTTCTCTTTTTCTTATGAGGACATTTGTTAGCAAAATGACCAATACCATCACAATCAAAACAAATTAAAGTAAGCTTACCTCTATACCTACCGTTGGTTCCCTTGTTCAGTATTTTGATGAAGTTGGCCACTTCTTCATCATCTTCCGAGACGTCACTGTTGCTACTATATTCTTCTTGTTCCTTTTTCTTTTGCTTTGATCTTTTGGATGCTTTGAAGGTTGCTTCTTTTACATCTGGATTTTCCTGTTCAGTTCTCATTTCATATGATATGAAGATTTCATGCAGTTCGTCCATGCTTATTGATTTTAGATCTAATATTTCTTCTAGTGTTGATATCTTAGGGTTAAATATCATAGGAAGAGATATTAGTACCTTTTGAACAATTACAGATTCTTCGATTTCTTCTACCAATCCTATGATTGCATTCACTGTTTCATAGACTTGTAAGAACTAGGCTGCAATATTCTCATCTTCCTTCATTTTTAGTTGTTCGAACTGACCTCTGTAAGTTTGAAGCTTTGTTGCTTTGACTTTTGTATATCCTTCATAAATATTTTGAAGCTTGTCACAAATCTCTTTAGCATATTTACAATGTGCAACTTTGGTGAATACCGTATCATTGATACCATTCAAAAGTGCATTTTTGTCTTTGGAATTATTCTCATTGAGTTTCACTGCTTTTTCATTTGTTGGTGGAACTGCTGGTGTTGTGTATCCATCTACAATTGATTTCCAAACTTGAAATCCCTTTGCTTGTATATATGTCTTCATCCTTATGCTCCAAAAAGAATACTTATGTCCATCAAACTGTGGTATTCCATTTTTATACAAGTTGGTACTCTCCATGATCTACCTTTCAGTGGTTAAACTGATTTCTGAAGGAACCTGCTCTGATTCCAATTGTTGGATTACTGAGAGGGGGGGTGAATCAATAATAACGTAATTATAATCCTTTTTCTTCAAATAATCCAAGTGTTATATCAATGTAGAATTATTATCCAATAATGAGCAATAAGAAATGAACAATAACACACATACACAGTACACCGGTGTCTTATGTGGAAACCCAGATTGGGAGAAAACCACGGAATTATTTTTCTTGTATGTCTTGAAGAATTACATTCATTGGAAGCACCAACTTCCTTTGTTTTCCAGATGAAATTGGAAGGAGGCTCCAACCCCCTAGTTTCTCAGGCTACAACATGAGGGAATCTCCAACTCCCCAATTCTCTGGCTACAACCAGAAGGAGGCTACAACCTCTATGTTCTCCGGCTACAACCGGAAGGTGGATACAACCACTTGTCCTTGCCCCGTCCAACCACCCTGAAGTAGAAGTAGAATGATGGAACCATTGTCACACTATCACTGTGAGATATACCGCTATAAACTTGTACCAATAAACCTGAACTATGCATCAACCATGCATCAACCTGTACCTCAACCTGTAATCAACCTGTACCATAAACAAGTGAAACAAACATGCACAAAGTATGTACCAATCATGTGTCAACTACTCATCAACTATGACTCATCAATATGTACCAACATCATCAACTATACACCTTATGTATGTGCCAACTCATCAACTACTTGTCACAACCATGTACCCAACTTGTACCTCAACCAAAATACCTCATCCATTTAATCATCCAAATATGATTTATAACTCTGTAATAGACCTGATTTATATGATCACATATCTTCAAACATTCCTTAACTTTAAACAACAAGAGACTAGAATTTACATCAAACTTTTCTTTAGTCTCACATGACTAGTTTTGGATTAGTCAACAACCCTAACTTGAAATAATCATAACTTTGTACCTATAATGAATAAATATATGAAAGTGATACACAATGTTCTTCAGTGTGTTTTATGCAATTCCTCCATGTTTCACTACTTGGAACCTTTCAGAAAAATAGTTATAGCAAAAATGGCATACCTTGCTGAATTCTAGATTATTCTAGAGAGAGACCTTGTAGAGAAATCCCCGTATGGAATATTTGTTGAATAGATATGAAATTGTTACAAAGAATTCTAAAAACTGTACTCTAACCAACACATTTTTTCTTATAGAATTTGGATCTGTTATGAAGAAGTTATGATGTGTTTACCTGAAACACCTGTTTTTGACTAGTTTCAGGACTAGCCACAAACCCTATTTTCCATGGAGTGTAACTCCAAAAATACAACAACCCACAAGATGGTTTTTTTACCATAGATACTTGGATATGTTTCCTCAATGGAATATCAATTTATCATTCTGAATCATTCTATAAAAAACATTATTGCAAAAATGGTGAGATGACCTGTAAATAACATACCTTAGAAAGCATCATCAAAAGAATTTATCCTTCCTTGAAATATGGCCTTCTTTTCTTCACCTTCCCTCAGAAATTTGGATTATATATCCTTTGGTTACCACAGAAACCTATAGGTATTCAATATTGTCAAGTGTATCTAAAATTAGAGAGCCTTGCCTCTTATTTATACTCTCCAAGTAGCTTCCTTAAAAACATCTTCCAGGTCACTTTGCCCACTTTCCTTATTTTAGGGTTAACCCACTTCTGATTTCTCCATTAAATTTATTATTTAAATAATTTTTTTTCTATTCACTTTGAATTATAGTACACTCATCAATTCACTTTATTATTTACTTTCTAAAATATTTTAAACCACTTTGACTACTTTGACCTTTTGGGGCTTCTAGATGACATAAGAGGGTCCTCCAACTTCGTAAGGCCATAACTCTCAAACCGTGAGGAGTTATGTGACGTTCCACATACCACCAGAAATGGAATGGCATGTACCATCCATATAGAATAGTATTACCTTCAAAAATATCAAAACTCATACCATTATACATTAAACAAACTTGGGTCCATTACCCAAACCTGGGTTCTCCAACTTCTCATGGCCATAACTCTCTAACCGTGAGGAGTTATGTGACGTTACACATACCACCAGAAATGGCATGACAAGAACTATCCATATAGGATAGTTTCAATGAAAAATTCATTGACATTCATCTCATTATTCCACAAATAAACATGGGTTCTATGACCATACTTCTAGGATAACTCAATCTGCAAAGCATCTTCCCGCAAGGGCTTTCACCATAAGGGGACCACTTTGGAGTTCATCCATTTCTAATTATTATCAACCATGACCAGGAAATAATGAGTCATATTTACATCAAACAATCTTGGGTCCATTACCCAACCTTTGTGCTACAGGATTTTCTTCAAGGGTTGACATCAATGACAACCAACCTTAATCAACACAAATGGATTCTAAGCTCCTTAGAAACTCCATGTCCTCCTCCTTGATTTCTATTCTTTTTTTTGAATTCCTTATGAGTATGCTCCATTACTTCATTCCTTAACCATCCCAAAATATAAGGATTAATATTTATAGTCATGTTAAGAGTATGGGCCCTTTGGACATCGATATACATAAACACCTCATATTTTAAACAATAACAACACAACCAGATCCACTCACTCGAAAGAATGACATTCCTACAATGTCAATGACTTTAAATATTTATCATGATTGCATGTATACCACCATTATTAAATAATGGTATGATGAACTTAACATAAATTGATGTAGTACCTTTCCTCATATGCATATGCATCATTACCTATGCACCCTTGCAAATGAAATATGTCAAATCATTTATAACACTTCCATACCCTCACTAGTTTTTTATACATTTATTCATCTAGTAGGCATTCAATAACCTATATAAACAATACATCCAATGCATATGATTTGCAAGATACCAGATATATAAAATATGCAAAACATAAATAAAATGCTAGAAATGGCAGAATAACAGTAAAATATCCAGCATAATCTTCACAATACACAGAAATGACATACGAAATAGCAATAGAAAAGCACTTTGATTCAGAAATCAATGTTCACAGGCCTCTTCGAGGGGGCAACCTCCAGTCGAGTAGCGCTCTGTTACAATAATCTCCAAGCTAGGGTTTTCATACCCTCGACCCTTATTTATACTAAATATGTCTATTAAGAGAAGCATCTAGAGGAAGATCCT
>ML786066.1:0-10329 GCA_009831015.1 Picea engelmannii | reverse complement strand
TTTGCCCTGTGCTATAGCTCTCTGATATACGTGCGGGGTCCAACAGTAGTACTCGGCCCAATATCTCAGGGCACTAACTAAGGAGGATAGACCGTACCCTTAACCGTACTACCCGACTACCCAGGTACTAGAGAGTATCTTCCTGAGTGTTGTTCTCGGTGACACTATAGCAGTCCGGCGGCCGATAGGTTTATCTAAAGAGGGCTTCAAGAAATCTAGGCCGATCCATACACAGGTGTTGTCTGATGCGCTACCACTCGAAGGGGTACCAACGGGGGTTACAAGGGTGGCCAACAAATGTGCGCTTAAGAACCACTTGTATTTCCTGCGTGTATGAATCCCTCAACCGCGGGTTTATGCGCGTAACGACAAATCTCTGTGGCTTAAAGACGCTGGAATACGTCTCTACCCTGAAAAAAAATACCCACAATTTCTGCTAAGGAAAGTGCTTTGATACCACTTGCAAGATACCAGATATATAAAATATGCAGAACATAAATAAAATGCTAGAAATGGCAGAATAACAGTAAAATATCCATCATAATCTTCACAATACATAGAAATGATATACGAAATAGCAATATAAAAGCACTTTGATTCAGAAAGCAATGTTCACAGGCCTCTTCGAGGGGGCAACCTCCAGTCGAGCAACGCTTTGTTACAATAATCTCCAAGCTAGGGTTTTCATACCCTCGACCCTTATTTATACTAAATATGTCTATTAAGAGAAGCATCTAGAGGAAGATCCTTCTAGAAGCGGAAGCTTCTATTAGGTCTTCTTACATCCGCCTTATTCTATTTTATTGAAAGGTCTCATTAATATTGACCTTTATTACATCCGAATACATTGATCTACCTATGTGCGGGTTAGGACCTTAACATGATTATTTACTAACATTTCTATTCAAATTGTATTAAACATATAGATAATTTCACTCATATTCCATCATAACATCGTCATTTATCATTAGTTAAGACCCACTTAAAAAACAATGGTTATGTTAACAATAATTAGTAAACCTATAAAATTCAATCATATTGAATGGGGATCTTGTTTGATGCTAATTCATCTAATTGCTTATAGTTAAGCTCATTGTACACTTATCTTTTATGATGATATGGTTCCCTAAGCTTACGTGCAACCCAATTTTCTCCATCTCATCCCAAATTTGAACAAATTTTGTTTTCTAAATGCCTATAGTTGGATGAACCTTATCATAAAGTTTTGAAATTATTTGAATTTCATGAAGAATCTTCAAACTATTATAATTCCAAAATGACGAGCACAACATACAATTTTGGACATTCAGTGAGGAGTCAACTAGAATTGGTAACACATGTTTCACTAAGTATTAGGTATGAGTTAGTTAAATACTAAGAAGCTTCATTTATAATTAATTATGAAAGAACGTACTTTTTTGTCATTTGTTTTATTCATAGGACAACTATTCATAATATTCAATTTTCTATTAGATAAGGTTGATTGAATGTCTATAATATAATATGATCATCCAACTTTTCTTCCTATCTTTTTTTTTTCCAAAAAAATATTTCAATTCTATTAAGAAATTAACTTATGTCAAGATATAAACATAAATTTAACTTATAATAAATGTGTATATCTTACTAGGAGTAAGTTTGGTGACATTATATAAACTTTGAAAATACTACAAATAGTATCCCTTTCTTGAATTTTAATTTCATCTAAAACCATGTGTATATATTTTTTATCGAATGTATCAAGCCTCTAATTTGATCCCATTTTCATTGCTAGTTACCCTTTTTGACGTATCATAACTCTCTCTTTACCACATGTATATATGTTTTATCGAATGTATCAAGCCTCTAATTTGATCCCATTTTCATTGCTAGTTACCCTTTTTGACGTATCATAACTCTCTTTACCACATTATTGTTACTCTTTATTATATTTTCCATGCAAAAGTCCTTCGAGAGATCAAAAGGTAATTTTGTTGATTAACTAAAGATTTTCCATCATTTTTAATGAATTGGAAGATTGAGATTTGTTTTATTGCTAATGATGATTAACCAGTGCACGTCTTGTAACTCACACGGGGATCATGTAACCCACCTCATCATTTCGCATATAACCTATCTTCTAGAAGAGGATCGAAGACATGGGTTCTTCTCCTAGATGCCTTGACACACATCTATGTTCATCATATCAACTCCGGAGAAAACGGGGTAGGCACTATTCTTCAGTCAAATCCTACGGTCAGCTAAACCCAAAACAACGTGTCTAACAAAGGATTTGGTCATGGTCGATATTGGAGATATTATCGTGGATTGACATGTCATGAGAATATCATTTGATATGATTTCTAACCTATCCTGGTTAGAGGAATACATGAATATTGAATTCTATCTATCTTCCATGTCTTTCATTGTTGTAATCAATGCGTTCAAGGCATGGAATAGGGGATCCGTTTTAAGTATTCTTGCATGCTCTTGTGAGACGAATGTCTATATAAACTAAGCCTAGATGGTGTAAAGGACATGAAACATTATCAGATCATTACTCTATTTTCATGAGTTTGTATTGTTGAACTTTTAATCCATTAATATAAAGTGATTGTGCTAATGTTCTGAAACAAATTATTGTGTTTATAATTCATTCTTAAACATGTGATCCTTATAGTAGCGTGAATTCAGTTAGGAGGCACCACCAACTGAGATCAGATTGCAATTTACTTTATTTAGTTTACATTTCATTATAGTAAGGATTATTTCAGTTAAATATCATATTAGTTTATTTCTATTTCCAATTGTTCAATTGAATTCTAGGTTAATATTTCTTGTATGAGTTTTGTGTGTGGATCCTTGTAGAGAATATATCTACCATTAAAGACCAAAAGGAAAGTTGTATTTTACATTGTGTCATGCGAACATTCAATTGATGATAATGAAAGAATGTTATTTGAGCCATTAAAAATACCATGTCATCAGTCTAGTGAACAAGTGACATTTTGTTGGGACAGGGGCAGACCTAGGGTTCAACTCTAACAGCGCACCAACAAACTCAAATTATTGTTCCTTTCAGAAACACCTGTGAAGAAGATGAAGTCTCACCTGAAGTAGCAATAGGGGGTTGTAGGACACAAGTGTCTACAACCAGGGGAAGTACACGATGATTCCATAATAGCTCTGTAAGATAAATTAAAGATTGTTTAATTGTCTTATACTTAGCTTCACGAAGTTATTTTAGATCTCCTATCTTTAATGGTGAAAACAACCATGCAATAATAGTATAACAGATAGTAAATAACACAACATCAACCACAAAGAACAACAAGATTTACATGGTTCACCCTCTCCCTAGGGATACATCCACAAAACTGTGTTTCTTGATATAATAGACAAAAGAATATAGTTATATCTGCTCACTTAGTTGTATATCCTTCTTTATCTCTCATCTTTATATCCCCTCCCTGTGCACCCAGCTACATGATTGATCTTCGCACCTAGTTGAAGATCCAGAATACAAGAATTCTCTATGGCATACACCTTTTCAATTGAATCTCTATATCAACAACAACCCTCCCCACTCTTCTAGACCTATATTTATCCTTCTATGACTCTTAGAAACCCTAGACCGAATTCCAGGTGAAAAAATCCTAGGTGTTAAAACCCTAGGTCCACCTAACCCACCTTTTAAGGACTTCGCCACTCTGTCCTTCCTTCTTCTCCGTGAGGTGCTCCAAAGAACTTATTATTGTCTTCTTCCGCTTGTCGACTTGTCCACGATCTATACTCTTTGCTTCTTTGTTCTGCTTGATCTTCTCTTTCAACGACTTGCTTTCCCTTACTTCGCTCCTTCTTTTGTGCTTCCTTAACCACTTCAACCCTTCCTTGATTTGTGTGTCTTCCTTACACTTCATGATTTGTATTTATTCTTCCTTAATATTTGCTTTCTCCCTTGATACATGGCCAAGGGTCAACATGCCCCCAACACTCACATGTGACTCATCCCAAGTCACTGTAGGGTTGAACCTTTTGTATTACTTCGACTGTAGACTATGCAGAGAAGCCTGTGTTTTCTGCTCTATCCCTCCCTATTGTGTGCAAACTGTCTTTTTTGTGTCTGGTACCTAATTTCAACTACACCTGGTACATATACCCTTCTTCCTTGCTTTTATTGAGAGCTGCAGGGAAAATGGTTGTCACAGTACAACTTCAACTGAATCCCATTTACTAAACCATCCTTCCATTCTCTCTTAAGAGTCTTCAACTGCGCATCTCCTCCTTCTATAACATAGGTGACTTCGAATGGTCCAAGCCAATGTGTCTTGAACTTTCCTACATGCTTCATGAACTTGTTTTCATATAACAATACCAAATCTCCTTGCTTAAATGATTTCTTCTTGATATGTCTGTCATGGTGAGACTTTTCTCGTTCTTTTTGTACCTGTTGATGAAAACCTGCAATGAACCTGTATTCCTCTAATTCCATCAACTGTGCGAGCCTGTCTTGAATAGCGCCAGTGTCATCCATACCTATAAATGCTGCAATTCTTAAACTAGGAACCAAGTATTCCATAGGTACCACAACTTCCAATCCATATACTAACTTAAAGGGAGTCTGCATAGTTAACTTTTTTCAAGTAGTTCTATAAGCCCATAACACTAATGGAATTCTCAAATCTCAATCATCTCTATTAACACTGCAAATCTTAGTCAGCGTTGTCTCCAAGATCTTATTGAAGGCTTTGACTTTACCATTCTCCTATGGGTGGTATGAAGTTCTCTTTTGATGGTGAACTTCGAACTCCTGAGTCAAGGATTCAATAGTTTTGTTGATGAAGTGTGTTCCTTCAACACTCATAAGGATCTTTGGGCATCCAAATTTGGTTATGATATCATCAAAAATAAACTGCACAGCTGTAGCTACACGATAATCCTTAACTGCTCTTTCTTTTGCCCATATGGTCAAATATTATGTGGCAGTGATAATGTATCGAACTCCTGTGCACTTCCTTGGTGGGTTGATAGGTCCCACAAAGTCAATAGCCCATTTCTAAAGGCATCTCATCCCTTCTTGATGACTTCCCTATTCTTTGACATACATCGCAGGCTCTGTAGTATTCCTTAGCATCCTTGTGTAAAGTGGACCACCGGAGGCTAGCTCTGAGAACCTTCTACACTATTTATTTCCCTGCATAATGGCCTCCTGTGATGCCTTCATGTGCTTCTGCAAGGATCAATGGTATTTTAGACTCCATAACACATCTTCTCAAGATCTCATCTAGTCCCATTTTATATAACTGTCCAGCTATAAGTTAAAAATCTTCATCGCAGACTACCAATTGTTTCTTCTGAATAACTGTGTACTCGTGAGGTTCCATTCCCGTGGACCAGAACTAGAATATCTCAGTGAAGTGATCATCGAATTTTCTGATGGCCAACAACTGTGCATATGGCAGTGTATCATCCAAGATGGTAGGTTCATCACCATGTTCTAATCTGGATAAGTGATCAGGTCCTTTATTCATCCTTCCCAGCTTGACCACGATCTCAAAGTCATACTCCTAGAATAATAGTATCCATATGCATATTCTTCCCCCCATTACTATCTTGTTAAATAAGTACTTCAATGCAGAATGATCAGTGAACATATTAAAATGTCCTCCCAACAAGTAGTGTCTAGACTTCTATAGTGCATATACCATAGTTAAGCCTTCTCTTTCAGTGGTAGTATAATTCCTTTCATATGTAGATAGATTCTTGCTAGAAAAGGCTATAGGGTGGTCAATATATCCTTCTCTTGGATATGCTAATACTGCTCCTAATGTAATGGACAAAGCATCGACATGAACATTGAACTCCTTACTCCAGTCTAGAAAAACCAGGATACACGCAGTGACCATTTTCTTCTTTAGTGTGTCGAAGCTCTGCTAGAATTCTTTTGTCCATTGAAACTTACTATCCTTATTTAGTACCTTCTCCATGGGTGTTGTTATCTATGCGTAACCCTTAATAAACTTTCTATAATATCCAGTGTGCCATAATGCAGTGCGCAACTATCTAACCAAAGTAGGAGGAGGTAGATCAACAATGATAACAATATTAGAAGGATCTACCAACAACCCCTTCTTACACACAATGTGTCCTACCAACACTGCAAAAGGTGAAAATAAAATACACTTCTTAAGGTTCAAGGAAATCTAACATTTCCTACACTTATCCAACATTAATCTCAAACATTCAATATGGTCTTTCAACAGACTAAAAATGGTCTAGTAATCAAAGTATGCCTCCAAAAACTTATTTAAAAATTACTTAAATGCTTCGACCACCACTCTGAAAAAGATGGTTGGTGCATTCTTCAGCCCAAAAGGCATCATGGTGTACTAAAAAGAACCCCATTCTATTGCAAATGTAGTCTTATGTCCGTCCTCCTTAGCAATTCTGATCTGGTGATAGCCTAAAAATCCATCTGTGAATGAATAAAATTCCTATCCTCCTACATTGTCTAGAACTTCATCAGTAAAAGGTGTAGGAAATGGGTCATGTAGACATGCATCATTCAATTTCCTTAGATCTACACAGATTCTGATTTCTCCTGATTTCTTATCCTGGACCACCATATGGTTGATCCATTCAGATTCTTCAACTGGTTCTATGATTCCTACTTCCAAAATTCTATCTAATTCAATCTTAACTTTCTTCTTGTTCCTGGGATTCAGTCTATAAGGCCTCTTATTGATAGGTCTTTCATATTCTCTCAAGGGGATCTTCATTTCTCCCATGGGCCCTTTAATTCCCTTCATGTCTGTGAACTTGGTTAGAAACAAGTCTTGATACTCATGTGATAGTTTTGTAATCTTACTAATAGTAGCATCATCCCAATAGTCTCCAACATTTTTCAACTTAGGTGTTTTCTCTGTTCCAATATTAACCTTCTTAATTTTAATAGGCTTCCCAACAAAAGGTAATTCAATCCCTGGCCCTTCTATTTCTCTCTATCCTTCAGTTTCTGAAATGTTTACATCCCTAGGGTCATCATCCTCATCAACATTAATATTATAGAAACCCTATAACTATTGAAGAGGTGCAGTCCATTCATATTTTTCTTGGTCAAGAGGGGGGTTAGGTGCCTCCTCAAACACCTTCTATCTTACAATTTGTAAAGCTTGATCTACTGTGGGGTACTGACTTTCAAATAGGAACGTAGCTATAAATTTTTGGGTCATACCATACCAATCTGTAGTGACTAAGCACAGTTCTTCTTAAAGATATCAGTTGATAGGCGTAGTATCTAAGGTGTTAATGAACTTATGTACCCATTGTTCTTTAGGAATGATGCTCTAGGACTCCTCACAACTTTGCATATGGTCCTTAGGATAACTCTGACGCATGTATCGAACTTCGCATCCTTCAAGTTGGTCTGAAAAATGCATTGTCAATAAGGTGTGACATTGTACCCACTCCATGATGTTCTTCTTGTGTGTTCCCCACGATCTAGTTGGTGTTTCTTTCAAGGCTTCATCTAGTGCCAACAATTTGTGTTATACCACTACAATTCTCTCAAATTCAACTAGAAATGTCTCTAAATGATTCAAGCCATCAAATGTAGGAAGATTACTTACTTCTATGCCAATCCAATGAACTTCCTTGGTCAATTTGACACACCTCGGCATAGAGACTTTATATATTTTGTTCTTCCAATTCTCCAATGCTTCTTATGAATCTGATGAGTATGCACTTTCACTTTGACAGCTTAGATTTCCATCTTCTGTAGGATTAATATAATCATGTTTTCTCCCTGTCAGTTTGTAGATGTTTTCTAGCTCATATGTACAGTCTTCTTCTCTTATAGGTTTTTTGTATCTGTGACTTTCATCAGGGTCAAGAGGTGCAATGACCCTAAGGCCATCACTTTCAAATGTCATTCTTCTCTCTTTTAGGTCAACAACAGTCAAGTTGTTGAAATCTTGATCAATTCCTAACAACACAAGGTAGGGGAAACTATCATCAACAATCTCAATCACTTCGAAGTCCGTGAATGTCGTCACTCCGTCGAGGTCCACAGGGACATGCTGTAGTCTTCCAAAGGGGCTCATTGCCTGTTGATTATCCATCCTAATCCTAATAGGAGAGTAGATCAATTTAGGTTTTCCCATCAATGCCCAAGTATGCTTAATCATAATATTTACTTCTAATACCAAGTCGAGGACCACATAGTCTATGTCATAGTCTCCAATATGAGCACTAAGATGTAGTTCCTTTCTTTCCCTCCTTTTTCTAGATACTTGATTCACATCTCTACTCAGTAAAGGATCTACTCTTCCAATTTCATATTTTCTTATCAGGTGTTGCAGTTCCTGCACAACTCTTTCATCTTTAATCAAGTTGATGCAAGTATACAAGAATTCCATAAGATTTCTTACCTCTTTTCCTTTCCTGAGTGAGTCAGACTGATAAAATGTTGGAGGCATTTCACATTCCTTTACTTCTAGTTGTTCCCTACATGAAGAATCTTTCTCTCCTACAAATTATTTCCTTGCTTATTCAAAAGTATGATTTTCTCTCCTTGGATCAAACAACTATGCCTTCTTTGTAGCTCTTATGATCCCTGATCCATCTGTAGTCTTTCCTGGAGTCACCCTATCTTCTCCTGTAACATCACCTCCTCTACTAATAACAATGACTCTGGGATCCTTGCCTCAAGGTTTCGTTGATATTAGTTGGACTTGTTGGTTTCCTCCTCGTCTTTCCTGAAGTTTAGCTATCAATACTAGTAAAAGGAGGGTTCTGAAAATACATTTCCAAATGTTTTGGTTGGGCACAATTATAGAAAATAATCCAACCTCGACCTCCATCCATGCCTCCTCCTCGTCCTCTTCCTATGAACCCACCACGAGGTTTGAATTTTCCTCTTCCTAGGGAGTTGAATTGTGCAATATTTCCTTCTTGTTGTAATTCTCATTGAATTCTATATGTATCCCTTGATATTTCATGCATGAGGTCATAAGCTCTACAGTCCTTCTCATCATGCTCCACAGATTTGCAAAATGTACAATAAATATTGGTGGGTGTCTGGACATATTTATACATATAATAACATTCACCAGGGAGATGTATAGTTCTACATACCTTGCACTAGGGTAAAGTAGCCTGCTTCAAAGGGTTAGGGGACCCAGAGGCCAAGTATTCATTAAATAAGGGACAATGCTCTTTATCACAACTGTTTGATTTACATCTGATACACCAGATGTCTTATCTTTTCTCTTTCCCTTTGTCCTTCTTCATATCTTCAATCTTTAAAGATAAGATAGTTAGTTGATTCAAAATATGACTCATACCTGGACTAGATTCTCCTACACGGGTTGCTTCTAGTTTCATGGAAATCTCCAGAGCTTCAGCCTACGAAGCGACCTTCTGTTGCATCAGAAGAACTCTAATGTGTGGTAGGAGGGAAGCGATGAACCATTCCTTATGTTGTTCATCTGGAATCTGAAAACTTAAATGGATTGCAAGGTCTTAAACCTGTGATCAAACTCCCACACCGGTTTAGTCACTTTCTCCTTGATTTCCTTCAACTCTGTAATGCACTGTGACTCCGACTTTGGCTTCTTGAACTTTTCACTCAATGCAGTCTTGATGTCATTCAACGGTTTAGGATTTACAGATCCTGTAAAAAACTTCATGAACTATCTCAGTGCACGATCCCTTAGGGTAGTACTAAACTGATCCCTCTTAACAACTTCCTTGATGAGTTTCTTAATTCTCCATACAACTTCGCATAAAAACCAGTGTTGATTAGGATCCTTAGATCCATCTCCTGTAAAAATGGGTAACCTCATTTCATATGCCATGGATCTTCCTTGGTTTATCAATTGAGTATGTACTAAACTTATTATAACAGTTCTCTGAGTACTCTAATTACTCTGGTTACTCTGGCTACTTAATGCTACTAAAAAAATGGAAGGAGTAATAATACTTACTTCGACAGTAGGCACAGTCCTTGAAGTCTCTGGTTCTTCTCGGTGAAGTTCTTTAGTTTCTACTTCCTCTGCCCTTGCGAACTTCGAATACTCCTCGTCTAATGTCCCTCCTCCTTCTCCACTGTATAACTCTTCTTCTTGTGCTAATGGTCTGTAACTCTACTTAAACAGGTTCGCAAGAGGAACCTTTCTGAATGATCTCCCACTGCGTGTGTGTCTAGCCTCTCTGTCACTGTCACTATCTAAATTTTTGAACATTATCTTTACTGTATCTTCAAGATATTCTTCTCGTGCAATAGCATCTTAATCTTTAGCTTTAAAAAGTGTAGAAACTTTCCTCTAGGTCCCTTGAAGAAATATCTAT
>ML786065.1:828870-842512 GCA_009831015.1 Picea engelmannii | reverse complement strand
TATATATATATATATATATATATATATATATATATATATATATATATATATATATATATATATATATATATATATATCATAGTAAACATAATATGCAACAAAATTGAATATGTGATGCAAGTGAACACTTCACTTAATATTATATTATTAAAACTAGTATAAATATAATAGGTTTATATAGGGTTTTTCACATATAATAAGTTTATATAGGGTTTTTTCACTTCTTGTGAGATCCAACTTATTCCAAATTTAAGAAGAGAGGTTGAAATATCTCAACAATCTCTAACAAACACAAACCAAATCTAATCATTGCATTAATATAAGCATTAAATCCAACACCCTCCCTTAATGCTTACATAATGGAAAACACAAAGTGAATATATAACATTAAACATTTTTACAGAAAACAATTATTGTTCCTCAATACCTCGCAAGATCCACTCCCAAACTCTGGAATCACATGTCTCATGAAATCAATTACTGGATCACACTAAGTCTCATAACCTTATTAGCAGATCACTCTTTGTCTCAACTAATGAGGGATCCTTCCTTAGATCCACTATTCCCAAACACTAGACACCTATTCATAATTGAACTTGCTTAATTTCTCCTTTGGCTTTGGAAATACATCATCATTATTTATTTCATAAACAAAAGAACAAATCTAACATATAAAAATGAACTACCACTAATTAGTATAGTTTTTAAAATAGTTGCTACAATTTGAACTAGCAGGTTGTGCTCTTCCACCATGAGCTTCTCCAATAAGTCCTTGGCACATTCAATGTCCATGTGTGTTACCCCTGGTCTTGTTGACCTCAACGATGAACAATGAGGGCATAACCGTGCATAACCTAGAAAGGTTGATCTATGCAAGATAAGAGCTCGGGTGAGTGCTCAAGCAACAATGTTTTGCAACAACGAAGGTGGCTTAATTCAATGGTTGCTCCTTTATGCATGAAACAACGACCACGATAAATCTTTGACTAGTAAATCAACTAGAAGGTGTCCCAGACAATAGCGTAAGGTGCGATTCCAACATTGTATCAACTCTCTGACGACTTCCTTATTCACCAAGCAACAATGCTCTACAATTTTTTTTTGCACAGATAAACTCACTCAAAATAAATAATCTACTCTTACTAAAAACTATTCACACACTCTAAGATAACATTACATATATGTACAAAGGCTCTCCCATGAGGAGCTAAGCAAAAGTAAACATAATATGCAACGAAATAGAATACTTTATAACATTTCACTTAGTATTATATTATTAAAATTTCTACAAATACAATAGGTTTAATTAGGGTTTTTTGAGTTGTTGTGAGATCCAACTTATTCCAAATTTATGAAGAAAGGTTTAGAGAATATCTCAACGATCTTTAACAAACAAAAACCAAATCTCGTCGTTACATTAATGTAAGCATTAACTCCAACATAGAATTTCTTTATTATCATCTTAATGATCTTTCAATTCCCATATTAATAAGCACACTGACAACAAATTAAAAAAAATACACTTCCTTTTCTTTCTTAATTTTTTAAAAGCATAATCTAATGATATTAAGATAATACTATTCTTTTCTTCCTTAAATTTTTAATAGCATGATTGAAGGTTAAAATGATAGTATATTAGAACTTTCGCTTGTATATTTTATAATTAAAATGATTTAAAATGATTAAACTTATAAAATAAAAAATGGTATTTATAGTTAATAATTGAGAAATAATTTATATTTATCAAAAATATTAAAAAAATGTTTCTAATATTGTGATTTCTCTTTTCAATTGAGTATCAAGTATTTTTATGATAAACAAGTATTAGATAATAATACTATTTTAAATGATTTCATAGTTTTTTTATATCTATTATTATTTATTTTTTCATAATTTTTCTACATTATATATAAAAAAGGAGTTGGCTAAATGTTTTATTTTTTGAGTTTTTTGGTCGGAATCCCACCATGTAAATTTGGATAAAATCACTATTTTTTGTTGTTTAAATTGCATTTTGAATGCATAAATGGATTCAGTCTGATGAAAAACCCTTGGAACACTAATTATACAAACTTAGCCACTCAAATCTGCAATCCAACCATTCATCACTGATTTCTAACAAAATCTAACTGAAAAAATTACAGAAAAAAGATTTAATCATATACTACAACTAGCATGTATGACAACGCATGTAAAGGTAACTCAATTTTAGTTTTTCAAGCACATTGCTTTATAATTATCATTGTAAATTTTTTTTGTAAAATTTATGATTTTAAACTACATATAATTATTTTATTAAAATATATTTAAGAGACGGGTATAAGTAGTATTGCTAATTTTACTTGTTAATATTTAATTTATCTAATATAATAATAATAATAATAATCTATTTTTAAGGTCACCGCCAAGCCAACACACCAAATTGGTATATGAGACCCCCTTGTATGTGGGACCACACCAAATTGATATATGAGACCCCCTTGTATGTGGGACAAGGGACCCCTCTCCGCCCAACGATTTGACTGGTAAAGTCTACGAAGGTATACATACCCTACCCCCCTCTGGATTTGAACCTGTGACCTCTTAAGAGGAAACACATGTTCTTAACCATTAAGCCCACTAAAAAAAAATCTTCACAAAATTTAAAAATTTAAGATCTGATTGAAATCAATAACAAACACATATACTTTTTAATAATTAATTTACTTAATATGCAATTGGACAAGTAAGAATCAATTTTTTTAAAAATAATAAAAGATTTAATCATATACCACAATTAGTATATATTGTAGAAGTAGACCAACTTCACTATATAATAATTATTATAAAAAATATTTGTTAAATTTATATTTTAAATTACATACAATTTTTATATTTAGATATTTTTAAGAGATAGGTAAAAGTAGTTTTGCTGTTAATTTATTTATTTGTTAATATTTAAATTGTTTTATATACAATTAAAATATTTAAAAAAAACAGGTATAAGCAACTTTGCTATTATTTTTACTTATTAATATTAAATTATTTAAAATATAATTGAATAAAAAAAATATCTTCACAAAATTTAAAATCTGATTAAAATCTATCACAAACACATATATTTTTTAATATTTAATTTGCTGGACAAGCAAGAATCTAAATTTTTAATTATCATTATAAAAAATCAAATTTATGATTTTAAACTAGATATAACTATTACATTAAAATATTTTTATTAGACAGATATAAGCAGTTTGCTACTAATTTTACTGGCTAATATTTAATTTTTTCAATATACAACTTGACAGTGAAAAATCTTCACAAAATTTAAAATCTCAATGACAAGCACATATACTTTTTAATATTTAATTTGCATAATTTAAAATCTCAATGACAAGCACATATATTTTTTAATATTTAATTTGTAGACAAGTAAGAATCTAATTTAAAGATAATAACYATCAACTTTCCCTTCAATGGCTGCAATAATTTCAAGTCATGATCGGGATGGTCTGCAATAATTTTCGGTCATAATCACGAAGGTCGAAATGATTTGAATAATTGTTAGAAAGGACAACGATCGTAAGCTTTTTGGACGATATGSCTCGAGAAAGTCTCTGCCGTCCATTTCCTTGTAAAATTCCAAAGGACAATCTCATATATTTTTGAAGTACCTAGTGTAGAAAACGAGTCCAATGAAAAAACAGGACTGTTATAACATCACAACCACATAATCTTCCACTAACGATGCCGTATCTCTTACACATTCTCAATAAAATCGAAATCTAGATCAACACAGTCACATATGACATCATTCATGGTGTGTCCATAAAGTCAAATCGTCTGTGGTCAGGGAATATCCAGTGAAAAACTCCCCGGTACCTCATCATCTGGATGTCTGAATTCTATAGAGAAAAGCATCACCTGAGCACCGTATACTAATCTCCTTTAGATATTGATGTTGTAGATAAATACCCAATTCCAATTGAGTTATATTGAGAATTCTGTGAATTTGAATTAGTGAAGACCTGATGGGTAACCCTAGACATGATTTGGAAAAGGGACTGGTTGAGAATGGTGATGCAAAGCAGCCATTGCTGCAACATGGGAATAAGAACAGCAAGGAAAAGGGACTGGTTGAGAATGGTGATGTAAAGCAGCCATTGCTGCAACATGGGAATAAGAACAGCAAATTCAGGAAACATAGAAACAAAAGGAAGAAGGATTCTGATGCCCAGGGGAGTGCTGCAACTGCTGTTTTTTGTACTGCAATTGTGGCCTTGGGCCCTCTACAATTTGGGTTCTGTGTAAGTGTGTCGAACCATTATAATCTTATTCAGTTTTTGTAAAATGATTAGAGAGGGAGCATTTTGTAGATTAAGATAATAATGAAATGCTAACAGATATTGGGTGGCTGGTTAAGTTGTATGCTTTTGTGCACTCTCATCTGGTTTTCTGTGTCATGGACGCTTCAACAAATATGCAGTTTGAATTTGTCTTTGATATATCATATGACACAAATACATTCATTCATAGATGGTTACTTTAAATCCCAATCCCAAGTCAGTTATAAATTCAAGCACTAATATCATTGGGATGGGATAAACATGCATCTCATACACTGTAATGGATAGAGTTACATATTAACATAATCAGAAACGAGAATCATGAATGCTTATGGGTTTTAATTATGTAGTAGAATATTTATCTCTGATACCCATGTTACTGATCATGCATTTTGCCTATCAAGCTACGCTAATGTTGTTTTATTTTAGTTAAACCTTTTGATTGAAAAGGGTACGAAACTAATTACAAGATTTGCTTTTCAATCATGCTACCTTCAGCCAAGAGCCGCTACATGCTGATCCAGGATGAGCTTGGGTTGCGTCCTTAATATGGCGATGTGGTCTTGGCCAGGACTTTGAACCAGGCATTGCCATAAGTTCATCTCTACCTCTAGGTACCCATGTCTACTTCAAAGTTGCTGGAAATCCCATGTGAATGGAACTTTGTTATACGGTGTAAAACTCTTTGTTCCCCATCAGTTGCCCCAAGCCCATTGGGCCTATTAAGTTATACTTGTTAAAATTAGACACTTTTTTAAAAAGAAGTTCAAAGTAAAACTTGAAAACTTCAGTCATCGTTGAATTCTGTGATTTTTAATTGCTTAAATATAGCTGTTGCATGTTGATTAATATATGTGTAGATATTCCTTAGGGAATACAGTAATACTGGCTTCTGTTGTCGGTTTATGAGATTGAAGACATAAGTATGATTTGTAGAATTACTGATGGCAATCATCTTGTTGCAGAATGGATATTCATCCCCAACACAGACTGGGATAATAAGCAGTCTAGGCCTGACTGTCTCCCAGGTATCTTATTTGCCCCTTTTAAATTTGATTGGTACTTACTATTAATACTTTATTTGGGCTACACAATAAGGTTTGACAAACGAAAACCTCCTATTTGATATGGCCATAGGAGAAAGGATTCTGAAGCACACATTTTCTGACAGTTCTCTTTATTTGGATCATTATCCAATGTGGGAGCAATGATGGGAGCGATTGTCAGTGGGAAAATTGCTGATTTCATAGGACGGAAAGGGGTAAGTTCCTTTTGGATCAGTAACGAAGCTTTCGATCTGTGGTTTTTGAAATTTTAGATTAGCAGCCTTCAATCCATCCAATGAACATTATTCAATCGTTCAAGATTTGGTCTGATGGTCCTGTTAACTGGGCAACAGGCATTAATAGTGGCTGCGATCCCAAATATCCTTGGATGGTTTGTGATCGCTTTTGCACAGGCAAGTTTCTAAGATGGACATGATTAATAAAGTCAATTCTGTAATTCCGAATAAAATGAGATCGAAAATATTGTTGGCCGTTTAGAAGAAGCCAATCCTCACTACCTGTGCTGTTATTATATGTTTGCAGGATGCTTTGCTTTTGTATTTGGGTAGATTGCTGACTGGTTTTGGAGTGGGAGTCATCTCATTCACTGTAAGCTGATACCTTCCTCTGAAACAATCCAAATTATTGAAGATTATTGAAGTTTTGGTCTATGTATAGATATGGGAGGGAGAGATGTGTCCCTGTGTCTCTATGTGTGTATTATGCACGTGGTTATGCTTTTGTCAAGTCAAAATTATTGGTCTGCAAAGAATCTGATAATGTGTGGCATAATCACTGTAGGTACCAATATACATAGCTGAAATAGCTCCCAAGCGCTTGCGAGGAAGCCTTGGCACTGTCACACAGGTGATATTGTAATGCAAGACTAGTTTATCATATGAAGAATAACTGCAACTAAATTGTGAATCTCATTACTAACTAATTGTTGGCTATTTCTAGGACAGCTCTCTGTCACTATTGGTATTATGTTGGCATATTTATGTGGGCTATTCGTTGCCTGGAGGCCTTTGGCAATCGCTGGTATGTAGGCTTAATAAGAATTATTTTTCAGTCAGTTCATTTGCCCATCTTTAGATTCTTTTGAGAAATGCTCATTGCTGTTGTTGCCCAAAGCGTAGGTGTAACCCCTTGCACATTCTTGGTAGTTGGACTCTTTTTTATCCCAGAATCTCCAAGATGGCTGGTGAGTTTTATATGAATTGGTTTTGTTCACCAAAGCCACCTTAAGATCTTTAAACATGTACAGTATTCAATGTGATATGGTTTATGAAAACTGAATTTTGGGAAGTCCTTGTTTATAATGCTGCAGGCCAAGATTGGTAATGAAGAGTTTGAAGCTTCATTGCAAGTTCTCCGTGGCTCCGATACCGATATCTCCCTTGAAGTAGTTGAAGTCAAGGTTATAAAAAGATTGTGTGACAGTATCTGCATTCAATATTCTCCTTCAGTTCTGTTTTCTTGGATTTATGCAGATAGAACTCTGCTTGGCGATTTGGATCTCTGATTTTGGAGTAAATTCTAATTATAACTTACTTAAAACCTCATTGCTTTTCAGAGTGTGGTTGAGGCAAGCAATCAGCAAACCGGTATCAAATTCTCTGAACTAAGGGAGAGAAGATATGCACTCCCTTTGACTGTAAGTTTATGTTTGCCAACATTTCAAGTACAAATGGAAGCATATTCCTCCTCCTCTTTTTGCTGTTTTTTTTAATATTTGGGTTATAAGGTTACAAGGATATCTGGCTCTGGATTCTGATTGTTTCTTAAAAAAATGAGATTTTGTAGCTTGGTATTGGGTTGCTTCTCCTGCAGCAGTTGTGTGGAGTCAATGGTATTACGTTCTACAGCAGTTCCATTTTTGAGTCTGCTGGTAAGTGCCATCTCAGCATCTCCGTAGATAGTTGTATTAGACAAATAATAAATTCCTAATTCTCTTTCTTAGAGTTTCTATTGCAGAAAAGATCAGCAGTCAAGAGGCATTTGTTGATTTGAAGGGGTGATTTATTTCTAGATTTATGATTGTTAAAGAATTTTATTTGTTAAGGTATGGAGTCTAGATGCAAGATAAAATTGAAAAGAAAATGTTTGGCTTATTTAAATGGCATATGCTAAAGCCTAATCTCGGCATTCAAATGGAAAATTCGTATACACACAAAACTTCATTTTTCATTACGTATTCACACAATATAAATACATTTACAAATCGGTTGTCAGATCCAATTTATTCTAAACTTGGATACAGTGGTTGAGAGAATCTCTCAACAACCACAACCAATTCTAAACAAGCCACAACCGTATCTAAAGTAAGCATTATTCCTAACACTCCCCTTTAATGCTTACTTACAAATATTAACACTGTAAACATACACAAGAATATTGAATTCTGTCACAATTGTTAGATATGGTCTTCACTAGCACTCATATCCACTCTGAACTTCCCGGTTTCCGCTCTTTTCTTCTCCACACATTCGAGCTTCCCTTTTCATTCATTTAAAACAGAACTGCTTCTGACCATTGTTGACGAACTTTGCAAAATTGAGGCTTCTCGACCTCTCGAAGGACAATCTCGATACTGAAGTATTCTATGGAACTGCTACCATCTGTGAATACACTGCCTTGCTATTCATCAGTTATCTAGGATAGTGTTCTGGTTACTGAATATCTTCAACAGTCAACTATACAATTTGACCTTACAATAATAACCTGTACTGACGCTCCCGGAGCACAACCGATCACATCAGCTTGACCTTATTAAGAACTAACTGTAACTAATGCACACATAACTAAATTAGCGATCTGTTCTCTCCCTGAGCTCGACTGGTCAAGAACCACTAACTTGAATTATGTAGTTTGTTTAGTAGTTGGCTACTCTTTATGGTTTTGCATCATTGATTCTTGTATCATTTAATTTTACAAACCACAAACAATACTAATACATACATACACTAATTAAAAAAATATATCCACATTATAAATCTTGAATATTCAAACTCCATGCAACAAACAACTCCACGCAACTACAGGCAGTCACATGAAATTTTGCACCACGATAAGTACAGGAACTTTGTCTGCAGCTTCATTCCGTTGTAGAGCTTGGCAATAAATCAGAGTGCTCTTGTCAGACCATGTACAGGCTCTGCAATCTACTCAGGTCTACCAGTAGCAGCAACGGATCGAGTCTCAAGACCGCAGATTTGTGATGTCATAAGCTCAATGCAGACTTTCAGAGACGTAAATCAATTGATGCAGTCATAAATTTGTACTCAGTGGAACAACGGACCACATCCACATCCTGCGTAATCTCTAAGAAGATAAAGATCATAGATCTACTTGTCTATTTTTCTGATGAGGGGGCTATGAAAACTCTTTTATCTTGGGCACACTGTCACTCCAAAGGTTACTTAAAGGAATACACGTCACTTAATTGTAGAGCGAGAAATGTATTAAGTGGGCATCATGTGTGTTTTTTTTTGGCACCAAACGACAGTCTCAATCAATGGGTAATTTCAAATTGGAAAAACAATTGCACACCAAAACTTCACCCTGTCTTCTATGATATTGTAAACTTCATGGCATCTACAACAACAAATAATTCAGCAAAACAATCAACAATCTAATGACATGACGACTCCTCCAAGCAGATCTGCCCTTTTTTTTCAATTTCCTCCTGCGCAGTCTTTGTGGCGGCTTCTTTCACACGCAAAACGACTTTCCTATCATTCATGGATAACACTTCTACACATGGAGCAGTTTTACAATATCGAAAAATAAACACACAGAAAAATAACACTACATATCAAAAACTATTCTACTCTCATCTCTTTCTTGGCCCTCCCGTGAGGGAGTTAGGCCCAGAGCTCTCGCTTTGATACTGTTATCCCCAGTTTAGGGATAACTAAGGAGATTATGTCTCGAGGCCCACAGGTCCTAGACATGGAGTACTGAGAGCCAGATCGACTTGAGCATGGCCCTGGAGGGCCCATCTTTTCTTTTCTTCAGCGCCTCCACCTTGTCAGCAACAACAACATCCATCACCTCGGCCTGGTCCTGTAGCAGAAGTGGATCTTGCTCCATGAGGTAATGAGTCTGGGTATCATGGTATGTGTCACTCTGATCCTCAAAACCTTTGAATATGTGCATTTGATTCCTTTTGTTTCTAACGGGTGCTTGGATCTTATGCCTATCCACTTGACCATATCTGGGGGGAATGACAGGATGCCCTAGTAAGCTTGTGCCCATAGGTTTTGATTTGTCACTGGGGGGCTTCATGAGAAGCCATCGTTCGCTCCCACCATACTTACCACTTTCCATCTTTCTCCCGTTCATCCATCCCATTACATTAGTCTGGGCATTGGGTTGGCCAAATATTTAAGGGTTGTACCTTACCTTGTGGGAAGAAGGGGCTAAAGGCCCAGGGGATAAAAGTAGTTGGCAAAAGATAAAAGCCAAGAATGAAACCTCGAGATGCTTCGCCCAGGGATCCCTGAGAAAGTAGTAAAGGGCTTCTTAGCAAGAAACAAAGGGACCCATAAAAAATAATAAAACAAGACCTAGTTAGAGGATAGGGGGTCTCATCACGAGCCAGCCTATTAGGTCCATGGGCATGTAGCGGTATGACACTACCAACAGCTGGTCACCACGCCAAGGTAGTGGCTCTTGGTGGCATAGCCAAGAGAAAGGGGGTCTCATCACGAGCCAACGTTCTCATTTCCGTGAAATGTTTGTGGGTAACACTGCCACCACTGGTCACCACGCCAGGGCAGTGTACCCTGACTATCTTCTTGAAGAAAAATCAATAAGAATAAAGATAAAAGGCATGAATGGGCTTGGAAACATTTTCATCCATGATAGGTGCAACTCACCCTCTACAGAGACACCCACGGGTAAACCATGCATTTCCTTGCTATCACTGCACCCCTTGTCCAGACATCCCTTATCACTTCATCCACTCACATGGCTTGGATTTGATTTCTCTTGTAAAAACCCCACATCCAATGAGCATTAGCCCAATAGGACGCCTTGTCACTTCCTCCAAACTTGGCTTGCAGATTAGTATAATGTCTTTGAGCACTTGTTCGGGTAAAAGGGGGTTTTATGCACATGTTTAATAAAATTGATGATTAGATATGATTGACATTGCTATGATCCATGTGACTTATGAGCCCATGGAGGGCGTATGTGTTGATGTTTCAGGACCATACCCGATGGCAGGTACCCAGATGATAGGTACACATGGGGGAGATGATCAGTTCGGACCTCCATGGGGATGAAAGCCCACTAGATGGATGTTGAGACCCCAGCAAGGGGCAGAGACAGATCAGAGGGTTTTCACCAGAGAGGAGGAGGACGTTCCACCAGAGGCAGCTTGGCAGAGCCTTACCCAGGGGGGTTGTTCCTTTTCCACTAGTACGTTGGCCTTGGAAGGCCCATGACGTCACCCAGAACATCCATGACGTCATCCAACACTTGTGGAGGTTTTGGGAGGCAGTCGTGGCATGTTCCGGAGGCCCAAGGAGGCCTAAAGTTTTGCTCCAAGAGGCCAACGTTGCCCTAGAAGGGGCTAACGTCACCCTAAAAGGGCATGACGTCTTCATCTTTGCTTGATTTAGGGTTTGATTTTGACATTTAATGTAAAAACAATATTATTATGTATTTTTGGCCTTGTCGGCCTTTTGTGACCTAAAATTAAATTAAGGTCATTAGTATGGTATAAGTAAGAGAGCTAAAACTCTCTTTTATTCATCATCTTTCACTCACACTTGTGTGAGGTCTGAAATTTTCGTCCCTTCTAGTTTTTTTGGCTGAAATTGTGGCGCACTTGTTGAAGGAGGCTTCTCTTTGGTGATTTTTGGCATTTTTCTTGGTGGAAGGTTTATAACTAGGGTTTGGCTTGATAAATGCTTGGTAAATGTAAGTGAATTTCTGCAATCCTTCCCTTACTTGAATGGTTATAGTATTTTACTTGCATTTTGTTAATAAAATTGCTGGAATAAAACCTAGGAAATAAGCACATGTTGGTGTCCTTATTTTAATTCCCTACTAGATTATGCCAAGGAGCCTTTTTTCTGTTGGAGACATTGCTAGGGCCTTGCCATTACAACACCCTATCTCTTGTTCTTCATCCAAGCCGATTTCACTTTGTCATTGAGCTAAAGAAGGAGGAAAACGTGCTAAGGCCTAGGGTTGCCTACACCTTAGTAAGTTGTTTTCCCCAAGGTGGATGGTTGAAGCCTTGGATTTTCCAACACTTCACCATCAAATCCCTCTTGTCTTTGGCCCTATCATTATCATTTCGGCCCTTCAACATTTGCAGCTAGTTTGACTCCATTTTCCCTAATAACGCACTGATCTAAGACCTTGTACTTGAGTGCTTTTGATCACAACTTCCAAATACTCTTGAACAATCATTAACTCTTTCTAACCCTAGCTTAGACTAACACTTATTAACCCTATTGTTGTTTTCATCTACTTGTGTTATAACCATATCCATGCAAAATTTATTGCATCTTTGAAGCAATTGAAAGATTGGCTAAAGCATTGCTTCTAATGTTGGTATTGTTACATTGATGATAAATTGCCATTGCTCATTGTGAAGTTTCTTTAGCATTTATTGTGAAGTGATATATTTGTAATCATTGCTATTGTACATCATTGACTTGCTTCATCAATATTGTCTTTCAATTGCTTTATATCAAAAAGTCTTTGATTATATGAAGTACTAACCAAGCAAGTGATCTTGCACATGTATAGTTTTTCTTGTTGCTTTGTCTCGGGCAGGTACACTTTTGGTTACCATTTGTACTTCCGGTTGTCTTTACTTTTATTGGCTGATTAGCTGGAATTTCTGATCGGTGGTGACTTGTGAGGGGGGAAAACTTTCTACTTAGCCATAAGCCTTTGCCTTCTCAAAACCCCAGGTCACCGGGGACGTCTCCTTTGGGCCTACCACCCTAAATAGAAAGAGCTATCCTATTGAGGTGACAGTGGTAGGATAGTCTCAGTTTCGCCAGTTTGCCTTTCTTTCATCCATCCTTTAATCCAACTACAAATTGTGCGATAACATTTTGGTGCTGTTGTCGGGGAACACTGAGTCAATTCTCCTCAAAGACGACACTTTTTTTGGTAAGACTTTCCTCAAGAATATTTATCTTACAAGCTTACTTGGCGACTCCACTAAGGATGATTCCCTTATTTCTTTGATAATTTCAAGAAAAATATCTGGTGACTCCACTGATGACGAAGCCAACTATGACTTCTCAATGGGACTCGGGAAATTTCAGATCCCTAGACATGAGTAAAATCCCGAGATACCCTCGACAAATGCCCCCGAAGTACAAGAAATGGCTCCCTAGATTTATTGGTAGTGATGGGGAAAGAGCAGACTATCACATGAGTGATTTTTGGGCTTTCTTTCAACTCCATCCTATCAGTGATGATGCTGAAGATTTGGTGATGAAACTCTTCTCTTCCACTCTTTATGGCAACGCTAGGGAGTGGTATGACAATCTCCCTGTTGCTAGCATCAGAAGAAACCTTTCTCAAAAGGTGGGGTATGAAATTGGAAGATATCCAAACGTTACTAAAAGAACTCGAGTATGCAAAACAAACTGAAAATGAGACTGTCAGGGATTTTCAGGATAGGTTTGACAGATTGCTATATCAGATTCCTGGAAACCATCATCCTGAAGACAAGTACCTTTTGTATCTCTTTACCAATGCACTCTTGGTGCATTTAGGGTTCCTCCTAAGTAAGAAGAGGCCAAAAACACTCAATGAAGCTTGTTATCCCCGATATCTAGGGATAACTAGGAGATCATGTCTTGAGGCCCACATGGTCCTAGACATGGAGTACTGAGAGCAGGAGTGACTTGAGCATGGCCCTGAAGGGCCCATCTTTCTTCTTCTCAGCCAGACTTGTCCTGTCAGCAGTAGCAGCTTCCATCACTACCGGCCTGAGCTTGCATCGGAGAGGACTCTTGCTCCATGAGGTAATTGGTCCTAGGTATCATGGTATGCGTCATATTTGATCGTTATAACCTTCTTATATATGCATTAGGTTCCTTTCATTCCAGATGACTGCTTGGATCTTACACTAATCCACTTGACCATTGTTGGTGTGATTGATGGGGTAACTTAGCAAGCTGGTATTCATGGGTTTTGGTTAGCCACCAAGGGGGATTTGCAGAGCCATCGTCCGCTCCCACCATCTTATCACTTTTACATCTTATACCCCGCTCATCCATCCCATTC
>ML786065.1:719289-789865 GCA_009831015.1 Picea engelmannii | reverse complement strand
TATATATATATATATATAATAGACGCTTCCTGGACGCTTTGCTTCCTAGGATTTTTTGAAAATGATGCTCCCGACGCTTCGCTTCCTAAAAACGCACCCGCTTCGCTTCGCGCTCTGGTAACATTGGTCCAAATACCGTCAAGTTTATACTCATTGGAAGCAGAATTGGACAAGGAGTAAGAATATGCTGTCAAATAACTGATGTGAGGGATCAATAATATTCTCATGGGCAAGAAGTGTCCCATAATGCTGCAAGTCTCTTATACTCAAACCTGGAACTGAAATCTCATCTTGTAATAACTCAGAAATCACTGAAACAAGCTCTGAACTCAAAACCTGTAAGAAACCATCCTTTAACTGACCAGAAAAAGAATCACTGTGTTAGGAAGACCTCTGAATTATGGTCCTGTGATATCAAGAAGAACCTCTGAATGACAGCCTGAAAGGAGAGACTGGCCCTTTGACCGTCAAATCTCAAAGGTGAGATTTTGGGGTCAACACTCCTGAATAGATCCCCAACCACTAGTGTCAAGATGAAGGTCCCTCAAGAAGCATGGAGTGGGACAAAATTGAATGTTGCTCATCTTAGGACCTTTGGATGCATTGCATTTTCTCACATACCTCCCGAATTGAGGAAGAAACTAGATGATCGAAGTGAGAAATGCATTTTGTTGGCTACAATGAGACATCCAAAGCCTACAGACTCTACAATCCGATTTCAAAGAAATTCATTCTCAGAAGAGATGTCAAATTTCTTGAAAATCAGTGCTGGAGTGAGTCTGAAAATCGCCCTATGGACAGTCAAAACCCATTGCTGCCTCTTCCTGAACACACAGAAAATTCAGGACAAAAAACACATCAGCTTGTCCTTCCAAGATTGTAGGTACAAGGACAGCCTGAAAGTTCTCAGGATAGATTTTGTTCAAGCAAAAATTCATCTTCTAAAATTCAAAATCAGCGAACTCGAAGCTTGAGAGAAATCCATCAGCAGTTGGATGATACTAATCATCACAATCTCTTTGCATTACTCTCATGTCAACCTACATCTTTTAAAGAGGCAACTAAAGAGCCACATTGGGTTCAAGCCATGAACCAAGAGATTGATTCTATTGAGAATAACAAGACATGAGATCTTGTTGATTTGCCCAAACATAAGACAAGTATTGGTGTCAAGTGGGTTTACAAGACAAAACTAAATGAAAAGGGGCAGATTGAAAAACACAAAGCAAGACTTGTTGCCAAAGGATTCTCACAGCAACCAGGCATTGATGATGGTGAAACTTTTGCTCCAGTAGCAAGGTCGGACACTGTAAGGACTCTCCTAGCCATAACAGCTCAACACAAATGGAAAGTATACTAGATGGATGTCAAGTCAACTTTCTTGAATGGTATCTTAGAAGAAGAGGTATATGTGGATCAACCACTTGGATTTGAAGTCAAAGAGCAGCCAGCCAAAGTGTATTGGTTGAAGAAAGCCTTGTATGGATTAAAGCAAGCTCCAAGAGCTTGGTACAACAAAATTGATACTAACCTGATCAAGAGTGGTTTCAGCAGAAGCCAAAATGAGCCAACTCTATACACCAAAACAGATCAGCAAGGTAAAATTCGGATTGTCTGTCTATATGTTGATGACATGATATATACTGGAAATCTTGAGTTAGCCAGATTTAAACATGCCATGCAATCTGAGTTTGAGATGACAGATCTTGGCATAATGAAATATTTTTTGGGGATTGAGGTTGACCAATCAACCAAAGGGATTTTTGTCTGTCAGCAAAAGTATGCAGCAAACATCATCAAAAGATTTCGCATGGAAGACTGCAATCCAGCAGAAACTCCTATACCCCTAGGCACAAAATTGAGCAAGCAAGATGAAGGCCCTACAGTGGATTCTACCTTGTACAAAAGTTTAGTAGGAAGCCTGTATCTTATAGCTACTAGGCCGGATATTATGTATGTAGCAGACTTTGTTTCCAGGTTCATGGAATCTCCCAAAGATTTTCACTGGAATATGGCAAAAAAGACTCTGAGATATGTTGTTGGCACTCTCAATTTTGGTTTATGGTACACTTAGTCTGAAGATAATCATCTTTCTGGTTACACTGACAGTGATTTTGCAGGCAGCCTAGATGACCGGAAAAACACCTCAGGGTATGCTTTTCACCTGGGCATGAATCTGATTTCTTGGGCATCAAAGAAGCAGCCCATTGTCTCAATATCTTCTGCAGCGGCAGAGTATGTCGCTGCTACCTCAGCTTCCTATCAAGCTGTGTGGCTGTGAAGACTATTGACCGACATGTCACATACAGAAAATGAGCCAACTCCTATCTTCTGTGACAATACTTCAGCAATTGCTTTATCAAAAAACCATGTTTTTCATAAGAAAAGAAAACACATTGACACTCACTTTCACTTCATACGCGAGCTAGTCAATAATGGTGAAATTGCTCTTCAATTTTGTGGCTCACGAGATCAGCTCGCAGACATCTTTACAAAGCCATTGGGCAAAACCATTTTTTATTTTTAGAGACAGCACTTGGGCATTATCAGAGATGATGTTTGTAACTGTTGAGTTTAAGAGGGAGTGTTAGTTGTAACCTCAACAATGTGTGACTGTACACTGCCAGCTGTTCTGGCCAGTTGTATCAGTCGTTAGGATTTGTTCTTGTCTTCTTGATTTGGTTGTTTCATTTTTCTCTTTATAAGTTTAGCCTATCATCTAATATAATTGCGCTCTACACATTCTCGTTCCCGTTCTGTCTACTCTGTTTTCTTGTTTCTTGCACAGTTTCTTGTTTTGTCAGTTGAGAGAATCTCTCAAAAATCACTACGAATTCTAAACAAACCACAACCATATCTAAAGTAAGCATTATTCCTAACACGTTAATCCTGAATTTGCCAGGAATATCAGCTGGTAATGTTGCATCCCTTGGACTTGCTGTCATTCAGGTCACTGCCTAATCCTAAAATAACTGTCCGATATTGAATTTTAAGATAATATTATAAACTTCTTTGTACTAATACAAGTAATTAGCTTTAATGTTTGAAGGAATTTGCCCTGCTATTGTTTAGGTTGTTATGACTGCAGTCTCTGCATGGCTAATGGACAAGGCTGGAAGACGTCTCCTACTCATGGTGTGTAGAAAAACCTGACATAATGTAATTCCTCATAACAACTGTCTGAAATGCAGTGAAAAGAATGCCTCACTGTAGTTTGAGTTTGGCAGGTTTCATCTGGAGGGATGGGTATCTGCCTTTTTTTTGTTGGCCTTGCATTTTACCTAAAGGTAAATTTTCCATTATTTCTGATACGCTGTTATCATTCAATTTGCAACACTTGTAGGGAAGATGTGCTTTATGTTTTGGTAGATTGATCCTTATTAAGAATTCCAAATTTTGAATGAATTTCTTGAAATGCAAATAAAATATGACTTATTTTAAAGTTCATATTGACTTTCATTTTGTCATGGCATTTTGCAGAATCATCTTTCTGTAGCTGCTCAGCTTGAAACCTTCTTTAGCGTTTTGGCCTTAACTAGTTTATTGGTAAGTAAGAGTAGGACCTGAGGAATTGTGTTAATTTTGTTATAATAGTTTTTATCGAATTCATGTTTTTATTTTTAGCAATGACCTTGTTACATTGGCTGATTGCTTGTGTTTTACCATAGGTTTACATCATCACATTCTCTCTTGGTATGGGACCCATCCCATGGATTATTATGTCCGAGGTATTGTGCCTTATCTATATATGGATAAGGGTAATTGTTTTACGTTTTCAAACGGAATCTGAAGCATATAGTGTAGTTGATAGCATGATTGCACAACTGACAAGTTATTAATGCCAACTTTACTCTGTTTATAATATAAATCTGAGCAATTTAAATACGCAAGGATCTTGATTCTTATGCTTTTATTGTCTTATTTAACTGCAGATCCTTCCAGCCAACATGAAAGGTTTTGCTGGTAGCGTAGCAACATTAGGAAATTGGTTGGCTTCTTGGGCTGTGACAATGACGATTAATATTATGTTGCAGTGGAGTTCTACAGGTACAGTTATAGGTTAGAAGGACTGGTAGTCTGGTTGTATCATTAGCTTGTAATTTCACAATTTACTGTGATTTCTCTCTTAGCTTTTGCTGCGTGGATTGGGATTTTGTTCTAAAAGAATTGTGCATTTGAATGCAGGGACTTTTTGGATTTATTCTTTGGTATGCATTTTTACATTGCTCGCTGTGGCCCTGTGGTTACCTGAAACTAAGGGACGAACTTTAGAAGAAATTGAGGCCTCATTCAGATGAAGTTGACACGTCTAAGTACCTTGCATTTTATTGGTAGCAATATTCATTTCTATAAGAGGCAAGGATGTTTATGTAGTTTCAAGAGGATACGAGTCTATATATGATAAGGCTCTTTAGTTCGGAACATATGTGGCATCTGCCTACTAAACATAGGCATGGAGAGGGTAGCATAAAATTCCTATCACAGTAGCTTGTGGTAGAAAAAATATGGAACTATTTGTATTATATCATATGAATCCTATTTTGATTCATGCCCTATTGTATGCAGTAGTGCATATTATGTTGTATCATGGAAGCGTGAGAGTAGGCATGGACTTCTCCCATAAATCAAAGAAAGTTCATTTTTGGTTTTGTTAAAGATGCAAAATAAAATAAAATGGAGAAACTTAAACTTCCACTTCAATGCATTGTATACTTAATCAGTCTTGTAAGCATAATATCATATTGCTCATGACATGGTTACATCTTTTGGCCGAGCATTTAGAAATAGTCATTTTATGGCCCCGGGGAGATCATGAATATCGTATCTTTTCTTTTGATAACGAAATAGGTTGATGTATTACTATTACTGATCATTCACAATCTGGGCCCTGTTATCGCACAATTTGTAGCTAGGAGTAAAGGCTATAAGGTAGAAGGCCAAACTGGCGTAACAGGAACCTATCCCACCCAATGTCACCACGATGAGTAGGTTCTTTCTCTTTAGGGAGGCTAGGCCCAGGGGAGACGTCCCTGGTGACATGGGGTTTTGAAAGGGCAAAGGATAAAAGGACAAGGACAAATTCCCCTTTCACAGATCACCACCAATCAGATAGTCCCGGCTAAACGGCCAATAATAAGGTATAACCAAAGAAAAGAAAAACACCTGCTTGAGACCATACAACAAGGAAACTGATACGTGCAATCTTTGATTAGTATTTCATATATATTAAAGACTATCTGGTATTCAATATGAGCAGTTTAAAAGTAAATGTTGACTAAGTCAATGTTTACAAAATAGCAATAGCAGTAATGTCACTTCACCAATACATACTAGAATGATACAACATTCAATATAACAAATCACTTCTTAACTCAATTAATGCCTTCAACAACCATTCAATTGCTCATAAAGTAAAACGTTGCTGCATTGAGATGAAATAACCAAGAGTGACGTCAACAACTTAGGGTTAGTAGGTTAGGGTTAGTGCAGTTAGGGTTTTAAATTCAAGTTTTGAGAGTGTTTGGATCAAAGTCTTACTTCAACGTTGGAGGTCTTAGGATCAGTGCCTTAGGGTTAAATGGAGTCAATTATGAAGGACGCAAGAGTTGAAGGGGGTGAGATTTTAAAGGACTAGAGGGATAAGTTTTGAAGTGTTGCTAAAGCATGGCTTCAAAATCATAACCCTAGGGGAGAGAGGCTCACTCCGATGTTGCTAAAGCAAGGCCTCGTGCTCTCTCCTCCTTCCCGACAAACAGTTAGCTCAAATGAAATATAAAATCAAGACAAGAGGGCTTAAAGAGGGAGAGTGTTGCTAAGGCAAGGCTCTTTCATCAAACCCTAAAAGAAAACGGCCCTAGGTGTAGATGACCTAGGCCTGGGACGTCCTCTTCCTCTTGAAGTCAAAATGGTACGGCTAGCTAAAGGGAAGAAGAAAAATGAGTGTAGCTATGGCTAGGCTCTTCTCTTCTTTTTCAATGGCTAAAAGCTTTTCTATCATGGGAGATGAGACAATGACCTACTTGTGTGCTCGTCACCTAGGGTGTTTATTCAGCAAATTATAAATACATGTAAGAAAATAATACTACAACCATTCAATCAAGAAGTTTTGCAAAAAAATACTTACAATTCATCAAGAAACCCTAGTTGTAACACCTTCCTTCAAGAAAAACACCATAGAATGCCAAAAATCTCTTCCTTCAACAAGTGTGTCTTCCTCAAATCAGCCAATAACCCAAATAGGGCGCAAATTTCAAACCTCACCAAGTGGTGAGTGAAAGATGATGATAAAATGAGAGTCAAAACCCTCAATATATACTGTATCAATGACCTAATTTTACTTTTTAGGTCATAAAAAGTCCGACAAGGCCATAATAGAAAAATAATAATGTTTTTACATTAAATTGTCAAATTAAAACCCTAATTGAGCTGCAAAGAGAGTAAAATCCCCTTCAAAGGAGGCGCTATCTTCTTTTAGGCCAAATGAGACATCCCGGAGCAAAACGTTAGCCCCCTAGGGGCCTCTCCAACATGCCACACGTGCCACTGCTGCCCAATCTACCTCCAAAAGTGTCCATGAAGCTGGATGACATCATGGTGAAGATGGGGACGTCCTAAGCCTTCCAAGGCTAGCGTTCCACTGAAAAGGGGTCATTCCCCCTAGGTCTAGTCCCGCTGGAGTGTTTCTGTTGGAACGTCCTCTTCCTCTCAGGTGCAAAACCCCTGATCAAGCTCTGTCCTGTCTCTGCCCCCTGATGGGGTCTCAACATCCATCTGGTGGGCTCTTCAGCCCCATGGAGGTCCGAATTGGTCATCTCCCCATGTGTATCGGTCCAAATGGTACCTGTCCGTTGGGCATGGTCTTGCACATCAAAAGCTACGCCCTCCATGGGCTCATCAGTCACATGGATCATAGCAATGTTAATCACATCTCATCATCAATATTATTAAACATATGCATAAAACCCCTAATACATCAGTCAATAGCTCAAAGGCGTTACACAAGCTTACAATGCAAGTATGGGGAAAATGACAAGGCTTCCTATTGGGCTAGTGTCCATAGAAAAGGGAAAGTTCCCAGAAAGACCTCTTCCAAGCCATGCAAGTGGGTGGTATGGTCAGGGGATGTCCAAGCATGTGGGTGCAATGATGGCCAAGGGTGCAAAGATGTTACCTGTGGGTGCCTTTGTAGAAGGCGAGCTGTCCCTGTCATGGATGTATTTTTTCCAAGCTCATTCTTGCCTTTATTCTTTTTATTCTTTTATTTGATTTTTTGTTCAAAAGCTAATCAGGGGACATTGCCTTGGCATGGTGACCAGAGTTGTCAACGTTACCCACAAGTACTTTCACAGAGATGAGAAGGTTGGCTCGTGATGAGACCCCCTTTCCCTTGGCCATGCAACCAAGAGTCACTGCCCTGACGTGGTAACCAGCTGGTGGCAATGTCATATTGCTAGGTACCCATGGACCTAATAGGCTGGCTCGTGATGAGACCCCCTATCCTTTGATTAGGTCTTGTTTGATTATTTTTTCGGGTCTCTCTTGTTTCTTGTTGAGAAGCTTTTTATCGCTTTCTCGGGGATCCCTGGGCGAAGCATCTCGAGGTTTATACTTAGGCTTTTATCTTTTACCAACTTGCTTTTACCTTATGGGCCTTTAGCCCCTTCTTCCCATGAGGCAAGGTGCAATCCTGAAAATAGGTCAACCCAATGCCTAGACAAGGGGAATGGGATAGATGAGCGGGAAACAAGATGTAAAAGTGGTAGTATGATGGGAGCGGACGATGGCTTTTCAGAAATCCCCCCAGTGGCAAACCAAAACCTACAGACACAGGCTTGCTAGGGCACCTTGTCAATCCCCCCAAACATGGTCAAGTGGGCAAGTGTAAGATTCAAGCAGTTGTTAGAGATAAAAGGAATCAGTTGCATATATTCAAAGGTTTCAATGATCAAAAGTGACACATACCATGATACCTGGACCAATTACCTCATGGAGCAAGAACCTCTTCTGATACAGGACCAAGCCGATGGTGATGGATGCTACTGCTGCTGACAACACAAAGAAAATGGAAGAAGGAAAAGGTGGGCCCTCCAGGGCCATGCTCAGGTCAATCCTACTCTCGGTACTCCATGTCTAGGACCTGTGGGCCTTGAGACATGATCTCCTAGTTATCCCTTAAAGGTGGGGATAACATCTGGCTCCAACTCAGGGACATGTGCTCACCGTAGAGCCCATGAGAACCTCAACATCTCTGGCATAACTTGCAGACCTGCTCAATCTCGATAGAAGTATCGGTAACACAATTGGGGCGGTAATGTCACCCCAACGTACATAGATATATATACTAAAATAAAGCAATCAATGAGTAAGAATATGAAAGAAAACTTCTTACCCGTTGGTTGGAATTTTGGGTGTAGTCAAACAACCAGTGAAGCCAATCCAACAACGTTCCTCGATCCCTGCCTTTGTGCTTCATCATAAACCAAAATAGTGATAAATCAAGCACAAAAATGTCATGGGTTAGAATATATATCATATCATAAAAAATCTCAAAGTCTAACTCATGGAGGCGGGTGGGAGGGAAAAAGTGATCCCGATACATACTCTCAGGAGAGTGCTCAATCCATCTCAGGAATGGATTGTGAAAATTCAAAGGTTCAGGAGACTGACTCGAGGAATCTGAATGCTGACTAACTTGGACGTCTTCACAATTTGAGGCCCGAGGAGGGATTAGCAAAAACTGAAAGGATGACTGACCATTCTTAAAGGGGAGGTTGGGAAACTGTGATAATAGGTTTCTTCTTGAGGCACTCAACTTTCCCCTAAAATCCAGAATGAGATTTTTCCTTACAGGAGACTTGGGATGAGGGACATGTTTCCAAACCACACCTTCAGTGACATAGGGAGGTAAAGTGATCAAAGGGCGGTGGAAAATCTTATCACAAGTATCATGCTTCAGGGAAGTAACTTCCTCATTTTTATCAATATCTGAGCATAACGTTGGTTGATAACTTTCTTCATAGGATAAATCTAAGTGCTCAGATGGATAGTCATCAAAGTCCTCAAGGTATGACCGAAAATTAATCGGAGAGCATAGCATTAGTTCATCCCTGGGTGTCTGAATAAGGTCAGGTTCTTGTTGCCAGATGTCAAAGTTATTAGTAACTTCATGTGATAAATGCAAAGGCAATCTTTGGAAAGGACCATCAATGTCGTACATGGGATTGCCATCATATCTGATCATATCCCATCCACGTTTCCCGACATGTATGAATTCATCAAAATTATCAACAAAGTCATTATTTTCATCATAACATGAAGGGGTTAAAACATCCGATACTTCTTTGCTCTCTACATCATAAAATAAAGAATCATTGAAAATTTTGAAATAACTCACCTTGTTTAATCCTTCCTGTGCAGGAGCTTCAAGTGTTCGGATAACTTCATCAAGTGGAAGATCTGCCTCCACATCTTTAGTTTTGAGGCATAGAGGATCAAGCTTGTCCAAGGGTTCCATTTCGTCTTCACTCTCTGAGTCATAGAACAAGGTACCATCAAAAAACTGGAAAGGAAAATGACTTACCTCATTCTCTTCATCTTGTGCAAGAGGGATAGGATCTTGGAGGGCTTCATCAGGCTGAGGAGCAGTTACTGGTGCTTGATCCTCACAATTCACTTCTTTAGTCATGTCTTCACAACACTCTATTGAATCATGGGAAAAATCCTGCTCCTTTTCAAGGGGTTGACAACGTTCTTCATGGATCTCTTTTTTCACATTAGAGGGTTCTTGATTTTGAACATGATAAGCATTTCTGAGATCTGCTACAATATCAGTAGTGAATCCCCCATATTTCAAGGCTATTGTGAGATTATGAAGGGCATCTTCATACGTTTGGCAGCATGGTTTGGTAAGGTCAATGAACCTACTGATGAGGTGTATGAAAGATGATATACCCCTGTCTTCGCAACAACTCTTAAACCAATCTTGCAAGTAGGATGGCAGAGTGAGTATGAATAATTTTATAAGAGCATCCTCTCCTCCCAACTTTATCTCACTCAAATACTCCAAAAAATTTACGATGTGAGGAGTTGGGAGGCCCAAAAACGTTGGAGATTTGTTTAGCCATTTTGTATCAAAGTAATTTGGGTATCCTTGAAAACTTCTGAAATCAATTCTCGGATACATTTGTTCCCAGTGTGCCATGATCCCATAACTTGGAAATATCAAAGATTTTGAGAGTAAGGTGGCACCCTGAAAAAATTAGTGGAGTCGTCATATAATTTTCCTGAAACTATCAAAGGATAAGGGAAACACCCTAGTGGAGTCACCAGGTAAGCTTGTTAGATTAAAAATCTAGAGGCAAGGCTCACCGAAAAGTTTTTTCGTTTTAGGAGAATTGACTCAGTGTTCCCCGACAACGGCGCCAAAATGTTATCGCACAGTTTGTAGTTAGGAGTAAAGGCTATAAGGTAGAAGGCCAAATTGGCGTAACAGGAACCTATCCCACCCAATGTCACCACGATGAGTAGGTTCTTTCTCTTTAGGGAGGCTAGGCCCAGGGGAGACGTCCCCGGTGACCTGGGGTTTTGAAAAGGAAAAGGATAAAAGGACAAGGACAAATTCCCCTTTCACAGATCATCGCCAATCAGATAGTCCCGGCTAAACGACCAATAATAAGGTATAACCAAAGAAAATAAAAGCACCTGCTTGAGACCATACAACAAGGAAACTGATACGTGCAATCTTTGATTAGTACTTCATATATATTAAAGACTATTTGGTATTCAATATGAGCAGTTTAAAAGTAAATGTTGACGAAGTCAATGTTTACAAAATAGCAATAGCAGTAATGTCACTTCACCAATAAATACTAGAATGATACAACATTCAATATAACAAATCACTTCTTAACTCAATTAATGCCTTCAACAACCATTCAATTGCTCATAAAGTAAAATGTTGTTGCATTGAGATGAAATAACCAAGAGTGACGTCAACAACTTAGGGTTAGTAGGTTAGGGTTAGTGCAGTTAGGGTTTTAAATTCAAGTTTTGAGAGTGTTTGGATCAAAGTCTTACTTCAACGTTGGAGGTCTTAGGATTAGTGCCTTAGGGTTAAATGGAGTCAATTATGAAGGACGCAAGAGTTGAAGGGGGTGAGATTTTAAAGGACTAGAGGGATAAGTTTTGAAGTGATGCTAAAGCAGGGCTTCAGAATCATAACCCTAGGGGAGAGAGGCTCACTCCGGTGTTGCTAAAGCAAGGCCTCGTGCTCTCTCCTCCTTCCCAGCAAACAACTAGCTCAAGTGAAATATAAAATCAAGACAAGAGGGCTTAAAGAGGGAGAGTGTTGCTAAGGCAAGGATCTTTCATCAAACCCTAAAAGAAAACGGCCCTAGGTGTAGATGACCTAGGCCTGGGACGTCCTCTTCCTCTTGAAGTCAAAATGGTACGGCTAGATAAAGGGAAGAAGAAAAAGGAGTGTAGCTATGGCTAGGCTCTCTTCTTCTTCTTCAATGGCTAAAATCTTTTCTATCAGGGGACATGAGACAAGGACCTATTTGTGTGCTTGTCACCTAGGGTTTTTATTCAGCAAATTATAAATACATGAAAGAAAATAAGACTACAACCATTCAATCAAGAATTTTTGCAGAAAAATACTTACAATTCATCAAGAAATAATCATGCAAACCCTAGTTGTAACACCTTCCTTCGAGAAAAACACCATAGAATGCCAAAAATCGCTTCCTTCAACAAGTGTGCCTTCCTCAAATCAACCAATAATCCAAATAGGGCGCAAATTTCAGACCTCACCAAGTGGTGAGTGAAAGATGATGATAAAATGAGAGTCAAAACCCTCAATATATATTGTATCAATGACCTAATTTTACTTTTTAGGTCATAAAAAGGCCGACAAGGCTATAATACCAAAATAATATTGTTTTTACATTAAATTGTCAAATTAAAACCCTAATTGAGATGGAAAGAGAGTAAAAACCCCTTCAAGGAGGCGCTAGCCCCTTTTAGGGCAAATGAGACATCCATGAGAAAAACATTAGCCCCCCAGGGGCCTCTTCAACATGCCACACGTGCCACTGCTGCCCAGTCTGCCTCCAAAATTGTCCATGAAGCTGGATGACATGATGGTGAAGATGGGTACGTCCTAAGCCTTCCAAGGCTAGTGTTCCACTGAAAAGGGGTCATTCCCCCTAGGTCTAGTCCTGCCGGAGTGTCTCTGGTGGAACGTCCTCTTCCTCTCAGGTGCGAAAGCCCTGATCAAGTTTTGTCCTGTCTCTGCCCCCTGATGGGGTCTCAACATCCATCTGGTGGGCTCTTCAGCCCCATGGAGGTCCGAATTGGTCATCTCCCCATGTGTACCGGTCCAAATGGTACCTGTTCGTCGGGCATGGTCCTGCACATCAAAAGCTACGCCCTCCATGGGCTCATTAGTCACCGGGATCATAGCAATGTTAATCACATCTCATCATCAATATTATTAAACATATGCATAAAACCCCTAATGCATCAATGAATAACTCAAAGGTGTTACACAAGATTACAATGCAAGTCTGGGGAAGAGGACAAGGCTTCCTATTGGGCTAGTGTCCACAGAAAAGGGCAAGTTCCCAGAAAGACCTCTTCCAAGCCATGCAAGTGGGTGGTATGGTCAGGTGATGTCCAAGCATGTGGGTGCAATGATGGCCAAGGTTGCAAATATGTTACCTGTGGGTGCCTTTGTAGAAGGCGAGTTGTCCCTGTCATGGATGTAATTTTTCCAAGCCCATTCTTGCCTTTATTCTTTTATTCTTTTTATTTTTTTATTTGCTTTTTTGTTCAAAAGCTAATCAAGGGACACTGCCTTGGCATGGTGACCAGAGCTGACAGTGTTACCCACAAGTACTTTCACAGAGATGAGAAGGTTGGCTCGTGATGAGACCCCCTTTCCCTTGGCCATGCAACCAAGAGTCACTGCACTGGCGTGGTAACCAACTGGTGGAAATGTCATACTGCTAGGTACCCATGGACCTAATAGGTTGGGTCGTGATGAGACCCCCTATCCTTTGATTAGGTCTTGTTTTATTATTTTTTCGGGTCCCTCTTGTTTCTTGCTGAGAAGCTTGTTATCTCTTTCTCGAGGTTATTCTTAGGCTTTTATCTTTTGCCAGCTTGCTTTTACCTTCTGGACCTTTAGCCCCTTCTTCCCACGAGACAAGGTGCAGTCCTGAAAATAGGTCAACCCAATGCCCAGACAAGGGGAATGGGATAGATGAGCGGGAAAAAAGATGTAAAAGTGGTAGTATGATGGGAGCGGACGATGACTTTTCAGAAATCCCCCCAGTGGCAAACCAAAACCTACAGACATAGGCTTTCTAGGGCACCCTGTCAATCCCCCCAAACATGGTCAAGTGGGGAAGTGTAAGATCCAAGCAGTTGTTAGAGATAAAATGAATCAGATGCATATATTCAAAGGTTTCAATGATCAAAAGTGACACATACCATGATACCTGGACCAATTACCTCATGGAGCAAGAACCTCTTCTGATACAGGACCAAGCCAATGGTGATGGATGTTGTTGCTGCTGACAAGACAAACACAATGGAAGAAGGAAAAGGTGGGCCCTCTAGGGCCATGCTCAGTTCAATCCTGCTCTTGGTACTCCATGTATAGGACTTGTGGGCCTCGAGACATGATCTCCTAGTTATCCCTAAAAGGTGGGGATAATAGGCCCTTCAATTTTGTGCAGTAATCCCAAATGCCCAAAAAATACTGTCATGGTTTTCCATATTTGACCATTGTCGGAATGAAAAATAAGTATAAAAGCCTTGCAACATATCTACTATCATTTATATGGCAGAGTTCCAATTTTTTTTGACTATTCCTTTATGTCTACTTAGCCAATGTTTCTCTATGATGTAAATGTTTCTATCTAAGATGTCAATTAAATTCACATCACAAAGATGGTGCATTGATAGTTTTATCTCCTAATCTTCAAGTTTGTCTGTCATAACTCATAAGGGGTGGAAAGAGTCTACTTTAAACTACTTTTCACTCCGCTGCATGTTGTTCTACAATAGGTCATTCTCTAGGTGACAACTTTGGTTTCCCAATGACAAGGCTTTGCTCTTTCTGTCACCCAGTTCTCTGAATGAAAATTCGTCTACCGTTGATAAGACTTTACTTTAGTGAACATCCCTGCATTGTAGTCTAGCTGTACTACCTTGCATGCATTGTAGTCTAGTTGTACTATCGTATCCTCATTGTTATCACTTCTACTTTCATTTAGAATTAGAATAAATGAAAGTATATATATTTTTTATTTACCACTAGACAGGGTAGGTATGGGACCATACTAAAAATTTAAAGTCACTTGTTTGATGTTCTATTATCCTAAAGATATTTGAATCTGCAATATACCCTTCTTTAATGATTGGTGGTGTTTTGAAACATCCTTAATATAATCCCCTATTTGGTTAGTTGGTAGACTCAAGTTTCAACAAACTATGTAACCTACTCAAGTCTTATAAAGAAAAAACAAGTGATAAAAGCTATACATGCCACATGTGTATGTAAATAGTATGTTTTCAGAGTTCACGCAATCACTGTGTTGGCACAGTTTATGCAATCTCCTCTTGAGCTTACATACTCATCTCTGAACTTATTTTAGTTGTGAGTTTCTTTTATGGCTGATTGTGTGCTCATATCCATTGGTATCAAAGCCTAGAGATCATTTCATCCACCTTGATATTACACCCCACTTGGAGTCGCGCTTTAGAAAGGGTTCCAAACTCAAACACCTCCATTTGCTTTGAGAGTTTCCCAAACAAATACCATTATATCTTTCTGCAACAGAGCTTGAACTAGCCTTTGTAGGACATTTTAGTACAACCTTCAGAAACATGCCAAAGAATTTGTCGTTTGTTCGTCTTGAAAGTTTACTAGGAGGGTCTTGTGGTGTACATCAATCCCTAACTTATCCTCGCGAGAGTGAATGGGTTGGTTTAAGTGAGCTAGAACCTCGTGGCTTGGTTCCTTCACCCTGATGGCTTCATAATTTGACTTGGTGGTGGTATCTTACCATCTATGCTAGATGCCCTATGGTTGGGAAAAACATTGCTTGTATCCATCCATTTTTATGGACTATATTCAATTAAAAGATAATTTCTCTATCTCTACTTGTGAATCTGCAAATTAATATTATTTTCTCCTATAAAACATTATATAATTGCATGATGTGTTGGTGATCTCTTTGACATGTTAAAAAAAAAAGATCAACATAGAGCGGTACCCTGAGAAAATAGGAACACCCTCCTTCATTTTTACAGAGGTGGTGCCCTTGTTTTGTTGAATAATGATATTCTTTATTAGTTCAAATGAATAATAAGGGAGAGTGCTATGCAACTAAACCCCACTTTCTTCTAAACAAGAAGCAGACTACTCCATGGTCTTCTAAATAAGAAGCAAGAGTTTTTGTCATAATTAGATTTCCATTATCTAACCATAAATCTATTTGTGAAGGGAATAGTCTGTTCCATATTATAAGGTGAGAGGAAAAGAAAGATTGCAAATATGAGATTTGTTTACAAAGTCACCTCCACAAATATAAGAAAGCAAAAGATGCACCCAAAACAATAATTTTAGAAGAAAAAAATACAAATGTAACAATGGTCTATCAAAGAGATTAAAATAATTTTTTCCCATTAACATCATAGAGATGTAAAGGGGTATATGTTCAATATTTTTACTCTGTAATACAAAGTCTGAAACAATAAAAATTCTATGCACACTCATATATTTCTTCGAAGCTTTCCTTAAAATAAATAATGCTCAAATATTAAAGTGAGAAATCATTCAAAGATAAAAAAAGTGTTTTTCCATATGGCATTACAAAATCTCCATGATTTAAATAAATGACAATTTAATAAAAGTGTTTGCCATTGAATGCTAGAATGAAGCTCCCATGGACCATAAATATAGAAACCTGGAAGAAAGTGTAGGAAGTTCAATTAGAAGTTGGTTTTAATGGTAGAGTGTTCTGAAACAAAAGGCATTGGATGACTTAACACTGTGAGTAGAAACAAAAGGGAAAATCTTGGAAGTTTATATTCACAAAATGTGAACGCAGAGTGATGAGATCTAAATCCATGCTCCTTGAAATAACATTGCTTAAATAAAATGTATTCATTCCTTGAGTTATTTATGAACTCTCATTGCACTTACTGTTTCAATTTTAGGGGACTTTGGATATTTTCTCCAGTGTCTTGTTTGACCATTCCTCAACATATTCACATAGGGCATGTTATCCTCATTTTGTAGATAATTAAGGAGATTATGTTTCGAGGTCCTCAGGTTGTAGTTATGGAGTGCCAAGAAGACTACATGGTTAGCAATACCCTTTTGCATAGTTGGAAACCTCTCTCACCACCACAGATGGTCACAGGTTTCCAGATGGCATCCACCACATCATCTGACTTTTGTAAGGCAGTGGGCCTTGCTCCATGAGGTACAAGTCAGTATTATGGTGAGCATCATTTCAATATTTAAGCTAGTTGAGTATGTTGTATTTTAGATTTCTCTAGTTTTCATGATATATGCTTGGACATTATGCCTTTTGCCCTGCTTCACTTTGGTGATTGACATTGTGCCCTAGTAAGTGATTTTACTTGGGGATGGGTTTTCTACTAGGAACTCCCTTAAAGAGCCATCGTACCGTTCTCGACCATACTTACCACTTTCCATCATTATTCCTTTCCATTTCCTTATCTCTTGGGATTTTAGGGTGTATTGACCCAAGAAGGGGTTTTCCCTTATTCTATGGGAAGAAGGGGCTGAAGGTTCAGAGAGATTCATGTTGGGTAAAAGATAAAAACCTTGTATGAACCTTCGAGATGCTTCGCCTAAGGATCACCCAAGAAAGAAGTGAAACACTTATCTTTGTGTAAAGGGGACCCACAGTATAATAACAAATGCTTAAAAGGTTAGTTGAAGGATATGAGGTCTCATCACGAGCTGACCTATCACGTCCATGAATATATAGTGGTATGACATTACCATCACCTGGTCACCAAACCAGGGTAATGGCTCTCAGTTGTATGGATGAGAGAAAGGGGGTCTTATCACGAGTCAACCTTTTCATTTCCACTAGGTTTTTGTGGGTGACATTTTCATTATCTGGTCACCATGCCAGGGCAGTGACCTTCAACCTCTCCTTAAAATTATGAAAGAATGAAAGAATGACAATTAATGGACTTGGAAAAAGTGCATTGCAGACGAAGATACCACACACCCTTTACAAGGCACCCATGAATGAGACACTATGACCCCTTGTATGTCATGAGCCCTATGCCCATTGAGTCTTGACCCCAACCACTTCATCCACTTTACATGGCTTAGAGAGGTATCTCTTGGAAACTTTCCTTGACCTAGGGAAAAATCTAACCAATAGGACACCCCGTCAACCCTCCCATATTCAAGCTTGACAAGTTGCATAGTGTCCTTGAGCAATTAATTGTTTGATATAGTGATCTTTGATGCACATGATTAGGTGACTCATTTATTGATTGGATTCACTTATCATGATGTTATGACTTGAGATCATTGGAGAGCGTTCTCATTTGTCTTTGCGAGACCTAGTTGGTGGACAGTTTTGGGAGAACAAGCCTAACTTCGTCTTCCATGGGGCTGCAAACCCACAGGTTGGATGCCAAGGGTCCACATGCCGGATCACAGAGATGAAATATCGAAATCTTTGAGGACAATTGGATGGACCTAGCCCATGCTTCACTTGCCAAATGATTTTTTTAGGAGAGGAAAAATGTTACCTCCTAGGGCATGATGTCACTTTTGGGGGATAGGGTTTGGTGGTGATGTAGCCACTCATTGACACATGGATGTTTTGAGGAGAAGAAGGTCTTCACCATGAGGATATTTTCTAGATGCGTGACATGTGACCTTTGGAGGCCTACCCATGCTTCTCCAACACTGACTTCTTCTAAGTGGCAAAACGTCCCTTAAAGGGGATACGTCCATGTAAAATTAGGGTTTTAATTGTGCAAAAGTGAAACTTTAAATGAATTGCTTAATATTACTTTGATAAAGGGGGAAATATTATGGTTGTTGACCCCTAGTCTTGTGGTTTACCCCTTAATTTATGGAGAAATCACCTTAGTGACATTTTGTATAAATAAGAGATCATAAGATCTCATTTGGACATAAATCTCACTCTTCTGAGAGGAATTGATATGAAATTTTCTCTATACTTGGCATATTTGTCTCTTCTGCACTTTTTTATGGCTATCTTTTGTGAATGGTTGATGGAGGAGTGAGGCGCTAGCCTTGGAGGAATACTTTCTAGCTTTTATGGTGGATTATCTTAGCATCTTTCTTGATTTTGCTATGGTATTTTACTCTTATGCTATCATTTTTTCAAGTCAAGGATTGTTGTGCTAAGAGCTAAGTGGGAAGTAAGAGCATTTACACCCCCACTCTAGTCTCCATCATTCATTGCTTAAAGTTCATTGATGTTGCAAGGGTTTGTTTGAGAAAGTAAGAGGATTTACACCCCTCATTCTCAAACCCTAATTAAAGATACTTGCCTTGGGAAGTAACATGATATAGACCCCCAAGGAAGTAGCATATATAGTTCTCTTATTTGACTCCATTAAACCAATAGTAAAAGCACTAGTCATCTATTTTTTGCATTGGAGATATAAAATCATTGCATTGGGAAATGTGAATTTTTGTCTTTTGAAAGATTTCTCGCTTGGAGTTGGTTTTCCACATTGAGAGAACTCTTTCCCTACTAGGGCATCCCCTCTCTCCCACTACTTTACTTTCTATTACAAACTTTAACCTACAACCAATAGGGTTGCATAACCCTAGCTACTAATTCATTCTTAACTCCTAAACTAACCCTAAACTAACTCTAAATTTTGCTCATTTACTCTACTAACTAGGGAACATCTTTTGGAATAGTTCTTGGCACTTTTCCATGGTTGATTTTTTTATTGTATGCCAATGAATGCTACAGACATAAGGTTGCAATTTTCTGCAGAAAATACATGTTTACAACAACCATTTTCTCTTGCCTCTTAAGTGCCATTTTTCAGCCTATATTCATTGCTAATCTTGATGTTGATTTTCTTAACTAGTTTAGATATTTGTCTATTGATTTAAATGCTTTAATCGCTGATATAAACTGTTATTTACTGCTGCAAATTAGGGAAAACAAGCTTAACTTGTTGATCCATACTAATATATATCATTGCAAGTTGGATTTTCTTGTGTCTCAGAGAGGTACAATCATCCGAAGAAGTACTATACCTTTGGGGCAACAATCACTTGACTTACAAGGAATATATCCCCACATTTCAATCCATTTAGATTTGACCTCTAGGGGATCCACTTCCATCTCTATCCATGCCCATCTCATTCTCCCTAGGGTCACCGAGATCGCCTCTAGAGTGACCTAGTCACCCTTTAAGTATGGGACCTACATCGAGGTGAATTGCGTGTAGGATTCCCAAGTTGTGGCACTTTATTTTGTGGTTGGGTCGAGATTTTCCCAACCTACAACTTGCGCCATAACATTTTGGCAGTGTTGCCGGGAAATATTTTGAATCTTCTTCGTACCCTAACGACACTTTGGTAAGTTACTCCAAATCCTTTCCCTTAGCTTTCTTGGTGACTCCACCTAAGGGATGTTCCCTTTACCTTTTCCTTGATGAACTCATATTGAAGCTCATCTGGTGACTCCACCTTCCCAAAAACCTTTTCCCCTGGGAGGTTCAAGACATTTAAGGTTTACCAAAGAAGGCCTCCTCTCACGTCTGGCGACTCCACCATGCCACCAAAGAAGTGTGCACCCAACAAACCCTCCAAGGGTTGTAAAGGACCACCTAAAGGGCCTAGTCCCCCAAAATCCCATGTACCTCGTAATTCCTCTTCTACCTCTTCTATCCCTCCATCCTCACCTGCTATTTCTACACATCTGCCTTCACCCATACCCACCTGTTAGCGACATTATTTGTATTGGGCTCAAAAAATACCCAGATCTGCAGGTTACACGGGAAGCGCCCTAGCGCAACGCGGGAGAATCTCTTTTCCGATCACAAGTCAAGCGAGTGGGCGAAGTTTTGATGTCAGCAGCCGAGATCCACCTACAAAACTGATCGACGTGCATCGGGATTTCAGGACTGCCAAGTTGCCCGAGATTTATCACGAAGGATAGCGCCAATAGTTCAAGGCAAATCTGGGTCGTCCGATCCAATTGAGACAGGTGGCAATCAGTCGGCGTATCGTGGATCGGTGTTTCGGGAGACAAGGATCCTCCCATTCTTTACAACCGAAATTGTTGATCGACGAAACGCCGAAAGCACCTTTGGAGCCAAGCCCACGGTCCTAGCACCAGGTCACGTCAAGAGAGCCTGTAAATGGGGGCAGCCCCCCTTTTACAATAGCGAATACTATCTGGGTTGTTCATCTGAAGGGCGTGCGGCGCACATTCGTGTCACGTCGACATTCGGGAGTTCAAGGGGTAAGCGCACCTCGTCTTTGCACCTCCCGAAACCTCGAACCCCAAAACATCGAAAGCACTCTGGAAGATAGACGTAGGGTCATGGCCCGTGGTCACTTGAGAAAGTAAAAGGGATTGTACAAAGAGTAGGCCAAAGGCGCCGAGTTGAGTTTCAAAAGGGGGCATTGTGTTCTCCAGATGCCGGTTCGACGTAATCTAGATCCCGATACCTGCTGGAAATGAATGAAGAAGAAAGAGGGTGGTTGAAACCTCCCCTCACTCATTAATTGCAAAGTATGGGTGTCTCGGCCTAAAGCCTATCCGAGATGGTCTTCTGTACTGGTTCTTTTCATGGAAGCCACGCCGAGTCCACGACTCACCAGGGAAGCCTGCACATGCTAATTCAACATTTAAGGGCTCAACTACCCCCTGGCGTGAGCCATGCAAAATTAAGGTGGCGTATGACAGAGGAGTGTAGGACAGATCTGATTGAAGAGACTCCTCGTCCTGAAAGTCCAGTAGGCCTCTGTTGGGCAAATGTTTAGGAGTATATATACTTAGTTCTGATATTTTTCAAGCTATCGATGGTAGAGCGAAGCTCCCGATTGTAATGTTTTAACAGACACTCTAGTTCTCTGTTTATGCATCTGTATGTAAGATCTCTTGTTTAATGAAAGACAGTTTCCTTATTCCATCTAGTTTTCATCTCATACTGAGGCAGTTCATGATTGACTGATTCACATGAATTATTGCAGTTGTGTTATGATAAAGGATTTATTGTGGCACTATTGTATTCTATGGTTTTCTGTGTTTGAATGTAAGAAGATCTCGTGTTTAAATGCATTCTCCTACAGTCTGCTAGAAACCTGATGTTGACAACAGACCTTTGTGTCTCTCTGATATAAGTCTTCCCCCTACTCACCCTTACTACAACTCACTGTCTGGAGTATATCTAAGACCTCACTTGCCCATGCATGCCTGGCCTAGTTTTGGAGTTGAAACAATATCGTCCGAGTTTACTTCCATTTGATCAACCCTTTCATACACAAATCGTGACATAAACTGATGGACGTCGGGCTCTGGTCCTGCCGCAATCCAAGAGTGACTTCTGTCGCCAACATTTCTGGCGCCGTTGCCAGGGACGAAGTTGAAAATATTCCCTGGGATTGAACGACATTGAGCTTCTGATTCTGAAGGTGCATCAGGCATTAGAGCCCTTGAAGATTGCTACTGTGCACCTGGCTACTCCATTGTGACGACTCCACTGTGGCGAACCTGCCGTGTCAATTGTGGCTTTCAGAGGCAGACACACACGGTCCCATCCACAGCTGCCTCTAGCTACACCTGAGACTGATTGGGAGGTGGTCATTGGAAAAGGAAAGGCCTCTGCAGGAGAAGCTATCGTCGCTGAACCAGGTAATCCGCCATCTCCTTCTGAAAGAACTCCATTTTCTCCTCCTCAGTTTCCTAGCAGACCACTTTCTGAAGTTTCCCGTTTCCTGAATTTCGGGAGTGTTCCTGTTGAGGTTTCCCCCCCCTGGTCTGGGATTAGAGGGAGAGATCCTTGTCACTCCCATTTCTCCTGAAGCTGTACCTTGGCGTAGACCCAGGACCACAGAAGATTTTCCCACTCCGGGCTTTACCACTCCTCCTCTTGTTACTGTTGCCGCTTCTGCACGAAGGGAAACATCAACCGACTTAAGCTCGCTAGCCTTCTCCCTAAATCCCCCTATGACCAGAATGGAGGCCATTATAGCCGCTAGGTATGCTCCCATCGTGCTACCGTAGCCTCTCAACGCCCTCCCAGCATATGGTTACCTCAAGCAGCTGCCCAAGTTTACAGGTGAGGGGGACATAACTGTAGAAGAACACCTAGAAGCCTTTTACCGTTTCACAGATGATAATGTCATCATGCATGCAGACGTATGGATGAGGATTTTTGTCCATAGCCTTCAAGGCGAGGCTAGAAAATGGTTCAAAGCCCTGCCTCCTGGATCTATTGATGGGATAAAAGCTTTAGATAATGCCTTTTTGAGACAGTGGGGAGATAAAAAAGACTTCATGTATTACATGACAGAGTTTGGGTCTTTGAAGAGAAAGGAAGGAGAGTCTGTCTACGACTTCTCCAAGAGATTTAATAAAATGTACAACAAAATCCCTGCTGAGATAAAACCCTCCGAAGCTTCTGCAAAGATCACTTATGCTAGCGCCTTTGATCCCAATTTCTGCCTCTTGTTGAGGGAAAGAAGAGCCACTACTTTGGCCCATATGCAAGATGCAGCCGTGGAGGTAGAATCTAATATATTGGCTGTTGACCGACTTAGGAACACTGCTGGTAGAAACATATCCAGGTAGAGGCCTGAAGCTTCCTCATCCGGCTCCTCTCCCCTGCCCCTTCAGACAGATGAGACAGCTAGAATACTAAAGTCACTTTCTGCTAGAATGGAAAGGTGGGAGTTAGAAGGGAAGCCCATGTATAGAAATCCCCAGAATGATGATGGTAGAGGTTTTAGGAGACCTGATAACAATGGACCACGGGCCTTCCCAAGGGAACAAAGGGAAAAAGACAGAGAAGATCAAAGGATTCAAACCCCTATCCAAAATAACCTGGTTACTCATGAGGGAGGGGAGGAGATAGACGAGTTCAAACCCGAAATTCATTGTGTTGAAGAAGCTCCTCCTTTTCCCCATTTGACTCAGTCTGCATATGAAAAATCCCTGATGAACATCCAAATCCATGAGCTAGGTAAGGGAGAAAGGGCCGATCACACCTCTAACAGATACAATCTCAGGTCAAGAAAGAAAGAAGGAGACTTTGACAGCCAAGACCAGCCCCTCATAGCAGATAGGCCTACTAAATCCGCAACAGCCACTACTAAAGAAAAGAAAACTCAGAGCGCTTCGCCAGTAGCCAAGGAGCCTGTCACTGAGGTAAGGGAAGCTCCTAAGCCTATCCCCTCCTTCAATTTTGAGCATGAGATTCAGAATATTAGAATTCCTATACCCCTATCTGAACTCGTTAAAAACAAATATTTCAAAAGGCCCCTCTCCAAGTTGCTACAATCTGAGTCCCCCCAGCCTCCTTCTGACTCAGTGAACCTTCAAGATGAAAAGCCAACAGTTGTCCTAGGGCCCATGGTAGAAGATAGAGATGATTCATCGCCTCCCTTCTACACATCCCTGAATATACATGATAAAGTGCTGCATAACTGCCTCATGGATTCAGGGGCTTCCCATAACCTTATGCCCAAAATAGTAATGGAAGAATTGGGACTGGAGGTGAAAAAAACTTATCATGATTTGTACTCTTTCAATTCAAGAAGAGTGCAGTGTCTAGGAGTCATCAAAGACCTGGTGGTTTCTTTGTTTCAGTTGCCCATGAAGAGTGTGATCATGGATACTGTGGTAGCTGACGTTCCCCCAAAATTTGGCATGCTGTTGTTTAGATCTTGGATTAAAAAGCTTGAGGGAACATTACAGATGGATCTCACGTATGCCACCATTCCAGTCTTCGGAGGGGAACAAAGGAGGTTATATAGAGAAACTCAGTTGGCCTACATTGTTAGTGACGAATCAAATCCCACCAATCACCCCATATTTACACTTGACACCGAATTGGGGTCTAGTTTATTGCAGCTCACTGATGCTTCTGAAGACCCTTTCCAAGTCAGAAAGCAGCCCAGTCTTGATTATCTGATTCCCCCTCCGTATGGAAGATGTTTTTCGACGGAGCTTCTTCTAGCGAAGGCACTGGCGCTGGGGTGGTTTTCATATCACCTTGTCAAGAGGCCATATCCCTGTCATACAAGATGGAATTCAAAACCACCAACAATGTGGCAGAGTATGAAGCTCTTGTTCTGGGTATGAGGGCCGCAAAGGAAATGAGAATTAAAGAAATAACAATATTTGGAGATGCTGAGTTGATTATCCAGCAAGTCAGAAATTCTTATCGTGCTAATAATCCCAGGCTCATGAATTACAGAAATGAGGTATGGGACCTGATTGAAAATTTCTTCTTGGCCTTTAACATTTCTTTCATTCCGAGGGGGGAGAATACTTCAGCCGATTCTTTAGCTGTCTCAGCTAGTTTGCTCAAAGTTCCTCTGCCGCCTATGGTCAAATATGATGTTGAAATAAGATATAGGCCGTCTGTACCGGATAACGTCAAGCATTGGAATGTATTTGAAGATGACCTGGAAATCGAAAAATTTCTCCAATCTGTTGATGAATTTTCTGCGTTGCACATTGATCAGGATCCCGACCCGGAAGGTGACCCTCACCCTAAGGTGTTTTTAAATAAAATTACTAATCACCAAATTATCCAGCTGCCTAGCAATCACATTCCGAGGGGACTAATCCCTTTAGAAAGATTGTTCAATGGGAATGATGTGGCCGTAAAGGGTAAGGTTTCAAATGAAGATGTTGATACAACCGAATGCAACATTGGCACACATGAGGAGCCTAGGTTTGTCCAATTATCAAGCAGTTTGACCAGAGAACAGAGGGCCGAATATACTAAGTTGCTGAAAGAGTTTGCTGATGTGTTTGCATGGACATACGAAGACCTCAAGACTTATGACACATCCGTCATTGAACACAAGATCCCATTGAAGGAAGAAGCTAGGCCATTTAGGCAGAAGCTGAGACAGATAAATCCCATGTTTCTACCTGTCATGGAGAAAAAAGTGAAGAAATTGCTAGATGCCCAAATCATTGTCCCCTTGAGATATTCCGAATGGGTGGCCAATTTGGTCCCAGTAAGAAAGAAAAGTGGAGAAATCAGACTCTGTGTTGATTTCAGGAACCTGAACAGGAGCTCAAGGAAAAACAATTATCCCCTGCCCAACATGAAACACATATTGCAAAGGGTAACGAGTGCATCTAGGATATCCATGATTGATGACTTTTCTGGTTATAATCAGATATCAGTCATGCTTGAGGACAGAGAAAAAACAACCTTCACCACTCCTTGGGGTACATTCATGTATGCCAAAATGCCTTTTGGATTGATGAATGCGGGAGCAACATTTCAGCGAGCCATGGATATAGCTTTCGTCGGGGAGAAAGACCAGTTTGTAGTGATCTACCTAGATGACATCACAGTCTTCTCCAGGTCTGATAAGGAGCACTGCTGCCACTTGAGGAAAGTTTTCCTGAAGTGTTGGAGATTCGGCCTATCCTTAAACCCCAAGAAATATTTGTTTGCTATGAAGGAGGGAAAGCTATTAGGCCATATAGTATCAACAGAGGGAGTGAGAATTGATCCTAGCAGGGTAGAGGCAATTCAGACCCTGTCACTTCCCAGGTTTAAAAAAGAGGTCCAAGCCTTTTTAGGAAAGATTAATTTCCTGAGGAGATTCGTCTCAAATTTTGCTGAACTGGTAAAACACATCACGGTCATGCTCAGAAAGGGAAACAAAGTGAAATGGACCGCTGAACCCAGGGAATCTTTTGTCCAAATAAAGGGGGCACTAACTGAGGCGCTTGTGCTGATTAGTCCTGATTATCCCAAACCTTTCCTAGTTTTTTCTTTTGCTTCTTTCGATACAGTAGCAACAGTATTATTGCAGAAAAACGAGGAAGGACGGGAGCAACCTATTGCCTTCTTCAGCAGGGCATTAAGAGATGCAGAGATCAGGTATGAAATCATGGAGAAGCAGGCCTATGCCTTAGTAAAATCTCTCAAAGCTTTCAGAGTCTATGTCTTGCACTCAAAGGTAACCGCATACGTTCCTTCGGCTTCTGTGAAGGACATCCTTGTGCAGCCCGATATAGATGGGAGAAGAGGCAGATGGATCGCTAGAATCCTGGAATTTGACTTGGAAATAAAGCCAACCAAGTTGGTTAAGGGGCAAGGTTTAGCCAAGCTATTGGCTGAATCCAATTACGAAGCCTTGGGCGTTAGTTTCATCAATACCTGCTCAGGAATTCGACAAGCTGAGTTGCCTAGTCAACGCTCTCAGGAAGGCGTATTGCTGGCAGAGTGTGCCTGGTATCACGGAATTTTGTACTTTCTGCAGGAGTTGAAGCCCCCAGATGGAATGTGTAAAAGTAAGGCAAGAGATTTAAAGCTCAAGGCAGTCAGATATTGCCTCATTGTGCAAGTCTTATACTGGAGAGACCCCCTAGGAGTGCTGCTGAGATGTCTGAACCCACCAGAAGCCCAGAAAGTTATGTTTGATTTCCACAGAGGCCTTTGTGGGGGGCATCATTTCTGGAAGACCACAACTCACAAAATCCTCAGGGCTGGGTATTACTGGGCCACTTTATTCGTTGATGTCAGCAGAGAAATCAGGGCCTGCATCAAATGCCAAAAGTTCTCAGGGAAACAACAACTTGGGCCACTACCACTGAAGCCTATGATAGCTTCAACACCTTTTCAACAGTGGGGGCTAGACTTTATCAGGGAAATTCATCCTCCCTCAAGTGGCCAACACAGATGGATCCTGACTGCAATAGATTATTTCACCAAGTGGATAGAAGCTAAGCCCACCAGAAGTACATCCCACAAAGTAATTATCATCTTCCTGGAGGATATCATAGCCAGATTTGGCTGTCCCAGTAGGATCGTCACTGATAATGCTGCTTCTTTCAAATCTGAGCCTCTCATTAAGTTCTGTGAGCAGTTCCATATCTCGCTAATTCACTCCACCCCCTACTATCCCCAGGGCAATGGTTTAGAAGAGTCCTCCAACAAGGGCCTGATAAGGATCATCAAAAGACTATTGGAGGACAACAAAAGGGCCTGGGATTTGAAGTTGAAATTTTCTTTATGGGCTGATCGAGTGACAACGAAGAAATCCCTGGGCACCTCGCCTTTTCAGCTGGTTTACGGAGCAGAGACGGTTTTTCCCACTCAATTCGCCTTACCTGTGGCAAAGTTATTTCAAGATTATGAAGGAGAGCTAGATCATATGATCAGAAGGATTCATCAGATAGTAGAAGTACAGCAGATCAGGGAACAGGTGAGGGACACAGCTCATAGTCATCAACAAAGGGTCAAACAGGCTTTTGACAGGAAGGTCAGGAAGAAGGAGTTCGAGATCAGGGATTTGGTACTTAAGTGGGATGCAACCAGACAGGATAAGGGAAAACATAGCAAGTTTGACGCCCTCTGGATCGGCCCCTTCAAAATCTCTGAGGTCTTCTCAAACAACACGTACCAGTTGCACGATCTGGAGGGTGAAGAGGTTTTCAAGAGCCCAGTAAATGGGCATTTTCTGAAGAAATGTTTTGTTTGAGCCTTAGACGACTCCTTTGTTTGTAAATATTGTCCTTTAGTTATTTGTTCATTTTCTGTTTGTATATTTTCGTCTTAGTAAATGACTCCATAACCCAATAGCAAGGCACTGAAGCTGCAGAATGAGTTCTTAGAGCATTAGAGGGACGACTCTATCCCCCATGGAGCCTAATGTTAGCGACATTATTTGTCTTGGGATCAAAAAATACCCAGGTCTGCAGGTTACACGGGAAGCGCCCCAGCGCAACGCGAGAGAATCTCTTTTATGATCACAAGTCAAGCGAGCGGGCGAAGTTTTGATGTCATCATCCGATATCCACCTACAAAACTGATCGACGTGCATGGGGATTTCGGGACTGCCAAGTTGCCCGGGATTTATCACGAATGATAGCGCCAATAGTTCAAGGCAAATCTGGGTCATCCGATCCAATTGAGACAGGTGGCAGTCATTCGGCGTATCGCGGATCGGTGTTTCGGGAGATAAGGAGCCTCCCATTCTTTATAGCCGAAATCGCTGATCGGTGAAACGCCGAAAGCACCTTTGGAGCCAAGCCCACGGTCCTAGCACCAGGTCACATCAAGTGAGCCTGTAAATGGGGGCAGCCCCCCTTTTATAATAGCGAATACTATCTGGGCCGTTCATCTGAAGGGCGTGCGGCGCACATCCATGTCACGTCGGCATTCGGGAGTTCAAGGGGTAAGCGCACCTCGTCTTTGCACCTCCCGAAACCTCGAACCCTGAAACACCGAAAGCACTCTGGAAGATAGACGTAGGGTCACGGCTCGTGGTCACTTGAGAAAGTAAAAGGGACTGTACAAAGAGTAGGCCAAAGGTGCCGAGTTGAGTTTCAGAAGGGGGCATTGTGTTCTCCAGATGCCGGTTCGACGTAATCTAGATCCCGATACCTGCTGGGAATGAATGAAGAAGAAAGAGGGTGGTTGAAACCTCCCCTCACTCATTAATTGCAAAGTATGGGTGTCCCGGCCTAAAGCCTGTCCGAGATGGTCTTCTGTACTGGTTCTTTTCATGGAAGCCATTCTGAGTCCTCGACTCGCCAGGGAAGCCTGCGCACTCTAATTCAACATTTAAGGGCTCAGCTACCCCCTGGCGTGAGCCATGCAAAATTAAGGTGGTGTATGACAGAGGAGTGTATGCCAGATTTGATTAAAGAGACTCCTCGTCCTGAAAGTCTAGTAGGCCTCTGTTGGGAAAATGTTTAGGAGTATATATACTTAGTTTTGATATTTTTCAAGCTATCGATGGTAGAGCGAAGCTCCCGATTGTAATGTTTTAACATGCACTCTAGTTCTCTGGTTATGTATATGTATGTAAGATCTCTTGTTTAATGAAAGACAGTTTCCTTATTCCATCTAGTTTTCATCTCATACTGAGGGAGTTAATGATTGACTGATTCACATGAATTATTGCAGTTGTGTTATGATAAAGGATTTATTGTGGCACTATTGTATTCTCTAGTTTTCTGCGTTTGAATGTAATAAGATCTCGCGTTTAAATGCATTCTCCTACAGTCTACTAGAAACCTAATGTTGACAACAGACCTTTGCATCTCTCTGATATAAGTCTTCCCCCTCCTCACCCTTACTACAACTCACTGTCTGGAGTATATCTAAGACCTCACTTGCCCATGCATGCCTGGCCTAGTTTCGGAGTTGAAACAATATCGTTCGAGTTTACTTCCATTTGATCACCCCTTTCATACACAAATCGTGACATAAACTGATGGGCGTCGGGCTCTGCTCCTGCCGCAATCCAGGAGTGACTTCCGTCGCCAACACCACCTCACCAAGAATTACTTGGAGCCTTCAAAGCAAAGAGACACACAAACCTTTGGACATAAAAAAGATCTCTGGATCCCCTCATAAACTCCCAAAGGACTTCAAAGAATGGTTACCCATCTTTTCAAGAGAAGACCTTACTGCACTAGAATATCACTTGTATATCTTCCTGCGTAGTTTAGAATCCCGTGACCAACATGAATATGTCATGATGAAATTTTTTTCTTACACTTTTGTTGGAAGGGCCAATGATTGGTTTGATAACATTTTCCCAGGAACAATCACAAATTGGAATTTATTTCAAGAACTTTTCACCAAAAGATTTGGAAAAAAGAGAGATTACCAATCCTTGTATAATCAGCGCCACAAATTCAAAACAAAATCAGGGGAATATATAAGGGATTTTAATTATACGTTTAACACCCTCATAATATGTTTTCCCCAAGATATAAAACCTCCCAAAGATGCCATTCTCAAGCTATACATATCAACTATGAAAAATCCGTATGGGGCCCTGATTAAGAGAAGTCCTACCACTTTTTTTGAGGCCCAGAAGAGAGCATGTGAAATCGAAGAAAACTTAGATACCTATCTCATACAAGAATAAGAGAGCCCCAAAGAGTCTCGTCAGATTAATCAGATTGATGACTTTGTTTCACCAGAACTTCCCTCAGCTGTCTGAGCTTACCTACGAGAGGAACAAGAAAAAACAACTGAAAGGGAAGCCTGTCTCATGATCAATATTTTAGAATAAGAGAGAGAGGTAACATTAGAAAAAACACCTTGCTCACCAAATGAGATATTGGAATTGGAAAATAAGCAAGCCACAGAGCAGGCTGAAGTAAAATTCTTGCAATACTTTCAAAAAATTCTTGAAGAACCTCTCAACGAAACGAGGGTTAAAATCAACAAAAGTAACGAGCAAGTGTCTCTCCAATATAGGACAAAAGTTGAAAGTACTGTGGGTCATGTCAATGTAAACCATCAAGTTCTGGAAGAAGGAATAGAAAACACGCTTATTTTGGTGAATTCCCTTTTTATCGATGAAGAAAGAAAAGAACGATCTTAGGGCCTGGATTTTGATGGTGCAAACTCAAGCACGAGCTCGGGTGAAGGAATAGTCTTAAGGCCACTATTATAACTGAAAAATCGTATGCAACACTGCACACAATGGTTGAAGAAAGACATCAATGCCAACAACAATTAATACACTTACAACATCAAAATCCATCAAAAAGGCATAAAACTATACACTTGGTTCAAAAATTAAAGTGTGAAAATTCACCAGAGGAAGCAGACGCACTGTGCGCATAATGTGCATGCTAACACAACCCTAAGAACACACTGTGCACAGAATGTGCACGATGCGCGACTGTCTACGAGAAAATCCACGCACTTCTCATGAACGACACATTTATGAATCTTGTCGGCCTCTCAACCACTTCCAGTCCGACCCCAACACGATTTGACATTCATATCTAAACGAAATTTAGCTTGGAGGTTGGTAAAGGGCTAGGAAGTGCCCTAAAAGGCCCCTTGTTCACACTATGAACCAGTTGTATCTTTCCATGAATGAATACAATAAATATGTGCCATGTGTGTGCTAGAAAAATAAGAAATTCAAGGTATTGTTATGCTGGAAGAATTCTTCTTGGAGAATCCTGTTTTCTCTTTGAATCATTCAAGCACTATAGCAAGGGCCATTCCACTCACCTCTTGAGAGGATTGGCATTGTATTTCTTCACCATTATCACTTTCCATTGCATGAAGAGAAGATATCTCTATTAGGGAACTCAAGAGCCCTCCCAAGGAGGGAGAGGAGATTCATAAGTCCCTGCCTTTATCTACGGTTTTAGCCTATCAATATATTGATCCATTGGTAGCTATATGATTGTCATTTTTTGTTTTTCATGGTTATATTTCTTGTAAGCTTCTCTAACATCTATTTCCTTTTGTTTTTAGTTTTATTTCTATGTTTCATGTGTATTTGGTTATCTAATCAACTCACAAACCTCTGTCTTGTTTAACTGACTTAACTAGGAAAGTAAGTGTTGTGTTTTTGCTCACCCATGTCACAAAACCAACACAACAGATTGGCGACTATATTGGGGATTGCGAATCAAATTCCTTCCTATTTAAGTCTTGAGAACACTTCTTTCTAATTGTTTGGATATGCAGGTACCAAAACCAGACTAATCTAGTTTTCCAAAGTCAGAATTCAGAGCCAAGGAAAGAGAATTTCACTTTGAAATTTCTTTCCCGACGCGTGCTAGGCAATGCACGGCTTTCGATACACACAGACGAACATTCTTCGCACTCTGCGCTATGTGCGTGTGACAACCTTCATAACTCCACGAATTGTGTGCATTGTGCACGCTTAGAACGACCGTCAGAACTACAACTCGCACATAAGTTCAGTTTTTGCAAATTGTAAGAGTTTTTATGAGTAGTTTGAGGGCCCCTTACCTTCAGATTTTAATTTCCTACACTTTGTAAGGAAATCACACTTCACTTAGAGTCCTTTCTTGCAAGGAAGGTTATCTAACATAAGCACATAGGGGTAAAAAGAATCACAGTTCTTATCTTTTCTTTGTTGCCGCATGGATGGTTCATTTGGCATTTAAAATTTTGAGTTGAAGTTATTATTTTTTCAAACACAATAAACTAATTTAGGACTAGAAATCAATTTTAACCCTCAAGTATGCTTTTCCCCCGCACTCAAGTGTGATCTCGGGAATCTGAAAAGGTGGTTGAAAGGAAATTTCATCTCCCTTGAAAAATCATTAGGAGAGGACAAAACCCCCCTAGGGTACCTCTTAGTTTTGGAAATTATATTAAAGCTTTGTAAGGGCCCATACATACCCACATTTTTGCAATCTTATGATAGTTTCTAAAAATCTTTCTTAGTCTAAACAACACTCTATGAAAGTTTAAAAGATCAAGTAACGGGCTCATACATGCCCACATGTTTACAATCCTAGGATAATTTCAAAATCTTTCTTAGTATAGATAACATTCTGGGGAGTTTAAAGGATCAAGTAAGGACTCATATGTCCACATTGATAGTTCTCTAGGGCTTTAAATATTCCACAAGGTTGTACCAAAGAAACATAGTAAGCTAGGTAAGAAGATTTGTAAGGACCACAGGAAGTCCACATGCTTCAATCTTACACTTAACTTATTAAAAATATTTTGCATGTTTTTCACTTTCTTGCACACAAATCCACTCCTTACACACATAATTTCTATTAGAACAGTGGAGGTCTATTGACAAGCGTAAATGACACACCGTCAATTGGAAGGTCAAATCCGGACTGGGGTTGTCTAAATAACCCAAGCCATTTGGAATGAAATGACCTAACGGGTTTAATGGCTCCGTTGGCCAACTAAAGTCCTAGAAATAAAGAAATGAAACTAACCTATAAATCTATGATACTAATAATGTAGGTTCAATAATTTACAAACATAAAAAATAGAAGTATGGACATGTGCATATGCTTATATACAATATATATACAATCTTGCAAGATTTCAGGGATATCTTGCGAAATAAATGTTTTTTGAAGATGTTTACGAAGTAGATAATGAAAGCCCATACATTTTATAATTTTCTGTTTCATATTTAAAATCTAAAGAACTAAAGGAAACCCAGTTGAAATAAAAATAGATAAACAGACAAATCTAGTTCAAAATTGCTCCTATTTCATTTATGAATAATCCGATTAAAAGAAAATACGAGTAAACTAACCTGCAGGTAATGAGTTTATGTTCCTCCACAATTCAAACTCCTAGCTGCCCTTCCTATGAGGGAAAACTGTAATAGGATGGTGCTAACACTCCCAGAACCAACTCAAAGGTGTTTTGGAACAAGAATATAACAATAAACACATAAATATACACATCTGATGATCTTATAATGATGAACACTTATAATAAATGAAACTTTAATACAAAGCATTCATGTAATACATCATCCAATATCCAGTATAAATCCACGATATTTAAATGAAATATTGATAACAGATATAATATAGGACAATAATTTATAGGAAAAATTATAGTGCTGAATAATATGTAATATCATATGCTGATAAGACTAAATCTATATAAACATATTAACATTCCATAAGATAAAGAAAAAGCATAATGGGCAAGCACCACACTGGTCTAAAGCCAATGAGTGAACAACTTTTCCATATTAGTCTTGATAGTCATATGTCTATAATGTGTCCAAAACAAAGATTGTTTTTACTACTAAGAGTGAACAGTGTTGACGATTGAAATCGCTAACATAGTTCCACCCGCAAAGTGTTGTTGAAGATATTATTATAATACTAAATATATTAGTAGGTGGGACCCCCTTGAACTTTTGAAGGATTAGGTCTTTTCATGTTCCCATGTTATAATGAGGTGCTACAAGGGTTTCGTGGTCGATGAAAGTAGGGTTTTCATTTATTAGTCTTTGCTCCCGCATGATACTATAGTCACTATTCATTGTGACAATTGCCCCTACACTTGCAGAATGGATGTTAGCAAAATTTGTAGAAAGGTATTTCGAAGAAAATCAAACAACATATCTAAGGAAAGGGAAAAAGAAAAACTAGCTCTGTGATATTATATGAATGGAATACTTGTTGATAGTGGTTAATTCCTAACCAACAAGAAAATGGCATTTGAAATGTTAAAATTGATGTGCATACCTTGGAAGTTTTGGGTGGCACATTCTTGGCAAGTGATATTACATTGGTTATGCGTTGATTATGCAATTGGTAGCCGACATGCATATGTTACAAACCTTAGTGGCCTTTGGAATAAATGACTCTTGCAAGTTCTTATGGTGATTACACTATTAGTAATGATTCTATTGTATAGTTGATGAGTGTTTTATTTGAGTTATGTCGGGAATATAATAGGAGTGGCGCGTTTGGCAAGGTGAATGCAAATGGTTGGATTATTATGTGGATTGGGATTATGCTATGGCTTAAATGTGTTGATATTATCGATGCCTCGATTGATTAATGGTGATTAATGAGAGGCTCATTGGCATGTACTGTGGAGTAAATGAGAGATGGGTGAAAGCGACGTGCATTTACTGCACGTCGCCTTTACCCTTCCCGTCATCCACCACCCTAGTCAGACTGATGTTTGATCTTGTTGTTGTGTTCATGCTACGGATTTTTAGCATGGAGAAACTGCTCGACCACTTCTCGTCTTAAGGATTTCGATTAACATGTATGTCTCTTTTGGCCATTCTTGACGTCACTCTGGTTATGAAATGATTCTGGCTCAGTTGTGTGGGTTTGTGTTGTCCTGAGTGCTGCAACTATGTGGAATTTTGGATTTGAATGAAAAATAGATGGTTTGGCTTGTATCAGTTTAAGTTCGTTGGAATGTCAGTCTCCTTGGGAAATAGTTATTTATTACCACTGCGTGTTGGTCAAAGGGTTTTGCTCAAAATCATGGCTGGGTGATTGTCTTTGCGGTTATCGAGTTAAATTAAGATCCCTATTTTCTTGTTTCAGCCTTGCAAAAGGATTGTCTCCCATCCACAAACACCACATCCCCTTGGGTGTACACCTTCGGCCTTGAAGTCTCATTGAAATCAGTCCCATTCCTTCTGTGAAAAGCTACTCTGCCAACCCTTAACCCTCCAGGATGGGGTTGCATAGGGAAACTTTCGCATCTGTCAAGTGGTTTCCAGTTATTTTGGTCTATTACCTTGGGTACGAGCTCACCCGTGGGTCGTATAGCCATCATGTTGTTATATTTACCCGTCACTGCCTCTGTGATATTAAAATAAACCTTAAATTGCTACTTAAGGTCACAGTCACCCGCCTTATGCTAAGTAATTCAATGTTTTTAAATGGAAGGGCCTCTACCCTGTGTCGATTGGGTGCCTGGTTATGTATAAGCTACCATGGCTTGTTTTGGTTGGTTGTTCCTCTACCACAGTGGAATTTTGGTATACAGTAACTAAGATTCACACTTTGATGTTTCAGTTGGTGGCTGATATTGGTTACAATTTTGGGGATTTCTCGCACAGGTCGCGTTCTGTATAGGGTTTTTGTAAAATGAATTATTGGACTGAGTATATTGTATCTCCTGTGGTTGGTTGAGTGAGTCCGAGTGCATGCATCTTGGTCAACCACAATTGGCTAAATCAATAGCTCGACATAATTTATTGAGTTATATTGGGGTCGTTTGTTGCTGTGTGATTAATTGCATCATGAAGTTTTCTTAGTTACACACCGTGTGTAACTGATTGCAATTTGGCCACTGTTGATGACATGCATGTTGATTATTTGGTTTGGTTTTTAAGTCACCTTGAGTGTTTTGTTTCACGGTGGCATGGTTACATCGCCTTTGAAGTTTGCTCAATAATGGTTGTTTGGTTGTATAGTCAATTATCATTCCAGTCGTGGCATGTGATGTTTTGGTATATTGATTATTTTTTACATACACATGTAGGAATAAATATCATCACAGACCTTGATCGACTCTATTGCAGAAGTAGTGATTTCATTATTATTTCGAAAATATGACTTTTAAATTACAGATTGGATGTGGCAGTGGTGAATGGTAAATGGTTACAGATTGGAAATGAGTGTTGTTGACTGTTATAACATGCAGAATGTACGAATAAAAGGAAAAGGGCCTCTTACAATTATGTGAAGTACTTCTGTTTTGTAATGACGTTGTATTGGATATTAATGGTCGGTGAAATTAAAACACTGCACAAGAATTATTACTCAGGTCATTTGACTGTTGGTTGATGCATATCTTCTTACTGCAACATATGTTATGGATTTCTTGATAGATCTCATGAACAATAACCACCTTTCCCCCCTTCATTATCTCATTTTACACTAATATAAACCCCTCACATATCCCATATTCATTTTTTGTTCACCCCCTTGTTCTGATATTGATCACAACTAAGGAAAATTCTGTGTTATATTGGGTAAAAATGGAAAATTTTTGTGTGGATTTCCGTGAGTTTTATTGGTTGCTTACAGTTGATTGTTGTTATCATTGAGCAGTGACCATATTTATTCCCTTTCATTATATCATCTTTTCACTAATTACAACCCCTCATGTATCCCTGAGCATTTTTTCACCCCCCTGCTCAATGATTGACATTAGAACAATTTGTATGGATTGGATTGCATGAGCCTGATACATTCTGAGCCAAATCTATTTCGTATTTTTAAGATTTGTCACACATGGCTATTCAAAGAGACTATTTGCTAATCATTTACACATGAAGGACTCTTCGGTTGGATTGGGCTAGAAGCAACCCTACTTAAGAATGGGGGGTCTCTTTTTCAAACCCCACAATGACAGATTGACTTCAAGGATTCTGGGCAACATGTTTTATTTTGAATATATGAGTATTGTTTTGAAATAATTTCAACCTTTATGAGTTAAAATTTCCAAAAGTAATTACGCTGATGGGAGGCACAAGGAAGTGTGTTTTCTTAACAAATAGATTATGTTAGACTGGAGGATTGTTATCATTAGGAGAGTCACAAGGGGGTCCCACCTATTAGTTATCATTTAATTATGACCCTATTATAATTATTACTTTTCCCCCTTCCTTAACTAAAGTTAGTTAAGGTCTTATGTTAGCTTAATTGATAAATTAGTTCAACTACTCTAACCAATTCTAAATGGTTAAAAACTGAACTAAGGGGAGGACCAAAGGAGGATAGAAGCACAAATCATGCTAAGGTTTTCTCTTTAAATTTACGTTGAGATAGTTCAAATTTCATTCATTCATATCTTCATCATAGCCTAATTCTCTTTTGTGATAGCAGGGTCTTATTGTAGACAACAATATTCAGGGCTGAATCAAATCATTCAGACACTTTTTCTTTAGAGTTGTTGATCTATCTTTGATAGTCTATGTAGGCTTGTCTGTTCGTGGATTAGTTTTCATGAATGATAAAGAATATTATGCAGAGTCGAGTGGGAAGCGATCTGTAGCAAGCTGATCCAACTTTTAGAGTTCAGTTTTGGTTTTCTGTCAGAGGTCTTTTTGTATGTTCCATCGGGGATTTCTAAGTTTGACTTTGGTCCAAGATTTCTTGTGAAGTTTTGTAAAGACAATGACTCTTTGATGAATTTGAATGGAATAAATGATTGATTTATGTCTCACCTATCTTGATTATGATCTTGGTGTCTTTACTTCTGTTATTATATTTATTTTCAACAACTGATATTTTCAGAAAAAACACATAAAAAGTAAATTTCCAGCAAGCTTTTGTTGATAAAAAAACAACTTAAGCACTTGTAATTAATACTGGTGAGTCATGATACATATTTTTGTTGGCTATAAACGTAGGGTGATATTCTCGTTTACTTTAATTTATCCAAGTAAAGTCTAAAAATGCTTGAGTAAGATCAATTCATATATTTTCCTCAACAAACAATATTTAAACTAGTTCAGGATTCAAATTATCTTATCATACAAGATAGAGTTGAATCCACAAAAATCAGATAATATTACTAAAACAGTGAAACTAAAAACCACTCATACATGAGTTGGTTTGTCAAAAATAAACCAAAGTTTTATAAACATAAAGAGGTTGAAACTATTTGAATAATTGAGCATATAATTCAAGGCATTTGCTCCATGCAATCAACATCATAATTGTCCATTTCATGTAGATAACAAAACCGATTTGATATTCAGATAATAACACCAATTATTATTCAAAAGAGACTGGCTACATAATCATAGATTTTGTAGTTAGTCTTATTAATAGCAAATGAAATCAAATGAAATCTCTCTATTTCGATTTTCTATAACAAAATAGAATAAAATCAAAACAAAAATTGTTTTACCATTAGAAATTAGTAAAAGCAGGATTTGATAGTTCGAAATTTATAATGGCTTTGAAACTGGTTGTGTTTTTTATTATGATATTCCCGAGCTTCTTGGATCTTTTGCTTTCCCTCTCTGTGTGTGCCTTTAAGTCAAAATTCTCTTATTCCAATAGGGCCTTCTGAGTAGCCAAGCGTTTCACTTGAGCCTGTAAGAGCAAAATATCTCTATAATAACGCTCTATCCAGTCGAGGCAGCTATCACAATGCACTGGGGACACGACAGACTGATGTGGAAAACAATTGACAACAGGTGCTTCATGTGTCACTGTGGTCTGTTCCAGGCCGTGACCAATACCTGAAAACCTTCTTTTCCCTTGAGACAAGGGGGTAAATTAGACATGAATTCATACTTCTCAACCTGGGTAACAACCTCTTTCCCTGGGCACTGATTTTCTGGGTCTTCACGAGCCAAGAAATCGTCTATCTCCCGATTTGAACACCGATCACCGATCTCGATTGGATCAACCAAGATCATATGATTACTCTTTCGATTTCTTAGATTTCTAGAAATCAAACAACCAACATTCTTGTTCCTGAAATTTAAATCTGTGCTCTGTGGTTTCTTTCCCTTATGAAAATTCTTCACAACAGATGTATCATTATTGTTTAAATTAGAGTCATTCATAGGCACAGAATGATCCTTTTCTTTTAATTCGGTAATTATCTGTTCCAAAGATCTTCTAGGTGAAAACCTACATGGTAATTCTTTATCCACGGGGGTTTCATCAACAACAGAAATTGGTTCAATAAATTCTGATCCATCAATTGAATTAACAACCTGGATTTTAGTCATTGGTTTTTCCAAATTAGGGTTAACAATTAAATGGGGCTTGGCTGTATCATCGACCTGGGTGAAGCCATTTTTGCTCAGAAAGGTCTCCTAATTGTCACCTATTTTCGACAGGTGATCAACCAACAAGATTTTAACGAGTCTGTGGTGAAACCGACTCAAATTGATACCCTCCTGCTTAAAGCGCTTAGACATTTTGTAAAGACTCATCAACAGGTAAAAAGGCATATCCAACTCAAACCCTATACAACAAAAATAGCAATTTGATTCTGAGAGAAATGTTCACGGGCCTCTTCGAGGGGGAAACCTCCAGTCGAGCAAAGCTCTATTACAATAATATCCAAGCTAAGGTTCTCATACCCTCGAATCCTATTTATACTAAATATGTCTATCAAAAGAAGCATCTAGAGGAAGATCCTTCTAGACTATTAGGTCTTCTTACATTCGAATTATTCTATTTTATTGAAAGGCCTTACTAATATTGACCTTTATTACATCCAAATATATTGTTCTACCTATGTGCGAGTTAGGAACCTAACATGTCCGCCCCCTTAAAAACAACCTTGTCCTCAAGGCTTGAGATGTGGAAATTGTTGCAGAATGTTAGCTGGTTCCCAAGTGGTTCAAAACACTTCCTTGATGCTTCTTTGACGCAGGCGATGCTCACGCTAGTCCAAAAATGCTTGTGGTTGTAGCCAAATGGATCCTTCTTCAGCTAACTCGGGAAGATTGGTTTGAATTTGGCACTTAGTTCCAATCACCTTCTTTAAGCACGAAACATGAAAAACAAGATGTATCTTAGAATGACTGGAAAAAGCTAACTGATAGGCCACCTGTCCCACATGCTTGAGAGCAGTATAAGGACCATAAAATTTGGTCGCTAGATTCTGACAATGCTTGGCCTTGAGGGAATTTTGCTTGTAAGGTTGCAGTCGAAGAAACACCCGACCCCCTTCTGCAAATTGACGTTCAAAGTGACCTTGATCTACTTGTTGCTTCATGTGATTCTATTCCATGACCAAATTCTCTTTGAGGGTACGAAGAATAGCCTCTTGAACTGTAAGTGTTTGGTCAACCGCTTGGACCTTCGAGACACCAGGTAATTATGATAGAAATGAAGGTGTATTTTGTCCATATACCGCTTCAAAAGGAGTCATGCATGTAGATGTATGGTATGAAGTGTTGTACCATCATTCAACTAGGGGTAACCATTGAGCCCACTGATTTTTATTTTCTGAGGCAAAACACCTCAAATATGTTTCCAAACACTTGTTGACAACTTCTGTTTGACCATCAGTCTGGGGATGATAAGCTGTTCTGAGATGCAATTGGGTGCCTTGTAGCTTGAATAGTTCTTGCCAAAAATTGCTGGTGAAATTCAGGTCATGATTAGAAACAATAGAATGCAGCATGCCATGAATCTAGAAGACCTGATCCATCAAAAGTTGAACCACCGTGGATGCTGTAAATGGGTGTTGAAGAGCACAAAAATAAACATACTTGGAAAGGCGATCAACAACCACCATGATGACTGATTTATTTCCCTATTTGGGTAAGCTTGTAATAAAATCCATAAAGATATCCCTCCAAATAGCAGGTTGAATTGGAAGTGGTTGTAGTGTGCCTGGAGATTTGACTGTTTCTCCCTTGTTGCATTGACAAACATCACATTCAATGACAAAATTACGAATGTGTTTTTTCATGCCATCCCAGAAAAAAGAGCATTTGACCCTGTCATAGGTTTTGGTAAACCTGGAGTGCCCAGCTATGGGTGTAGCATGAAGCTCAGAAAGTACCGTGGATTTAAGTTTTGATTGTTTACTTAAATACAAACGAACTTTGTATCGAATCTCATCATAGAGCCAAGAGTACCCTGGGGAAGCTGGAGCATTGGACTGCAATTGTTGGATCAACTGTGAACTTTTGGGATCTTGGAGCCATTCCCGGCGAACGACTTGGAGCCAATCTAGTACAATGAAGGAAAGAGAAAAAAGGGATCCTTCATCTTCATATTTTCGGGAAAGTGCATCCACAACCACATTGTCTTTTCCTTTCTTGTAACTGATCTCATAATCATATCCAAAGAGCTTGGTCACCCACTTTTGTTGCTCCGGGGAGGAAATGCATTGTTCCATAAAATACTTAAGGCTTTGATGGTTTGTCTTAATTTGGAAGCGTTGCCCCAATAGATAAGGGTGCCACATATCAACGACATGTAGAATAGCCAACATTTCCTTTTCATAGATTGATTTGCCCAGATTTATGTCAGACAATTGCTTGCTGGTAAAGGCCAAAGGCGGACCCTCTTGTACAAGGACAACACCAATTCCTTTCCCTGAAGAATCACATTCCAAGACAAAGGTCTTTGTGAAATCAGGAAGGGCCAGGACTGGAGTGGTGCACATGGCCATCTTCAAGGTTTGAAAAGCTTGAGAAGCTACTGGAGTCCAAGTGAAAGAGTTCTTTTTGAGGAGTGCAGTGAGAGGTGCTGCAATCTTTCCATAATTCTTAACAAACTTGCGATAATATCCCGTTAAGCCCAGAAATCCACGCAATATTTTGAGAGTATTTGGGTGAGGCCAGTCTTGCATAGCTTCAATATTTTTAGGATCCACCCTGACGCTGTCCTTTCCAACCATTTGACCCAAGTACTCGACTTATGAGGCGCCAAAAGCACATTTAGACTGTTTCAGGAAAAGTTGGTGCTGAGAGAGTAGATGGAGAAATCGATCCACATGGGCAAGATGGTCTATCCAGGTTTTGCTATAGATGATGATATCATCAAAGAAAACTAAGACAAAATGATGGAGAAAAGGACAGAAGACATGATTCATGGGGCTTTGGAAGGTGGAGGGGGCATTACACAAGCCAAAGGGCATGACCAAAAACTCATAGTGGCCCTCATGAGTTCTAAAGGCAATCTTGGGAATGTCTTCCTCTTTCATACGTATCTGGTGGTAGCCAGAACGAAGATCAAGTTTAGTAAAGAACTGGGCGCCACTCAATTCATCCAAGAGGTCATTAATGACAGGAATGAGAAATTTGTCTTTAATGGTAAGTTTGTTGAGGGCACGGAAGTCATGACACATTCTCCAAGAACCTTCTTTCTTCAGGACCATGACCACATGAGAATAATAGGGGCTCATACTAGGGCGGATAACGCCTGTGTTAAGGAGTTCCTGGACCATTTTCTCAATTTCGTTTTTTTGGGAAAATGGGTGACGATACAGACGAATATTGGGAGGAAGGCTTCCTGGTACAAGGGGAGTGGAATGATCATGAACACCAGGGGAAGGAGGGATTCCATGGGGGGTGGAAAAGGCCACTTGATGTTTATAAATGATGGATTGGAGGTCTTGTGACATCGAGGGTGTCTTCGTTGCTTGTATGGCATGGAGTTGGGAAATAACACAAGAATGACCTTTTTTGAGCAGCTTTTCCATGGGATGGGAGATAATGATCTCAAGTGAACCAATGGTGATGCCTTAGAACTTATATTGTTGGCCCTCCTAGTCGAATTTCATGGTTAATTCCTTAAAATCCATGAGAATGGGACCTAAAGTCCTTAGCCAGTCTGCACCCAACACAATGTCACAACCGCCCATTTCGATAACAAACATATGGGATTTCAGGTGGTAGTCACCAATTTGGAGACACAAATTTTCACAACACCCTCCACATTTCATGGAACCACCATTGGCAATCATGATTTGGAAATTATTGACAACATGGATGTAGAAATGAGTTTCTTGGGCAATGCGGCGATGAATAAAATTATGGGTTCTTCCACTATCAACTAGAATGATGACCTTCCTATGTTTGATGTAACCGATTAGCTTGAGGGTTTGGGGAGCAAAGAATCCAGTTAGAGCATTGAGGGAAATGACCAGTTCTACTTCGAGAGGGTCTGAGGGAGGGGTTATGTCAGTGGTTTCAGGTGACCCAGACACAAGGGGAGTTTCAACATCCTCTTCTGAAATATCCTCCGAGATGGTCATAAAAAGATTTTGTTCCTTACACTTGTGGCCCGAGAAGTATTTGTCATCACAATTATAACAAAGGCCTTTGAGTTGGCGTTCAACCATTTCATCCCTGATCAATTTTTGGATCTTTAGTGGAGCGGAGGGAGTAGTGAGATTTGCGGGTTTAGTGCGAGGGATAAAGGAGGGTTTCCAGTTTTGAGAAGATACAACTTGTTGTGCTTCTTTATCTCTTTTAGTAGCCTCCACCCAACTTTGAGGCCGAGCCATGAGGACATGGGCCCGAATCTCATCCTTGAGGCCACTGATAAAACACTCTCAGAAAAAGGCATCAGACATGCTCTCTATTCGAAAATCCAGGTGATCAAAAGAAGCTATAAAGTCTTCCACTATTCCTGATTGTTTCAACTTTGTCAAACGACCCTAATGGTTGGTGTTGGTGTAAAAGCATTCATAAAGCTCTGCCACAAATTGTGTCCAAGAAATATACCCTTGACAGGAAGTTTTTCTCCATTGCCACCATTGCCAACGTTCTTTATCTAGATGGAGAACACCATACCGGAGTTTGGCCAAGTCATCTGTAATACTGTATAAAGAGAAATAATGTTCCATTTGGGTTACCCAACCAGTGGAATCTGAGCCATCAAATTTGGTCACATCCACCCATGGAAGGCGTAGGTCACGTTGAAAGTGATGGTGCTGAAAGTTAGAGGAATGTTCATCTTTAGTATCTGAAGGTGGGTCAGATAAAGGGTTATCTGTAGGGATATGCATCTTGGTGCAGAGCATCGAAACGACAGATTCAAGCTGGGTAGTTAGGTCTTGTTTGATTTCCTCCATTGAGGACTGCATGGTTGTATTGATGGCAGAAACATTGGCACTGAGTTGTTTCACTTCTTGTTGGGTCTCGGTGAAATTAGATTGCAAGGTATTGAAGCGAGCTTCCAGGTCTTGGCTATAGGTATGGGCCATGATGATGAGGGAACCGAAATGGGGTGGGTGGGATAAATTTTTTTGCTGAAAAATGATATGTATGAATGTGATAAGTGTTGGAAATGTTTAACAGGTAGCATATGCTTGTCATTGATGGAAAGTACAACAATGAATATGGCATGAGTACAGGAAGAATGTAATAGACGGGCACCAGAAGTATTTTGGGAAGAAGCTGTAGAGCAACCTCGATAAGATCAGAAGAGATAGTGCAGAGGATGTTTGGTATGTTTTACAGGCAGCGTAAGCTTGTCATTGATGGCAAGTACAACAGTGATGATGGCTTGAGTACAACAACGCAGTGATTTCAGGAAGACCAGCAACACAACAATTGTCTAAACGCAACAATCCTCAGTCATCAAATCGAGGATTGATCTAAACTATTTCTCAGGCATGATGAAGTCCCGTAAAGTTTGAGAAGAACTACTGATCATTGGATCCCATCCAAAATTCCTGACAGAACGAGGGCCATTAGATCTGAATGTAGACAAGAGGAGCGCACAGATATGGAGGATAGATCTCGGGTGTTAGATCCGAGCGCAGGGTCCAACCACCGTTGGATCGAGGAGAACCTGCACGTTCTTTAAAGTGCAAGGAGTAGAGGGCTCACAAAATCCTGAAAGAAGGAGGACTGTCCATCTTCAGGCAGGACACGTGGGGATAGATCGTCAGTTCGCTGAGTGGAGAGTCAAAGGAACGATGTTCCCTAACCTCTCGAAATCGTGATATCTGAAATCACGATTTAATATCAGCTGTCAGATTAAGGTAGAATCTGGACTGTTGATTCCAGTCCATGTCGGAGTTTCGGGAATCGAGAGATGGAGATGTCAAGTAATATCATCCACATAAATCCCGATTTCACGATATGCAAAATCGCGACTTAATCACAGCCGTTGAATCAAGATCAAATCTGGACCATTGATCCAACTCCATATCAGAGTTTTGTGAATCGCGACATGGAGAGACAAGAAAACAATGCAACAAGAATGCCGAAATCGCGATTCAATCGCAGCCGTTGAATCAAGATCAGATCTGGACCTTTGATCCAAGACCATTTCGGGGTTTCGAGGATCGAGTGTTGGAGATGTCAAAGAATATTAACATAAAGAATCTCGATATCGCGATATGAAAAATCGTGATGTAATTGCAACCATCAGATCAAGATGTGATCTGGACCGTTGATATGACTCCATTACAAAGTTTCGTGGATCAGGACTTTGAAGTGACAAAACACAGAACGACAAGAGTGTCGAAATCGTGATGTGTGAAATCCCGAATGAATATGAACCGTTAGATCAAGATGTGATATGGACCGTCGACCCGACTCACGTCAGCATACCACGTCAGTGAGGAACACGTGGCACAACTAGGTAATGACAAGTGTCAGACTGATTCAACATTTTAGGCACATGTAAGTCATGAATCAGAGTGACACGTGGCAGTATTCAACACGTGTCAATCCACGTGTGATGTTAGCATATTTACACCGCTTGGGAGATGGACAGATGTCGGAGGACGAGGAGAGGCTAAAGAGCCTTGTCGCACGGTCAGGTGGAGAACGATACAAAAGGTGACACGACAGGAGTGGGGCCCTTCGTCAATACTCCACCATTCCGGACCCCCCCCCTCATATTAAAGGCAGAGAGGCAAGGGGGGTCCAGAATCGCTTGAGCGTCGTTGATCTAGGCACTCTAATCTTGGCTGCTCGAGAGATGCATGCCCAATTTTGGACCCCCCCCCCCTCCGCTTAAAGGTAGAATGGCAGGGGGGCTCCGGAATCCAATCCTGACCATAGATCTGGGAGCACAAATTCTGGCTGTCCAGATTTGCTCGCTGCATATCCAAAAGGTGCATTTGCGCCCCAAACTTAGGGAGGCATAAGCACGTGGTCATATCCATTGGTCACATCTATGGAAGATGGAGGTAGAAGCTAGAGGTGCTAAGCTTGGCCACAGAAATGCCAAAATGAATGCAAGATATAATAAAGTTCATCCAACGACGCAGATAAACCTGAAGGAGATCGGAGGGCTACTGATGCACGACACAGTTAAACTGCCAGAAACCATTGATGGCATCTGCCAGAGAATTCGAAGAGACCTCTGTGTGATTGCCAGAGGAGATGAAGAGTCTCCAAGCTTCGTCCAATGAAGAAAGACTATTCTTAGAAGGGATTGACAGATGGATGAGCGTTGAAGCCTGTGGCTGAAATAGAGAGGGTGTGCTCAACTATAACAGAGAAGACGAAGAGTCTCAACTGCAAGAGAGAAAAAGGAATCTCGGCATAACACCTAGTGATATAGACACATGGGTTGAACCACCAGAGAAGCTGAAGAGTCACGATGATGATCAGACAGAGCACTCGAGTTGAGGAGGAATTTGGCATGGAGTGAGCATGCAGAAGCATTGCGAATATTGCATGCACAAAGACAACAGAGACTATAAGAAGGTTGAACAAAGAAGAGATTGGTGGTTGTCGCTGGGGAGGAGAATTGTGGTGTGTGCAAGGAGGCAGAGCCCAGGAGCAGAAATGCACAGTTCAGGAATGGTGCATTGAAGGGACATGGTGCACAGAGCATAAAAAGAAGAAGAACAGATAGCGCAAGTCATGTGTGCAGGAAGGCAGTGAGGCAGACAGAAAAATGAAATGCAACAGAATAGTGATGAGTCTGGTAAGCCATTGTTGAACATTATATCACTGTAATAAGTTTCCGTAGAAAAGATTTATATTTCAGGGAGGAAGGGAGGTACTAGGGAGGATTGTTGTCCTCATAGGTTCAAGTTGGTGCTTGAACATAGGGAGTTGTAGCTTCCATCTGGTTGCAGCCAGAGAAACCAGGGTGGCAGGGTGGTGCAAGGGAGAACTCTTGTTCTCTGTGATACAGGTTGGTGCCTATATGATTGGAAGTTGGTGCTTCCGTTCAGTTGGTGCTGGAAACACTCAGGGAGTTGGTGCTTCCCTCTAGTTGGTGCTAGAGAAACCAGGGAGTTGGTGCTTCCTTCTAGTTGGTGCTAGAGAAACCAGGGAGTTGGTGCTTCCTTCTAGTGGGTTCTAGAGAAAACAGAGAGTTGGTGCTCTCAGCAAGTTGCATCTTGCAAAATAGAGGTTGTAGCCTCACTATGAGTTGGTGCTCATATGTATGATAATGTAAAGAATGTAACTATTACTTATCATATAAAGAAAAAGAGGTTTTTACCCTGTATGGGTTTCCTCGGGAAATATCTGTCTCTAGGTTTCTAAAATATGTGAATGATGCTGAAAGTGCCATTGTTTATTTCCCTGCATTATTGTGATCATCATTCAATGTTTCTGCAAATATTTTAAAATAAGCATAAATGTTTAAGCACGGTAACAACTGATTCACCCCCTCCCTCTCAGTTTTCCAACAATAAGGGCGAAGAGATGAATCTAATGGAATAGTTATACTCCAGTCTGAAGAATATTGTAGTGATGAAATTCCCAAATTCTTAAGCAGGAAGAAATTTGTAGTGATTTGGCAACCCCAACACAGTTGCGCGACAATAGATGTTTTCTATTTTAATTTGTTTATGTTTTTGTCCCCAAGGGTTAGGTATTCAAGGGTTCTACAGACAAGGGTTTGCCCTGTGCTATAGCTCTTTGATATACGTGCAGGGTCCAGCAGTAGTACTCGGCCCAATATCTCAGGGCACTAACTAAGGAGGCTAGAATGTACCCTTAGCCGTACTACCCGACTATCTAGGTACTAGATAGTATCTTCCCGAGTGCTGTTCTCGGTGGCACTATAGCAGTCAGGTGGCTGATAAATTTATCTAAAGAGGGTTTCAGGTAATCTAGAACGATCCATACATAGGTGTTGTCTGATGCGCTACCACTCGAAGGGGTACCAACAAGGGTTACAAGGGTGGCCAACATATATGCGCTTAAGTACCACTTGTATTTCCTATGTGTATGAATCCCTCAACCGTGGGTTTATGCGTGTAACGACATATCTCTGTGGCTTAAAGATGCCGGAATACGTCTCTACCCTGAAAAAAAATTTAACCCACAATTTCTGTCGAGGAAAGTGCTCTGATACCACTTGTAATATACCAGATATAAAAAGTATGCAGAAAATAAATAAAATTCTAGAAATGACAGAATAACAACAATATAACCAGAACAATTACCACAATAACACTAAATGATATATGAATAACAACAAAAATAATACTTTGATTCTGAGAGCAATGTTCATGGGTCTCTTCGAGGGGGCAACCTCCAGTCGAGTAGAGCTCTATTACAATAATATCCAAGCTAAGGTTCTCATACCCTCGAATCCTATTTATACTAAATATGTCTATAAAAAGAAGCATCTAGAGGAAGATCCTTCTAGAAGCGGAAGCTTCTATTAGGTCTTCTTACATTCGACTTATTCTATTTTATTGAAAGGCCTTATTAATATTGACCTTTATTACATCTGAATATATTGTTCTACCTATGTGCAGGTTAGGACCCTAACAACAGATGTGGTACATAAAAACCAACCCATATCGGCCTTCACAAGTGACAAACTATTTTAGAATTAAAAGGAGACTGTGCCATCTAGGTTTTAGAAAAGCAATGGGAATACCTTTTGTACAACAAGTGGATTTGCGGGAAACCATGAATAAAATCCATGGGACATCTTCCATCTTTGTATTCTTAAACCATTTTTCTCCTTTCGATGGAAGTCCTGTCGCCTTGCTTATGAAATCCTCTGTGATTTCCAACTGAACATCCCCCACCTTGGCCTTAAAACCGTCAAAAGTTTGTGCAAAATATTTTGCAACCTGGAGATTATAGCCTTCGAACTTCTTGATGAACACATCCCATCCATGAGCCTTCAGGTCGTCAATAGTGTCATCATGGGATAACAGAGCTTGGTATTTATTCGGCTCAATATGAACCACGGGTGCCATTACCACTGTGACAAGGATACAACAGATATCACACGGGATAGGTTTAGGTTTCCAACGGGCGAGCAACAGAGAGAGATATAAGTGAATTGTGATGGCATGAAAAATGCAAGGTTTGGGGATTGTCATAACTTGAACAAATTTTTTAGGGAAAACGAAAACAGAGGGCTCGAAAAACTACAAACCATTTCTCACAATGAGTGCCAAACCCTCCACAGTACAAAATCTCATACGCATAATGAATGATCTCATTAATATTTCAGTCCAGTAAAGTGAATTGAAAATGTAGGTACAACATGCCTGTACCTATTGATATGAATGTTGATATGACAAATTCACTCATGAAATTATATTAGCTGTTAACCAACGTTTTTGTGCATTCAAAGAATTCATGAATTAAATCAACAATAAACTATAGAACCAATGAAGTCATGGGACCCATAATCAATAAAGATTTCGATAGTGTATTAATCAATAAGTTCATAAGTCTTGAGTTTAAACCATGCATGGGTGCCTTCTAAAACGATATTTCTAAGATAAAATATTATGAAACCAAGCCAAGTTTTATGTTTAAATTCATTCTTACAGTCATGAATTAAAAATAAAACAAACGAAAATAAACTCAATAAGGTAGACTTAACCCAATAATCGCCTCGAAACTCAGAAACATAAACATTTACAAATAGAGGGTGATGGCATCTATATAAAGGTATAGTCTCTTTTGATCATGATAAGTATCGAAAATCATGTGTGGTTGCCAACAAGGTCGAAGTAAGATTTATTTTTAAGTACCCACTAAGTACTTCAAAGGAATTCCGAAAGATCCGACTACTTCTTTGGAAATTATTCACACTAATTTAATTCAAATGAGATTGGTCCATGACCCCAATATCTCATCCCACTCCATCTAAAAGTTTTTCTAAAGAACACACTAAATTTTCCTCCACAGCTCCACAGGAGGTGCTTAAATAAATCTTTTAGTCTAGGTAGGATCTCGCGGGTAGGCATCCAAAAAACCCCCCGTTATCAGGTTCTCACATTTTGAAACAATAGAAGTTGAGAATAGGGATCCTTCAAATCTTCCAAGTCAAGTGTTACTATACCATAAGGAAGGGAGATACCCATGAAGGGTCGAAGGCTAAGGTCCAGTTGTTCTGCGCATCCCTCCTTGAGTCACCCAATTCTTGTGAGGGAATCCAGCTCGTGACTCATTTTTTAGGCCGAAAATCTAAATGATGCACTTTGACCAAGGTACTTAGTGGCCAAACTTAGGATATCTACCCATGTGGTGGCTGTGGGATACAATCGTACCTTGGTCAGATTTTGTGTAGCTATTGGGAAATATCTCTAGCTCTTTTAGGATATGCACCCTCTACCCCTCATTATAACTGACTACTTCAACCTTCACTAGTTCCTCTTCCGGTGGATTCAGACCCCACTGTCGAGTACTATTTGAAGGCCCAATTCTAAATTGAGAGGAAGGATGATAGGTATTTTAGGACACGAGCTGTTATTTTTGTTCTTTTTTCCCCCACGCAGACAAAATCAACCTATCCACATGCTTGTTTATTTTACAATTGATTTATGTATGATGTTCATCTGATTACATGCAATTGTGAGTTATACTATTTTGTGAAGGTCAAAAATATAAAAATCACTTATTCATTTATTTCTCTTGTCACCATTTGTACACATTCACTTTGCTAGTCGAAACCATAGAATCCCCGTCATTCTAGACGCTTGTAGAATCTCCCTCCTATTCTAGGAGGAGTCCCTAGTCTTGCCAACTCACTGACTCAACCATCTCACACCCCAGTGAGTGCTACTATTTTGGGATCAACATTACTTGGTTCCACCTTGATTGGTTCAAATACCCAAGACAATCCATCTATTGGTTCTCCTTCACAAGGAGGCGGGAGTCAAACTTCTTCTCAAGGAAGAAGTACAAACCCACCAAATCCCTCTCAAGGGGCAGGTCCACTACCTACACACACAATGGCTGGAACTAATCCTCCACCAAATCCCCCTTTTACATACTTGGCATCCCTCAACATTCCTGATTTAACCAAACTCACGAATGACCCCATTTTACATGATGCCAGTTGGCCCAATATGCCTACCAAATTGCCTTCAGACATTCCAAAGTTTGAAGGAAAACCAGGGGAAGACCCCGCCAACCTTGTTATGACCTTCCACTTATGGATCTCTTCAAACAAAGTCATGGATGATTCCATCCGCTTGAGGTTATTTCAAAGAACCCTCACCGGTTGATCAACCAAATGGTATGTGGATGAAAAATCAGGGTCCCATGTGACCTTTGAATCATTGGTGATCCAAGATCTTTTCATCATGACTTATAAAGAATTCCATTAAATGAGCATAAATTAAAGTGAACCATTAAAGAAGGGGAAACTAAAAAATGAAGATCCATAAACATAATATCTGAACACAAAAACTCGATAATAGAGTTTGTCCCTGATGGAGTACGTCTTCGGATCCTACTCTTAAATGGGTAGGCTCTTTCATTAACTCAGCAAAATAATTTGGCAAAATACATACGTATACCTCATTTTGAAATCAAGATACATAAATAATGCTCATATCGGAAAACAGACAACACCACTGAATTCGTGGCATCGAATTACCCAAAAATGACTGTCTCCACGTCGAATTACCTAAGAAGAATTTCGTCTTAGTTTTCATGCCCTATGCAACCTACAATTATGACTGTACTTTGCATTGAAATGTGTGCCTGGATGGTCGTACGGTCTGCGAGCCTCCTCCCTTTCCATGGCTGAGCGGATGTACCTTTTAATAATTAAAATGGGCATTGGTTACTATGTGGTACCCACGACCTGTTAGTTAGGGAAGATATGTTAAGGCATTGGTTATGATGGAGGTCCAGGGATCAAACCCCACAGACTCTCCTTTCAGGATTTGCATTGTTGTAATGTATATATATGTATAGTTCTGTTCCTCCAGTTTGGCGATGGCTCTAGAACCGTCTCCAACGATTTCAAACCGTGGCTATGGTTGAATCTGGCGGACCCTCCAACCGTTTTTTTCCCAAATTTTATTCACGGGTTGTCCTTGTGCATTTCCCGCCTGCCACATGGAAGTCCATGATTGGGACACATGGAAGCCTCTCATTGGTCCATGTTTCCCCCTACCAATTCATCATGCCATGACATCCGTACGGACTGCCTTGTGGCATGATCTGATTGGTCCACAGATCGATCCAAAAACACCAAAACTGGGTGACATGTGGCAGCCTCTAGTGCTTCCACGTCATCAAGATGATGTGAGTATGCCACATGTCACTTCCCTTCTCCTTCCACATGTGTTGTATGGATGTTGACGTCAGCAGTACGGATGCTGACTCATCCCCTGCTAACTGGGCTAGGTTAACCAAACTCTGACCGTGAATATCTTTCAATCCGTAACTTCGTTTGATAAGCCGTTTGAAATATTGCGATGCGCTCTTCGCGATCATGCCATTTTCATTGAGTGTTGGAAACTTTGGATTTTTTCCCTTCCTCTTTCTATTGGAGCCATTGTGAGCATTCTCATTTGCCTCTGTGAGTTCTGAGTTGTTCTTAGCCTTCTCTGGATCTTTTTTTGGATCACACCTTCCCACTGAGAGATTTTTGGACCACCAAAATCTTTCATCAATCAATAGGTAAGTGAGGAAAGAGTCCCCTCATTTTGTCCTTTTATATCCACTTTGCCTTTCTTGGATGGGTTCCTTTCAATCGTACTCAAAGATAATCAACATCACCCCTGTGTGAAGTCCTCGTCCTCCTGTCCAGGATGATATCTTCCTGTAACTCATCCAAGTACTTAGGTGAAAACTCATCAACTGAAGGTATTGAAACTTCCTCATCTTGATCCATGATCATGGGAGGCTCAAAAAGTTTCAAGTTCTCAACGTTCACAACTGAGTAAATTTGGATGTAAGGTGGAATATCCAGATGAAAATCATTAGTTCAACTTTTCTCCAAGATAGTGAAGGGTCCATAACGAATGAGATTGAGTTTCTTTCCTTCACACTTCAATATCTCCTTGCCGATGTGAAGCCATATCCGGTCACCAACCTGGAACTGATGATCAACCCTATGCTTGTCATTCCGAGCTTTATACTGTTCTTGATTTCTCTCCAACTATTCCCTAACTACCTGGTGTATTTGTTGGATCCTTTGGATTCACTTGCAGGATCTGTCCTCTGTTTTTTATTCATTCACATCGACATCTCTCCCATACATCAAGCCCAAAGTAACCTTTGGTAGGTACCCAAAACATGTATCAAAAGGTGAACTCTGAGTGGATGAATGTAAAGCTTGGTTTTACGCATGTTGTACATAGGGTATCTTCTCATCCCATAACTTGGGATGCTTGTTGCAGTAGCCTTGAAGAAACAATACTTCTATTCGGTTTACCACCTCCGTCTGTCCGTCGATATGTGGATGGAAAGCAGTGCTCCTCTTCAATTTGGTGTCCATCATCCTCTACAAGCTAGTCCAAAAGTCCCCAAGGAATCGAGTATCTCGATCCGATACAATGAATGTGGGTAACCCAAAGTGAACCCAAACATACTGAAACAAGATATTAGCAATCTTCTTAGCAGTGATATGCTTTTTACATGGCATCAATATACACATTTTGTTGAACCTATCCACTACAACATACAAATAATCATGACCCCCTTTGGTCATTGGTAAACCCCCTACAAAATCCATGGAGATACTTTCCCATGGATGGGATGGAACATGAAGTGGTGAGTATAGCCTCAGTTTTCTATTAATGGGCTTACAAGTAGAACACATCACACACCCCTTTACATATTTAGTTAGAATTGATTTCATTTGAGGCCAGTAACAAAACCTTTGTAAATGAGCCATATTTTTTCCTACCCCAAAACTCCCAAACATAAGAGAAGTGTGAGCTTCTCGTATTACATGGAGTGATGACTACTAATCTGCTTTGTTGTTTTATTCGGGGGAGGTTGAGGGTGAAGGGAAACACTTCGATTTTCCGGGTGTAGGCTCTGGTAATTCTCCTGAATTGATTCACTTCCTCATGAGGGAGGGCATAAGGTATTTCAGGGTGAAGAGGTCCTTCCTCGGAATGGGGTGAGTTATTCTCTTCGGGAGTACTCAGTAAGCGTGGGTTGTCTATCGGATGACTATCCATGCACGTGGGCCGTTACGAATCTGTAGGCTGTTTGAAATGTTATATAACTTATATACTCAACCATTCATTATGGCCCTCCTTCTAGAGCCATTTCTGTTTATGGGGCCTAAATCCATTGATTCAACAGGAGGAACCAAACCCGCCACCGAGGCCCAATTAGACTCTGCAGCTTTTGGAGTGGAATGGTTCTCCAGATCTTGCGATTTGGCCAAATTATCGATGGGCTTTGTTTTTTCTAGTGAAGGCTCTTCCTTCAGTTAGGACAATTCTTTTGCTATATTTCTCTTGGGTGGGGATGATATGAGAGATGCAATCCAGTATAAACCAACTTGACAAATAGAAAGACATAGGTTTTAACTAGAGGGAAGAGGTCAAAGTTGGGATAACCTGCTGCTCAAACATGCAGACAGTGGTTCTATACCATAGGGCCTAGTACTAATACATTAACCAAATGAGCATCCAACTACTATTTGAGAAAAACTAATTTAACAGAAGAAAACACATACGTAATCAAGATCATGGTAAGCAAAATAATTCATCTACCATAACATTCATCAAATAACAACACAACGATTTATCCTCATCATTAAAGAAAAGAACATCAAGACATTGCACCAGATAACTTGACAACAAAATTAATTACTCTTACTAATTTACTGCATCATTCATGGAACAGGAAAGGAAGTAATTCTTCTCCAACTCCAATCACATACATCTAATGAAAATAGCTTGTCTTTGGTCCATAAGGACTTCTCAATTCACAACAGTCTCAAAATAATTATCAATAGACAAAAAAGGCAGTTCTTACAACAACCATCGACCTTTTACTCATCGGTCGATGTCTCTATTTATAATCTAAAATTCAACTGTAATTAATGGCTAAATACAATTTAGGCCAAACAAAAATTTCCACTTAGAGTGATCATCCAATAGTTTCTTTCAATGGTCCACCTGATATGCCTCTTGAAAAGGGTGGCTTCTTTCATATTCAGACTAGCTGATAAATAGATTTTCACAGGTTTGAGCCCATGGGAACCTGTGTTGTTCCATAGGGGCAACATATGCTCCTCTGATGTCTACTGCATGCACCCGGTATTTTACCAAACTGGAGTTCAACTGTTGCAGCATGGCTCGAGCTCGGATTGGGTGACCTGCGAATTACTGCACTTTCCCTAACATTGCATCGATGATTTTTCTCATTCATCGACCTATAGAAAGTTTCGTTTTGTGTGTATCTCGAACATGTCGCTTGAGTCGATAAATTGATCAGGCACGCCACTCTCGAAGAAACTAGAATCCTTCATTGTGCTGGTGATTTATCTACGACGTTCCTTTTGAGTCCTTCGGCGAGGTCACTGGATAAGCTTCGTTCGTCTAATCGGGGAGTATTCTTTCTTGCAATCAAGACATAAAATGTTTAATGATCTGAGCAACTTATGATAAGACATAAATAAATCTGAAAATACTAATACGTACCTGTGTAGCGCACTAATATCAGTCATTTAATACTTACTTGATCTCAATCGCTCCTTAGAATGACCTGTGATGACCTAGCCGAAGCCGCCGCTCATTTTGATTAAGATGAATTATGGCAGCGTATCATGAAGTGGCAAATCAAGTACAGGATTCGTCAACATTTTAAATCGTCATAGTGATTTTTGACCTTTGGTGCTGAAAAGAGACATCGAAGGTGAGCGTGTGCACGCATACTCCCTAGAAGGTCGGACACCATAAAAGGAAAGCCGTTAAATGCCTCCAGAATCCGTATTACCAAGCGTGTAAAACATCATTCGTTAAATAGCGGGGGTCTGGAGAAAGATCAGAAGGATCGTACTGGATGTTCTCTGTAACTTTTATCGACGGTGTTTACATGCTCTGGATTGCATCTGTCAAACAATTTTGGTGCATCAAGTCCTTAAACACCATGTCGCGATGCGTGAGTGCTGCACATACACGCTATGTTTCGCTCCTTCATTTTTTCTATAAATTTGGGGAGTTCTGTGAGAAATCTTACGCTTACACTGAGATTATACTCTTTGGAATTCCGGTCTGGAAAATTTATCTTGGTGAAGTTCTGTGTGGGTGTCCTCCGTCACCTGCAGACGAGCGAGTTGTTACACTGCTATGTAATGGGATCTCCTTTGGACATGGGACAAGGTCCATGGGATAGTCATTGTGCTAGGTCTGAACCCCAACGTGCCTGGGATTCCTTTGGGTCAGCTTCCCATGTCTTTGAAATCCCAATAGGAGGTGGAGGCTTTGGCTCAGAGATGGTGTCGCTATCCTCAACAAATATTGAAGCTGAAAAGGGTGTGTCTAAGGAAGGTACGCTTCTAAACACACCTTCTCAAGAGAGGAAACCATGGAGAAGAGGGAGGCCTAGAAAGGATATGTCCAAAAGGGAGGAAACCTGCCTTTTGGATGAGCTGAGCGCATGTCTAGCTATTGAGGAGTTTGTGGAAATTCCTCGCTTGTCGGAGCCAGTTGGGATTATCGACAGAGGAGACGAGAGTCAAAAGGGAAGGGGAAAAGCACCGGTTCTTCACGTCGAGAGTCTTGTTCAACAGTTAGATTGCGCTAAACTTGTGAATGCTGAGCTCTACCAAGATAATAGAGAGCTATGACATCAGTTGGAGGAAAAAGACCAAGGGATAACATCGTCATAGGGTCTCACAGGAAGTACGGTTTGGATTCAGAGGCAGCTCCGCGAAACCCAGGATACAATTGTGCAATTACGTGAGGTGCAACGTGCAGCGGAAGAGAGGGACATAGTGCCAGGCACCAACAATGACCCGGGGATAAGTTCATATCTGAGAAAGACATAATGGGTAATCCTGCACCTTACATCCTCTTGGGTGTCACTCTGGACAAAATTTCCCTCTTTGTTCTTTCGTTGTAAAGGTATTCTTGGTTTTACGGCTACCAGGCCAGTTGGTCACGGCGTGGCTTAGTTGTATGTAATTTGAATTTGGTGGGATCCCTTAATATTAAATATCAAAAGTATTTTGAATGTATTAAGATTTCTTATAGGCAGTTAATCCGTGTTCCTTATCACAAATTATTAGTTCGCACACATTATTAAATCTCGCAATCGTTATTGTTGTACCGAGGTTTTGTTGATAAGTTTCTTCTTGTGAGATGTCTGATGTTAATTGATGCTTAGGTGAAATTATAAACCCTGGGCCATAAAAAATAATTAATTATAAAATGCATTCGTTGGTAGGTAAGCATATTACTTGGTACTTCGCTCGTGTCATTGTATCGGGGTTCGAAGGTTGGTGGTGTCACTCTTCCCTTTGCGCAGCACTTACCATCACATCTTTCTACCCAAAACTGAATGAATAGGTCTTAGGAAAAATCCTTCCCGAGGTTTATTCATAGGAAAAAATCATTTCATTATTCGACACCGATGAGGGTCGGTACTCGACTACTTTGACTCCCCAAATGGTTTTCGCCACCATCATCTTCCGTCGATACCGAAATTCTCTTGTGAGTCGGGGAAAAATCTGGGTCTCCGATTCCTCGAGTAGTTGTTAAGTATTTTAGAGTTAAGATGATTCTTCATTGTATGTTCAATTGAACTTTTAATTGATTGAAACGTGAAACAAATAAGAGAAGAGAAGGATCAGTTTCAAGCCGAGGCGAAAACAGTCAAAAGTAAACTATAGGTTGGTACCTAAAAGGAAATAGTTGCAGAACTTTTAGGGTGTGCTGAGTACTCAACAAATGGAGATTTACTGGGCGGACGCAGAATCTCTGTTCCTCTTCCCTTTCCCTCGAGGTATTACCGAACCTTAGAACATATATCTCCGATACTTATTTTATTCGTATGGACCGAAGTTATTATTATTATTATTATTATTTTTTTTTTATTGGAAGTATTGTTTTAGGGCTTGACCATTTACTAGGAGGGCATCAGGTCTCCCCCTCATATTTTGCAACCGATAAGTACCTACCCCAATCTTCTCAACCACCTGGAAAGGCCCAAGCCATAGGTTCTGAAACTTGGAATGTTTCCCTTTTGGATCATTCGCCCTATCCCACTTTAGGACTAAATCTCCTACTTTGAAGTTCTTTTCTTTAGCTTTATGCTTATCGAACCATCCTTTCACTATCTGTTGATGGGCCAAGAATTTTGACTTATCCTTTTCTCTCTCTTCTTCCAGCATGAGCAGAGTGTCGATCCTCTGTTGCATGGCCAATGAGGGTTCCTCATTATAATCTTGGGCCAATTGGAGAGATGGAAAATAAATCTCGTTCGGGAGGATGGCTTCCTGTCCGTAGACCAGAAAGTATGGGGAATTTCCTATGGCTTCTTTGGGTGTGACCCTGTCGTCCCACAGGGCATTATGAAGTTGATTATGCCAATTTCTTTGGTTTTCTGTAATCGTCTTCTTTAGTATCCTTACTAGGTTCTTGTTGGTTGATTTTGCCACATTGTTTCCCTGAGTGTAATAATTTGCAGAGTACTTGATTATTATTCCTTTGTCCAAAGAAAACTCCATCAATCGAGTAGAAGAGAAGTAAGTTGCATTGTCAAAGATTACAATAGAGGGGACACCAAACCTTGTGATCAACTGTTGTTCTATAAATTGGATTACTATTTTCTCATTTACGTGAGTTAGAGGAACGACCTCTGCCCATTTTGTGAAATAGTCGGTGGCAGTAAGAATGTACTTGTGTAGTTTGGAAGAGCTAGGGGAAATTTCTCCTACGATATCCAACCCCCACTGCTCAAAAGGTCTAGACACCGTCATAGGATGAAGTGGGATTGCTGCCCCTTTTACCTTGCCAGCGCTTATTTGACAAGTCTTACAATTCCTAGCGTAGGTATGAGCATCTTTGAACAAAGTGGGCCAATAATAGTTGGCTCTCAGAATTTTAGGAGCGGTGGTGTTCCCTGCAAAGTGTCCTCTGGCGGGGCCGTCATGGAGTTCCGTCAACACCTTGTCGACGTCTTCTCTTTCGAGACATCTCAATAATACCCCATCATAGTTGATCCGGAAGAGTACTGAATTTATAAGATGATATTGTGCAGATTTCAATCTTAGGGCTCTCCTTTCCTTAGGGTTGAGGTTCTCGGGACAAGCCCCGTGATGAAAAAGATAAGTCAAATCCTTGTACCAAGAGTCTTGTGTTGGGGAGATGTATTCCACTTAGTTGCACCATAGTGCCATTTCGTTTTCCCACCCGAAATCTTCATTTGCTTGATCATGGGCTTCGGCTGCTAACTTACACAGACCTTGTCCTTTTACTAGTTTGGCAGGTTTTATGTCTAAATCAAATTCCTGGACTACTTCCATCCAGTTCCCTCTCCTTTCCCCCATTTCTTGTTGAGTAAAAAGGGATTGGACCGTAGGGAGCGACACAGTCACCTTAGTGTGATTTTTGAGAATGTAGGACCTGAAATGTTTTACTGCCTTATAGACCGCGTAGGCCTGTTTATCTATGGCAAGATAACTAAGCTCGACTCCTTGAATATTAGTACTCATAAAGGACACTGGGGCCTTGTTGTTGTCATCATCTTTTTGGGTGAAAACTGCGGCGAGCGATTGTTCGGAGGCGAAAGTATACAGGTTAAATTCCCTATTGAAATCGGGACTTCGCAACACCGGGGCTCGGGAGATGGTGGCTTTGATATTGTTGAAAGTTTATTTCCATTCATCATCCCACTTGAAATTAGAATCCTTGTGAATCATCTTTTTCAAGGGTTTAATGATTTTGGCGAAGTCGGTAGTGAACTTCCTCACAAAATTGATTTTCACGAAAAAGGACTGCATGGCCTTCTTGTTATGGGGAAGCGGGAGTTGGGTTGTGGCCTTAATCCTTTCAGGGTCTATGCGAATCCCTGCTTGGAATATAATATGACCTAACAACTTACCTTCCTTGACATAAAAGATAGTTTTCTTAGGGTTCAACGATATACCGTACTTCCTACATCTCTCAAAAATCTGAGTTAAATGTTGGATGTGTTCTTCTTTATTCTTCAAATACACCATTACATCATATAAATAAAATACCACACACTTATTGATAAGTCCTTGGAAATTAACGTCCATGGCTGTTTGAAAGGTTGCTCCTGCGTTAATTAATCCAAAAGGCATGCGCTTATAAGCGAAGGTTCCTCACTTGGTTTGGAAGGTAGTTTTTAACCAGTCTTCTTTTGAAACCAACACTTGGTTGTATCCTGAGAAACCATCTAGCAAGGAGAAGATCTATGAGCCCGATACGGTCTGTAGGAGTTGTTCCATCGGCGGGACTAGATAATTGTCCTTTTCTGAAGCTCTATTGAGGTTCCAAAAATCTATGCATAGTCAAATTTCTCTTGACTTCTTCCTCACTAGAACAATATTTTCTACCCAGGCAGAATGCCTAACTTGGAAAATTATCTTCGCATCTAAAATCTTCCTCAACTCTTGATACATGAGAGGTTCTAAGGATGGATGATACTTTCGGAGATTCTGTTGGAAAGGCTTCATTTCGGGCTTTAACGGGATAGTGTGTTGAATAATGTGGGTGTCATACATTTTTAAATCCTTATAGGACCATGCGAAAACATCCTGGTATTGTCTGAATAGTTTAAGGTAGGCCTTCTTCTCTTCCTTAGATATATTTTTTCCGAGATTTACATTCTTCGGGTTCTCTGGAGTCCCAAGATTCACAGTTTCATGGAGGGGGCAAGAGCTACTAGTATTCACGTTTTTGGGTTATTTACAACGATCCTTTAGATCAAACAGACTTTCTAGATTAGCTATCCCCTTCGGGATCATGTGGGCTTTCAATTTTCCAACATCTTGTTCTATTTGGGGATTAGTTTCAATTGTCTGCTCTCAGAATTCTTCATCATCTATGGCTAGGTCTTTGAAATTGTCTTGGTTGGTCAAGAAATTTATGATTTTCTTGTCACATTCAAAGACTTTCCAATTGGAAATATTGTTCGGCACCGATGGTTTGTAGAGAATCTCCACAATGAATCGGGAGGCTTCATAATATTCTAAAGGAGATAGCCGGGAAGCGGCTGTGGCCAAGGAGTCGGCAAGAACATATTTTTCTCTCGAGATTGCGGTGATATTGAAAGCGTCAAAGATATCTATTAGCCTATGCACCTCCTGCTGGTAGTTCTTAAGATGAGATGAATTATAATGAATAGTATTCCTTGTCTAAGAATGATCTCAGAATCCCCCAAAACCTTCAATTCCTTGATACCCAAATCTATGGCTTTCTTTAACCCTTGTACTAGAGCTTCATACTCGGTGGTATTGTTGGTACACTCAAATTCTAGTCTACAAGATAGGAAGTGATGTTTACCCTTCTGATCGATGAGTATGCACCCGGATCCTGACCCTTCTTGTGATTTAGATCCATAAAAATAAAGGGTCCAAATTTGCGAACGATAATTTCTCCTTTCTCTCCCCTCGCCCGTGTTCTGTTCTTCGACCTCTTCCTCCAGAATTCCTAGCCCAGGTTTTTGAAAGAAGAGAGAATCTTATATCGGCATCATGGATTCTTCTCGAAAGATCATTTCGGAGTTTTGAGTAAGCGGAACATTAGACAGGAGAGGAGAAAAGTTGCTGAAGTGAGAATCACGAGAATAGTTTCCCAATATGGGGAAGTCAGTAGAGGTTGGTTCATTCAGGGTTTCCATATCAGTGACTGTATGTTTTAGATATCTCTCCCTATCGATTCTAATCATGTTCTTGTATCCCTTCAGTGGTAGCCAAAGGTGTTTCCAGTCGGTACTGAAATATCCGTTCAACTTTTCAAACCATTCTCGACTCAACAATAGTCCATATGCCTCAGGGATGTCCACCACAATGATGTCAATCACCTGCACGAAATTAGGATGCATCACTATCCTGATCATCATGTATTTGAGCTCTCCCATGACCTTAACCTGGGTCCTGTCTAGTTGTATGACATGTTTATCACTTTTGAGAGGGACAACACCTAATTTATTACACACGACCAAGGGCATGAAATTAGAGGACGCCCCTGAATCAACCAGGAAATTGTGAAGATTCCTGTTGAAGACTTCAAATGTCAAAAGGAAGGGTGACACAAAAGGAATTTCTTTCCTACCTTCCAAGCAGATGTTCATGGTTGGCATGTTTGTGTCGTTGGTCGAGTTTCCTACCAAATTCAAATCTTGCAATAGGAAGTATTTCTGCTGAGGAATTATACATACGTTCACAACTGATATATTAGCTTTCAACTTCTTCAAATCTTCGACTACGTTATACTCTAGTTTAAGAGAATCTTGGGTGTGGATGCTTATAGGATTTTTACCGGGGACGAAAGGCATTTTCAGGCGGTCAGGAGTTAACTTACTTTGCGAGGCCCGGGTGGCGTCGACATCTTTCGAGCCAGGTTGGCCCTTACTACGTGTCTGTACTGCCGATACCTCCGTGGGTTGTTCTAGAGACTCAAACGGGTCACCTGAAGAGGCGATTACATCGAGATACCATATGAGAATGGTTGTGTCTCGCAGTGGGTCAACTTCTTCCTGATCGACACTATTCATGGTCGAACTGCTTGATTGTTCGGTCAGGGAAACTTCGTCTAGAAAACGATTGGCCATTAAATTCATGGCATGGACCCATTGAGGGCACTCTCTCTCCGAGTAGTTCTCTTGGTGGTAAGAATATAAAGAATCAGATGCGACATTCATTAGGTCAATGTTTAAGTTGGCTGGGGTAGGTTCAATTGCTTTGAAACACTGATTTCTTTTAAAGAAAGGCTTATAGGGTCTTTGGCCTTGATTTCCTTCCCTGCGCTCCTTTTTATGTCTATAGTCTCATTCGATAGTTTCTTGACCATGCACTGCAGATAATCTAATCTCCATTACCTTTCTTTCCTCACCAGAGAAGCCTGACCTTCTTTACATCCTTTCATCTATAATTCTATCGTCTTGGCTTCTTCAAAATTTTCCACAAGGGTTTTCTTGGCGGCTCTTTTAATGAACATGGAAATAGAAGCCGGGAGCGCGTTGGCATAAACCTCGATTTGCAATTCTTGAGTTGGTTTTGCCGTGGGATGGAATTTGTTTAGGATGGTCATGAATATTTGATTGAAGTCTTTGACCCTCTCTTTTGGGGTCATGGTGGCTGTGAACAACACAACCATCAGGGCTCCCATAGCAGTTTCTTCTGCAAATTTGTCTAGAAAATCCTTTTGGAATTTAGTCCAGCTGGTTATGGATCCTACCAACAAATTGAAATACCACGTGGAAGCCGAATTTTCAAACGTGTATGGAAAAAGTCTGCATACTACGTATTCATGCTGAACATTAATGAGTATGATCACAAGTATGAATTTCTTGATGTGATCTTCGGGAAAACCTAAAGTTTCAGGATCATACTTGGGAAGCTTCTTTTTCGAGTGCTGGTGAAGATTATGTACTCGTCCCAGGATGGCCACAGCATCTCCGACCAACCAAGGTTGGTTGTATTGAAGTTGAACTTCTCTTTCCTCCCCATGACCATTGTTCCCTTCCATATCTTCAGAGTCAGAGTCAAACTCTTCTTCTTCTGAAAATTCATTATGTTCAGAGATGTCGTCGGCTGGCGTCTCGGGTATTAGATCAAGAGGCTCTTGGATTTTAGTAATCACGAAATCTATTAAGTCTTTGACAGAGTGTACAAACAACTCGTCGGGAGTGATGACTACTAATCTTCTTTGTTGTTTTCTTCGGGGGAGGATGGAGGTAAAGGGAAATGCACTGATTTTCTGGGTGTAGGCTCTAGTAATTCTCCTGAATTGATTCACTTCCTTGTGAGGGAGGGTGTAAGGTATTTCAGGGTGAAGAGGTCCTTCCTCAGAATGAGGTGAGTAATCTGCTTCGAGAGTACTCGGTAAGCGTGGGTTGTCTATCAGATGACTAGCCATGCATGTGGGCCGTTACGAATCAGTAGGCTGTTTGAAATGTTATATAACTTATATACTCAACCATTCATTATGGCCCTCCTTCTAGTGCCAGTTCTGTTGATGGGGCCTAAATCCCCTGATTCAACAGGAGGAACCAAACCTGCCATCGAGGCCCAATTAGACTCTACAACGTTTGGAGTGGAATGGTTCTCCAGATCTTGGGATCTGGACAAATTATTGATGGGCTTTGTGTTTTCTGGTGAAGGCTCTTCCTTTAGTTAGGACAATTCTTTTTCCGTATTTCTCCTAGGTGGGGCTGCTATGAGAGATGAAAGCCAGTATAAACCAACTTGACAAATAATAGGACAGAGGTTTTAACTAGAGGGAAGAGGTTGAGCTTGGGATAATGCATTACTCAAACATGCAGACAATGATTCTATGCCATAGGGCCTAGTACTAATACATTAACCAAATGAGCATCCAAATATTTTAAACACATACGTAATCAAGATCATGGTAAGAAAAATAATTTATCTACCATAACATTCATTACAAAACAACACAATGATTTATCCTCATCATTAAAGCAAATAACATCAAGACATTGCACTAGATAACTTGACAACATAATTAATTGCTCTTACTCATTTACTGCATCATTCATGGAACATGAAAGGAAGTGATTTTTCTCCAACTCCAATCACATACATCTGATGAAAATAGCTTGTCTTTGGTCCAGAAGGACTTCTCAATTCACAACAGTCTCAAAATAATTATCAACAACCAAAAAGGGAGTTCTTACAACAACCATCGACCTTTTAATCATCGATCGATGTCTCTATTTATAATCTAAAACTCAATTGTAATTAACAACTAAATACAATTTAAGAAAAACAAAAATTGCCACGTAGAGTGATCATCCTAGTTTCTTTCAACGCTGCACCTGAGATGTCTCTTGAAAAGGGTGGATTCTTTCATATTCATACCAACTGATAAATAAATTTTCACAGGTTTGAGCCCATGGGAACCTGTGTTGTTCCATAGGGGTAACATATGATCCTCTGATGTCTACTGCATGTGCCCGGTATTTTACCAAACTGGAGTTCAGCTGTTGCATCATGGCTCGAGGTCGGATCGGGTGACCTGTGAATTGTTTCACTTTCCCTAGTATTGCATCAGTGATTTTGCTCATTCATCTCCCTATAGCAAGTTTTGTTCGGTGTTTATCTCGAACATGTCGCTTGAGTCGATAAACTGATCGAGAGCGCCGCTCTCGGAGAAACCCGAATCCTTCATTGTGTCGGTGATTTATCTACGACGTTCCTTTTGAGTCCTTCGGTGAGGTCACGTGATAAGCTTCATTCGGCTAATCGAGGAGTATTCTTTCCTGCAATCAAGACATAAAATGTTTAATGATCCGAGAAACTTATGATAAGACATAAATAAATATGAAAATACTAATACATACCTGTGTAGTGCGCTAATCTCAGTCATTTAATAATTACTTGATCTCAGTCACTCCTTAGAATGACCTGTGATGACATAGCTAAAGCCGCTGCTCCTTTTGATTAAGATGAATTATGTCAGCGTATCATGAAGTGGAAAATCAAGTATGGGATTCGTCATCATTTTAAATCATCATAGTGATTTTTGACCTTTGGTGCTGAAAAGAGACATCGAAGGTGAGCGTGTGCACGCATACTCCCAGAGGGTCGGACACCATAAAAGGAAAGTCATTAAATGCCTCTAGAATCCGTATTACCAAGCATGTAAAACACCATTTGTTAAATAGCGGGGGTCTGGAGAAAGATCAGAAGGATCGTACCAGACATTCTCTGTAACTTCGTCGATGGCGTTTACATGCTCTGGATTTCATTCGTCAAACAGATGTGGTGCGTTGAGTCCTTAAACACCATGTCGCGACGCACGAGTGCTACACAGACACGCTATGTTTCGCTCCATTTTTTATATAAATTCCGGGAGTTCTGTGGGAAATCTTACGCTTACGCTGAGCTTATACTCTCTGGAATTCCGGTCTGGCAAATTTATCTTGGTGAATTTATGTGTGGGCGTCCTCCATCACTCATGGACGAGCGAGCTGTTACACTGCTGTGTAATGAGATCTCCTCTGGACATGGGACGGGTTCCACGGGGTAGTCGTAGTGCTAGGTCTGAACCCCAGCGTGCCTAGGATTCCTTTGGGTCAGCTTCCCATGTCTTTGAAATCCCAATAGGAGGTGCAGGCTTTGGCTCAAAGATGGTGTCGGTGTCCTCAATGGAGATTGAAGCTGGAAAGGGTGTGTCTGAGGAAGGTACGCTTTTAAACACACCTTCTCAAGAGCCGAAACCACTGAGAAGAGGGAGGCCTAGAAAGGATACAACCAAAAGGGAGGAAACTTGCCTTTTGGCTGAGCTTAGCGCATGTCCAGCTGTTGAGGAGTTTGTGGAACTTCCTCGCTTGTCAGAGCCAGTTGGATTATCAAAAGAAGAGATGAGAGTCGAAAGGGAAGGGGAAAAGCACCAGGTCCTCGCGTTGAGAGTATTGTTCAACAGTTAGAGCATGATAAACTTGCGATAGCTGAGCTCTACCAAGAAAATAGAGAGCTACGACATCATTTGGAGGAAAAATACCAAGGGATAACATCGTCGCAGGGTCGCACATGAAGTACTGTTTGGCTTCAAAGGCGGCTCCGAGAAGCCCATGATACAATTGTGCAACTACGCGAGGCGCAACGTGCGATGAAAGAGAGGGACACAGTGTCAGGCACCAACAATGACTTGGGGATAAGTTCATATGTGAGAAAGATATAATGGGTGATCCTGCACCTTACATCATATTGGGTGTCACTCTAGACACAATTTCCCTTTTTGTTCTTTCGTTGTAAAGGTATTCTTGGTTTTACGGCTACCGGGCTAGTTGGTTGTGGCGTGGCTTAGTTGTATGTAATCTGAATTTGGCAGGAGCCCTTAATATTAAATATAAGAAGTATTTTGAATGTATTAAGCTTTCTTATAGGTAGTTAATTCGTGTTCCTTATCACAAATTATTAGTTCACACACATTATTAAATCTCGCAATCGTTATTGTTGTACTGAGGTTTTGTTGATAAGTTTCTTCTTATGAGATGTCCGATGTTAATTGATTCTTACACGACGTTATAAACCCTAGGCCATAAAAAATAATTAATTATAAAAGGCATTTGTTGGTAGGTAAGCATCTTACTTGGGACTTCGCTTGTGTCAACGTATCAGTGTTCGAAGGTCGGTGATGTCACTCTTCCCTTTGCACGACACTTACCATCACGTCTTTCTACCCAAAACCGAATGAATTGGTTTTAGGAAAAATCCTTCTCAAGGTTTATTCATAGGAAATAATCATTTCATCAGATGACGTCGATTAGGGTCGGTACTCGGCTACTTTGACTCTCCAAACGGTTTTTTCCACCATCATCTTCCACCGATACCAAAATTCTCTTGTAAGTCGGGGAAAAATATGGGTCGCCGATTCCTCGAGTAGTTGTTAAGTATTTTAGAGTTAAGATGATTCTTCGCTGTATGTTCGAGTGAACTTTTAATCAATTGAAACGTGAAACCAATAAGAGAAGCGAAGGATCAGTTTCAAGCCAAGGCGAAAACAATCAAAAGTAAACTATAGGGTGGTACCCAAAAGGAAATAGTCGCTGAACTTTTAGGGTGTGTCGAGTACTCAACAGAACCCATATCAAATAATGTAAATCTATCTTAGTATGTTTAGATACAACTCTTATGTGAAATAATTCATTTCTCTTCCGTTCATCCACATGAGATTCATTATTGGAACTTGTACTAGCATGAAGAGAATCTTAACCTTGTACTCCAACCACTGTGATCTTTCCTTCATTTCCTGAATCAAAACCAAGATCTTGTTGCACTGTAGCAACGTTTTTGTCTTACCCTTTCCACCGAACTATTTCGGTTTCTTTTCTGGATGCAGTTTCCAACAATGTTCTTCATTGTGACTGCTCTTCTTGGAATGAGTGCAAGATGTTTTTCCTCCTTCTCTCATCACTGTGGCGGTCTTCTTGTCCTTCCTTTTAAACTTCTTAAAAGTTTTATGTGGGATATTGGAAGGTTTCTTTGTGGGATCTTCTTGAACATGTTTCCCCATTTTTTCAAGGTGAGTGGCTTGCACACAAACTTCGTCAAGACTAGTGGGGTTAAATAAGAGAAAAGTATGACGAATATAACTGTGAAGTGCACCAATATACTTCATTAAAGTTTCATAAGAATCCAAAGGATTGTTCAATGCAAGAGATTTCTTCCTAAATTATTCTGTGAAACTTTGTACAGTTTGACCTTTACTTTGGCTTAAAGTTTTCCATTCCATCATTGCTTTATGTAAATACCCTAATGGATAAAATTGCTTCCTTATTGCTGATTTAAATTCCAAACACGAGGAAAGAATATTACCACACTTACTTCTCTCCTGAAGCTTGCTCTCCCACCATACAAGAGCGGTTCCTTCCAACCGAAGAGAATCCAGTTGCACTTTAACTTTCTCTTCATCAATATGTTGGACACGACAATACACTTCAACTTGTTGGATCCAATTATCTATCTTTTCAGGATTAATATGTCCATTAAACATAGGTAAAACAAATTTTAAATCAAGCTTTAATAATGGTTTTTTAAAAGAGGCTTTATGGCTAGAATGATGAGAATGATGAGAATGCTCAGAGGAAGAAGAACTAGAACTTGAAGGTGAAGATGGAGGCTCATGAGGATATCCTCCAACCCCTTGGTTTACCAAAGAATCATCATCTGCATGTGCTTCCTTTTTCTTCCATTTCATCTTCATCCTCTTCTTGTAATCTCCATACATCCGTTCGACCATTTCTGACATGCGATAAAAGACCATGTGAATTTTTTTCTCCTGTACATCACACTTGTCCTCTTCTGCCATTTTCTTCCTTCGAGATGCACAACCAACTTCAGGATTGAAAGTTTTAAGATTTCCGTCACACTGCTTATGCTTGGCCCTAGTAAGCATTCACACTCAACAATTCAATTCAAATACGACTGCTCTGATACCAACATGATCCAAGATCTTTTCATCGTGACTTATAAAGAATTGCATTAAATGAGCATAAATTAAAGTGCACCATTAAAGAAGGGAAAACTAAAAAATGAAGAGACATAAGAATCATATATGAACAAAAACACTTGATAATGGAATTCATCCCTGATGGAATACGTCTCCAGGTCCTTCTCTCAAATGGGTAGGCTCTTTCATTAACTCAACAAAATAATTTGACAAAATACATAAGTATACCTCATTTTGAAATCAAGCTGCAGAAATAATGCTCATATCATAAAACAAACAACACCACTGAATTTGTGGCATCGAATTACTAACAAATGACTGTCTCCACATCTCGATCTAACTCTGGCACTCTTAGGCCGAAGAATCATTTCGTCTCGGTTTTCATGCTCTCTGCAACCTGTGATTATGACTATACTTTGCAATGAAATGTGTGCTCGGATGGTCGTACAGTCTGCACGCCTCCTACCTTTTCGTGGTCGGGTGGATGTACCTTTTAATAATTAAAATGGGCGTTGGTTACTATGTGGTACCCATGACCTCTTGGTTAGGGAGGATATGTTAAGGTGTTGGTTATGGTAGAGGTATCGGGGTCAAACCCCGCAGACTCTCCTTTTTGGATTTTCATTGTTGTAATATATATATATATGTATAGTTCCATTCCACCAGTTTGGCAGTGGCTCTATGTTGGCCCTTGACCAAGTTTTGGGAGATTCTTAGTCATGTTGACCTATTTTGGACTTCGAAAGCCTGTCTAAGGAGGAGCGCAAGACGAAGCTGAGATCACAGGATCTCAACCACTTTTTGATTTTTGGGATTATGTAACGGGATTGGGATGTCAACCCATGGGTTTACCCATGCTTTGGCCTATTTTGTAATATATAAATAGATGTCCAGGCATGTAAGGAGAGGCATCTATGTGATGTTAGGCCACTAGTCACATGTGAATGTATGCTAAGTGCAAGTAGAGTCTGTAAGTGCTTTGTGCATGACTGTATGCAAGATACCAGATATATAAAATATGCAGAACAGAAACGAAATGCTAGAAATGACAGAATAATAGTAAAATATCCAGCATAATCTTCACAATACACATAAATGATATACGAAATAGCAACATAAATATTACTTTGAATCAGATAGCAATGTTCACAGGCCTCTTCGAGGGGGCAACCTCCAGTCGAGCAAATCTCTATTACAATAATATCCCAGCTAGGGTTCTCATACCCTCGACTCCTATTTATACTAAAAAGAAGCATCTAGAGGAAGATCCTTCTAGAAGCAGAAGCTTCTATTAGGTCTTCTTACATCCGCCTTATTCTATTTTATTGAA
>ML786065.1:689375-714552 GCA_009831015.1 Picea engelmannii | reverse complement strand
TTTTATTGAAAGGTATTATTAATATTGACCTTTATTACATCTGAATACATTGATCTACCTATGTGCGGGTTAGGACCTTAACACTGTAAGAGACTTGCAGAGCTAAGTGCAAGTGGTTGTAATGGACAGTGGAAAGATTTGTGTTGTAACGCAAGGAATAATGATCTAGCGAGCTGCGTAGATATTTTGTCCTATGCGGAGAAGGGTTCAAAGGCTCTGTGCATGTAACCTATTGAGAAGATAATAAAGAAGAAGAGTTGGTGGACGTAGACCTAGTGTGGGGTGAACCAAGGAAATACTGTGTTACTCTGCTTCGTGTGATGTTCTGATGCATTTATATGTTATTTTCTAAGTGCTTTGAGATGATTGGATAAATCTTCTTATGCTTAGTGCTAATGATACGTGAGAATGTTAGATCTGATTTGTATGAATATGTTTAGTGCTTGATCTGTTAGATCTAATCTATTTACCTATGCTAAGTGCTTAAATACATTAGAGCAGTGTGAATGTTGCGAAGCTTTGTTTTATCAGCGAAGTAGATATTGATTTCATATTGAGGAACTGACGGTGCTAAGTGCTCTATTAAGTATCATAACCATAGATCTGTGTCCCAGCTAAGGTTGCAGACACCTGAGTCTCACAACCACCCCTACCTCTACCACGGGTGAGACTTCATCTTCTTCATAGGTTTTGCCAAAAGGGCCGGTAGTTAGGGTTTTGTTGGTGCGCTATTGTAGCGTTGAACCCTGGGTCTGCCCTTGTGCCAAAAAAAGTGAACTAAGGACAGGGATGATCTTGCGAATTCTAAGTTGATTCTGAGCATATTACCCACCTATATACCACCTCTGAGCGGTGCAATAAATTGAGACAGTGTGCCCAGAGACTTTGAGTACGCCTTGATCACTGCATACCTCCTGAAAGGAATACATGCAGTTCATGTAGACCAAGAAAAGATTGCAGCATTGAAGTTTAGCAACTTCAACCTCGGCAACAGGAAGGTATACAACATGCTTGCCCCACATAAGTACCTGACCAGAAAAAAGGGAAAGAATTCAAGGATCGTCCCTCAGTCATGGAATATGAACCTCGCGCATTCTACATTGCTCAACATCATGAAGATTCCTCACTTCGGAAGACACCAAGAGGTGAATGCATGTGTCAAGCTGCTGCTGTCCTGTTACCATGGAAGATACTTGTGGTTAAACCATCGTATCATAGTGGCTCTGACGTTGATCAATCGGATCACAGGGCTAGGTATGCAAGGCCCTGACCCACAAGATTTCTATCCCAAAAAAACCATGGATGACACTCTAGCTCAAAGGATCAAGGAAACCTACGATGATGTTGAGAAGGGAACGCGAGGCTACAAAGTAGCTTCTATCCAGAGCGGTGCAGTGCGCCTCACCTATCAATTGATCGCAGGAAAGTTAGTACAAAAGAACTGACCCACCCAAGTCATTGATTTTGTAGTCGACCTCGCAGGGAAGTGCGTGGAGGGCCTACAAATGAATTGGGCGTAGTACCTATTGAACCAATTAGAAATTGACTACAGAGAAGCCCAGGATCAAGGGTATGAATTTCATTTCAGCTGGCTATTGATCCTGATCACTTTCATTGCATGGGACATGCCAGAAGGTATGACCTACCCGGACATCGAGCCCTTTGAACCTTTGGCCACGAAGTTCAATACACTATGGTATTCCAGTGACATGAATAAGCAATGGCAGTCAAATTTCATGTTCCACACATACTATAACCAGTTGAATGTATCCATACAGTCTATGCCTCGCATAACTCCGAATACTTTACACAGGGTCTGACCTTTGATAAAGTTCAACACTGATAGGAATTTCATTTATATCACAGCGCACACGATGGACATAAGCAACAGCTGCAGTCCTACTACAAGATGACAGAGGAGGACTTGGAGGAGATCACCAAGGAATGGTCGGCAATCCTCCTTATTCCAAAAGACCCTACGGAGATATTCAACATAGACAGCCCAAAAACTGCGTCAGATACACCCAGACCTAGCAAGATAAAGAAGACTGAAGAGGTCCAGGATTTAGACAGTACATCCATGAAGACTGCTTCCATATCACCAGAGAAAGGGGGTGATGGTGAAGAGATAGATGACACAGAAGCCAAGCAAAATAAAGGCGAGGTAACACCACCTAGAGACAAGGAGGACCCCTCGAATAAAAGGAAGGTTTCCCCTTCGAAGCCTTCTTACCGAAAGAAGTCGAAAGCAACAATGACCAAGTTGAAAACTCTCCTCATCCCAGATGAATTTGATTTCATCATAGCAGCTCTGAATGATGCTTCACCGGAGATAGCATAAAAACAAGAGGCTAATCAGGAGGATATGTACAATCAAATTGAGGTTGAACTTCAAGGGGTGCAACAGGCACTACAGTCCATTTGTGTAGTTTCCATTGCGCCTCTGCCACTAGGAACACCAGAACTGGGAGATGAGCTAGCTCAACTCCACCAAATAGCTGATACAGTCAAAGATCACCTTCAACGAGCATAAGAGGAAACAACACAAGCCACCCAGGCTTTAGCACAAGTACAAGGAGTCCTAGAGAAACACAGTACTCCAGAATGGGAAAATATTGCTCTCCAATAGAAGTGGGATGAAGAAAAAACACAGTTGCAACAAAGCAAGGAACAATTGCTCATAGAGAAACTTGAAGTAAAGGAAATGGTCAATAGAGAACTTCGCTCTGTGACAGTCGTAGAAGTAAAGAACGAAGAGAGAGTTCCACAATAGGTGGCACAACTTGAAGAAGTGATCTAGAAGCTACAACAACACATCGCAGATTTGGAACTACGCACTGTGCCTGAAACTCCACAAGACATAAGGGGCCTAAAAGAAGCAACTTCTCACAACGCAGTTGAAAGACTAAAATCTCTTGCCCTGGAATGCAAACATCTGAGTAACCACAACACCCACACATATGAGAACCTCACCGAGAATCCATAATTGCAGGCACTGGAGTAGTAGCTCCAGGAAGCGAAGCAACACACAGACACACTACAGGTGCAACTAAAGACCCTGTCGGCCGTAGAAAGAATGAAGCGGTCTCAAGAGTAGCGCACTGTACAACAATAGATCCATACGATTCAAAGCAAATTTATGTAAGTCACTCAACGACTCCAACCAGTACAAGATAAGGCATGCCAATCGTTCACAAAGGTCGAGAGCTGAGGAGCAGAGCTAGAATAGGTTGTCACCACAATAGAACAACGCCTAGAAGGGCCAGTGAATGACACAGTAATCCAGGATTTCACCGAGCAAGAGGTCGTAGCACAGCAACAGGTCGAAGAAGCTCGAGCCAAGCTCGAGGTGTTCGAGGCAGAACTAGTCAGACCAGAGTGACTCGGGATGGGTTACAGGTGAGTGTTGGGGGCCTGTTGGCCCTTGACCAAGTTTTGGTAGATTCTTGGTCATGTTGACCTATTTTGGACTTCGAGAGCCTGTCGAAGGAGGAGTGCAAGACGAAGCGGAGATCACAGGATCTCAGCCCCTTTTTGGGTTTTTGGGATTATGTAATGGGATTGGGATGTTGACCCATGGGTTTACCCATGCTTTGGCCTATTTTATAATATATAGATAGATGTCTAGGAAATGTAAGGAGAGGCATCTATGTTATGTTAGGCCGCTAGTCACATGTGAATGTATGCTAAGTGAAAGTAGAGTCTGTAAGTGCTTTGTGCATGACTGTAAGAGACTTGCAGAGCTAAGTGCAAGTGGTTGTAACAGACGGTGGAAGGCTTTGTGCTGTAACACAAGGAAGAAGGATCTAGCGAGCTACACATATATTTTGTCCTATACATAGAAGGGTTCGAAGGCTCTGTGCATGTAACCTATTGAGAAGCTAATAAAGAATAAGAGTTGGTGGACGTAGCCCCAGGGTGGGGATGAACCACGTAAATATTGTTTTACTCTACTCTGTGTGATGTTTTGATGTGTTTATATGTTATTTGCTAAGTGCTTTGAGATGATTATATAAATCTTCTTATGCTTAGTGCTAATGATAGGTGAGAATGTTAGATCTGATCTGTATGAATATGTTTAGTTCTTGATCTGTTGTATCTGATCTATTTACCTATGCTAAGTGCTTAAATACATTATATCAATGTGAATGTTGCGAAGCTCTGTTTTATCAGTGAAGTAGATATTTATTGCATATTGAGTAACTGACGGTGCTAAGTTCTTTATTAAGTATCATAATCACAGATCTGTGTCCCAGCTAAGGTTGCAGACACCTGAGTCTCACAACCACCCCTGCCTCTACCTCGGGTGAGACTTCATTTGCTTCGTAGGTGTTGTCGAAAGGGCTGGTAGTTAGGGTTTTGTTGGTGCATTGTTGTAGCATTGAACTGTGGGTTTTTCCCTGTGCCAACACTCTAGAACCGTCTCCAATGATTTCAAACCATGGATATGGTTGGCGTGGTCTGCCATATTTGGCAGACCCGCCAACCATTTTTTTCTCAAATTTTGTTCACGGGATGTCGTTGTGAATTTACCGCCTGCCACATGGAAACCCCTTATTGGGCCATGTGGAGGCCTCTCATTGTTCAACATTGCCCCTTTCCAATTAAACATGCTATGTCAGCGTGCCACATCAGCCATACGAACTGTAAAAACTTCCACATTGCAAGATTCGATTGGTCCACGGATCGATCCAAAAACACTAAAACCGGGTGACATGTGGCATCCTTTGGTGATGCCACATCATCATGTTGACGTCATCATGCCACATGTCACTTCCTTTCTCCTTCCATGTGTTCTATATTAATGTTGATGTCATTTGTATGAATGCTGACGTCAGCAGTGCAGATGTTGACTCATCCTCTGCTGACTGGGCTAGGTTGACCAAAATTTGACCGCGAATATGTTTCAATACATAACTTTGTTTGACGATTCGTTAGAAAGATTGCAATGCGCTCTTCACGATCATTCCATTTTCACTGAGTTTTGGGAACTTTGGATTTTTTCCCTTTCTCTGTCTGTTGGAGCCATTCTGAGCATCCTGGGTTGCCTCTGTGAGTTCTGAGTTGTTCTTAGCCTTCTATGGATCCCTTTTTTGATCAATTGGCCAAGGCCTTTTTGTCTTTTTTCCAATTACTATTTCTCCATGAAACTGGTTTATAACTTCTCTCCGAGTTATACATATCGCTGCTATCCATATTGATGACCACATCCATGAATGGCATCAATGACATAGTTTATGTAAATCAAAAACCACCAAAGAACAATGTCTCGATTGGTTTCTCAAATCACTTGTCCCTGTGATTACCAAGGATATAGCATCCAATTTTCCTTAATCAAAAGAGGAAGCCATTAGTAAGGCCCAACAATTCAACCTCATTTATGCCCAATAAGGTTACTTGTACACAATATTGCGTGACGCACCCAAACCCTTACCTTTTGGCCAAGACAAACCTGGGTTTTCTCACGCTCCGGATGGGTTGATTGGTTAAATGAAACATATCAACCCTTACAACCACCCATCAACCACTTATGGTGCAAATCAATATCTGCAACCATATGGAGGGACGTGTTATTACCCTTCTCCCACTCACCAACAGTCATATCCTATGGCTCCCCCTCCACCATTTTTAGGACCCCCACTGGTACCCATGATGCATCTGGTTTCTCAATCAAGTACGGGTCTGTTGATTAAGGTTTTTTGTGATTGATGTCAACCCTTGAAGAAATTACGGTAGAACAAAGGTTTGGGTAATGGACCCATGTTTGTTTGATGTAAATATGACTCATTATTGTCTTGTCATAGTTGATAAGAAGTACAAATTGATGAACTCCAAAGTGGTCCCCTTATGGTGAAAGACCTAACGGGAAGATTCTTTGCGGATTAAGTTATCCTAGAAGTATGGTTAGAGAACCCATCTTTAATTGTGGAATAATGAGATGAAGGTAAGTGAATTTGTCAGTGAAAATATCTTAGATGTATAGTGCTTGTCATGCCATTTCTGGTGGTATGTGGAACGTCACGTAACTCCTCACGGTTAGATAATTATGGCCATGTGAAGTTGGAGGACCCTCATGAGTCATCTAGAAGCCCCAAAAAGTCAAAGTGTTTACAAAAGAAATTATTTAAATAATAAAGTTAATGGAGAACTCCCTAAAATAAGGAAAGTGGGATGTTACATGAAAGTATAAATAAGAGGCAAGGCTCTCTCATTTAATCACACTTGAACACATTGAATATCTTTTGTTGTGTAAGGCTTATTGCAAGTACTCATTGATACATCTAAAGTTGCGAAAGTATGAGGTAGTACAAAGTGTTTACGAAAAAAGTTTCGGAATTACAACGAATACTAAAAAACCCTAGTTTTTGAGGCATACGCGGGCTGACAGTGTATTAGGGTGCGTACACACTGAGGCGTACGTGGGCTGGAAGTGTATTAAGGTGCGTACATGTTGGTAAAGCCAAAAAAACTTGAAGAGATGAAGATGCAGAGGTTCTAGATTCTGAGATCAAGTTCCCAGGAAGATCTACAATGCTCAGATACATTAGATCTATCCATTGGTTCAAAAGGTATGTCTTATTTCTATGAATAGTTGGATTTTGATGTATGCATGAGAAATCATTATGGAGATTTGAGAATTATCCCTAGAGAGACTAGTGGCTGCATGGGAACTTATGTATAAGTCATAACTACATAAATATAGTGCTGGTATAATTTATCATTGATACATCTTATTAGAGTTGTGGCACATCTTGTATTTCTTGGCTTATAGCTAAGGGTTTTTATGGTACATGGTTGAGAGCTTCTATTTGTGAAGTAGTTGATGTATTGAGAGGCTGAATACCAGAGAGGGTTTGATGTCTAGATCACGTGAGGGATATTATACTTGTTTATGATTACACGCATTTATATGGCACATGACTAGAGAGATATATAGAGATTTTGGGTAAAGAGGATGCGATCACAGGGTACAGATACAGTCTAGAAACAGTGACAGGTTACATATCTATGTGAAAGAAGTTACAGAGGGTCAAAAGTTTTCAAGAGAAAGGAAACCCTAGTTTTCAGAAGGCATACGCAGGTTTCATAACAGTTTGGCTGTGTACATACGTGGGCTACATAACAGATAGGGTGCGTACATACGCGTGCTGCAACACTACAAGTCGCGTACCTGTTGTATTTTTGTTGATACATGTTCAACTTAGTTATAGATTGATTACAAGGAAGTTGTAAAGGATGGATGCAGGTTAGTGGTACAGGTTGATATAGTTGTACAGTGGTATATCTCATAGTGATAGTGTGACAATGGTTTCATCATTCTACCTCTACGTCAAGGCGGTTGGATGGGGCAAGGATAGGTGGTTGAAGCCACCTTCTAGTTGTATCCGGAGAACTTAGGGGATTGTAGCCTCGTTCTGGTTGTAGCCAAAGAATTGGGGAGTTGGAGCTTCCCTCAGGTTGTAGCTTGAGAAACTAGGGGGTTGGAGCCTCCTTCCAGTTGCAGCTGGAAAACAAAGGAAGTTGGTGCTTCCAATGAATGTAATTCTTCAATACATATAAGAAAAAACATTCTGTGGTTTTCTCCTTCTTTGGGTTTCCATATAAAACACTGGTGTACTGTGTATGTGTATGATTGTTCATCTGTTCATTGCTTATTTACTATGTAGTTATTGGATGATAATTCTACATTGATATAACACTTGGATTATATGGTTAAAAAGGATTACATTTCTCTATTATTGATTCACCCGCCCTCTTAGTAATTCAACAGGGTCCACCCCCAACCCCCACATACAACCCCGATAGTAGTGGAAGTACTTAAAATTCCTATACGCCATATGGATTGTCCCCACAAAAAAATCCATATTTTCCATTTCCTAGTCTTCCCTAGCAAGTTTCTCCTCCACCAGGACAACCACATGCCGGTGTTGATTTTGTTTATCCCTCTCCCATTCAACAGGTTCATGATTTTGAATAATTGAATATGGAAACTACAACCAATCAACCAGATAATTCCAAGAAGAAAGGAAAAAATCGAAACAATAACAAACTGAGACTATGAGGAAATAACCCCCAACAAAATCGTCTTGCTGGGGGAAACCAGAATCAAGGAAACCAAAACCCCCAAGGGGGAAACAATAATAATCAACCACGACAAGGGAAGAAAAATAACCTCAGAACTAACTTCCCTTGCGCTCTATGTGGTGAGTATGGACATTATACTCACCACTGCCCCCAAATTGCTGATCAGAAATGGATGAAAGAATCCATGAACACTCAACGCCCTCCGACACCACCTGCCCCTCAACAGGCCCTACAACATTATTTGCAACCACCACCTCCAATCGTTTTGCAAAACCCCATTCCACACCAAGGTGTGATGAATAATCAACAAGAGATAAACTCTACCCCACCACAAATGGGGCAATATGAAAACCCAGGTCCCAATCAACCTGGAAATCCGACCGATCGCAATATCCTCCATACCAACGAAGAAGCGATTATTTTGAAAACACATGGTCGCCAATACGAAAACCCTCCCAACACTACCCCAACCACCCCAAGAACAATTCCCGATACCGAAGGACAACCATTGATGATCCTATGCCCTAACACTTAACCCAATCCCCGTATACCCTGCATACCTTTCCGACGGAATGTACACAACCCTCTTGCTAGGGCCGCCCATAATTGTAGTTTGGTCGATGATTTAACACAATCCCCTGCATCCATGCCCATTTTGGAGGTCCTCCAAACCTTTCCATCTCAGTGCAAATCCTTGCTTTCCATCTTGGGGGCAGTTGCCCCAGCTGTTACTCGACTCATAACTTTTGATTTGGATAACGGAGAACCATGCCTTCTCGCACTGGTATATTTTTAGATACCAGTTAAGATCCATAACATCACAGTTCATTGGTGCATTATCGACGAAGGTGCATCCACATTCATTATGTCCAAAGTAGCATGGAAGAAACTCGACTGACATGAGCTAGTACCATCTTCCATCACCCTAAGAGCTTATGACGATCGACCATCATCCCCTAAAGGGATCTTACAAAATGTCCCTGTAGAACTTGGGGGAAAAACCATCCTCATTGACATTGAAGTTATTGACACCCAACTTGATTACAATATCTTTTTCGGATGTAGCTACATGTATGCTATGAAGGCGGTAGCCTATTCTGTGTTTCGTACAATGATGTTCCCATATAACGGGAAAATTTTCACCATCGAACAACTTACACATTACGATCCTAGTCATTCTGACAACATTGATAACATCCTCTCCCTTGTCTGCACTAGCTTGGATGGTTTTTCAGTCATCGACATTGATATTGGAATATTCAAGGACCCATCCTTGTTCGAGACTTATCATGGTGCACCACCTCTCCTAAACCCTTCTATTTTAGCACAAGTGTGTGTAGTTTCCTCCAATGGAACATATATCAGAGACAATACTCCTCTCATTGAGTCCCCTCCCCACATCAAAGTTCCACCAATCATAGAATCACTACCTCAAGAATTCCTTGAAAAAACCACCACACCATTTGTCCTGGAGTTTCCACCCCTCCAAGGGAGAATCTCAATTTGGGAAATAGTCCCACAGTCCATTACCCAAATCCCCTTTTTCTACCCCCCACCTAGAGTCCAAGCATTCTAGGTAGCTGCTACCCTCACCCTTCCCAACATGGTTCTTTCCATCCACCCTCCATGGTTCCTACACCATCTCTCCCTCCTCAGACATAGGGATTACCAATGCAAATCCCATTACAGGCTCCTACCACACCACCCCCACCCCCAACTAGCAACAACACCACCACCACCGGGGGTAGATGAAGGAAGAGTGAACCCATAACTACATTCCCTCCCTAAGCCAAACCTCCTTGCGCACTATGTGAAAGGGAAGGACACCCCATTAAAAGATGTCCTACTCTTCCCGAGTTAAACAATCTTATCTAGCTCTCTAAAGAAACCCCATTGCTTGCCACTCCACCAAGTACATCCACTGGTACTATAGAGTCCTCAACCACATAGAATAAAGGGTTAAGAACCAATTTTTCATGTGCCATATGCTCAAAATATGACCATTACACTCATCATTTCCCAGCTCTACCTCAATTCTTCCAAAAATTAGCTGCAGTATGCCACACATCCTTTCCTGATCCCTCTCAGGCTCTCCCTACTGCTGCTCACATTACTAACATTCATTATATTTATTCGTCAGTCTCCGCATGAATGAGATACCATCCACAGTATCATGACAGTTGTTGGTGCATAAATATGTTCAATATATATATCTTACACTCATTTAATTGTCAATCCGGGATTCGTAATCGAAAGAGTCGTTACACTATATGTGCCGAGAAAAAGTAACCTACCTAAGTCTGTTGCATATAGGAAATAATTAATAACATAAAAACCCTGTTTCTAAGATTTCTAAATACTTCAAAATATCTTGGAACCTAGAAGAGAAAACTGATAATAGAACTTAAACAAACAGTCAATCAAAGAGATGTTGTCCTAGAGAAACAAGTCTGTTCATTTCAGGCTCTTTAATTGAAAAGATGAACTTTAAGAAGTTTGTCTCCTATAGCAATTTAAAACAATCAATTCCAACCATTCTCAAAACCAAAACGAACTTCAATCTCATGGAATTTAATCAAACCAACACAAGGGTGTTCAGTATAACTGAAAGACTTTATTATAGAGCATGAATATGAAATATAAAGTCTTCTGATCCCTTGAGGTACTAGATCCACTACAGTCATAAACTCAAAATATCAGTTCCACACTTCAAATCATGAAATAGCTACCTTCAACATCTGAGAATGAAATGTCTATTCGATCCAACACTTGCTTATTCACACCAAATCAAAATGATTAACTCAATGCTCAATCCTGAAAATGAAGTAAAGACCAATCACATGCACAGTTGGACCCTCCTATGTTATTCCTCAGATTGTAGGATGTTAACACCAGAAGCTTCACTCTTCAATTCCTTCTTGATCACCCTAGTGTAATGGATTAATCGCAAGACCTTGTTAAATTTGGCATAGACCTCTACATGCTGCTCCTTCAATTCTTCATTCTCTGCTTTAATATGCCTGTCCTATAACTTGTATTCTTCAACTTCTTGCTTCAATCCTCAATTTCTGTTAATAATGTTTGTTCATTCAGGGACTTGTCTGGGCTTGGTGTGAGTACTTCCTTAGCTACCATTATTCGAGCCCCTTTTTCTTTTCTCAGACTCCTCAGAGCCTTTATTATCATTTTTCATCTGCTCAGGGACTTGCCTAGACTCAGTGTGAATGCTTCCTGAGTTACCACCTCTCGAGCTTCTTTTTCTTTCCTCAAATCCCTCAAAGTATCTGTCACCAACCCTTCCATCTCGCTTATTGTTACCAGTCCTAATGCTTCTCTTGTGGTAGCTTCCCAACCACTCCCTTTTTATGGAGAACTTGGAATATCCATGGATTCCCTTTGAGGAAAATGTATGTTTGGAGTTGTCGCCTGTTTGGCCATACTTCTGGTTGTCCTACGTATGGGCAGTGAGACTTTCTTAGACTTGCTGACAAGGGTAGGGGTTTCTTCAAACAATTTTCTTTTCTTAGATTTATTGACAGGGGTAGATCTGGACACCTGTCCCTCCTATGTTGACTTGACTTTTATCTTGGGGCCTTGAGTTGTAAATTCTGGGGTTTTCTTCTACTAGCGAACCCGTCTTTCTATTCTGGATGATTGAGGTGTAGGCTCTGGAACTTGTGGCTCCTTCCCTTATAGTTTCTTTTCATTTTTGTTTGTCACTCTAGCAGATTCCTTTAGTTCACTAACTGACTTTTGGGAATGTTGAATAACTTCAGAAATACTTTTCAATTCCTTAGAGGATTTCAGAAGGGGGTTTTACAGTTGGCTCTAATAAAATCTCCTCCTTTCATTTCTTATTCTGCGATCATTGGTCTTTAGGGCACAAGACTGAGCTAGATGCTTTAGCTTGTGCAAATATTTTCTTATTTTGTAAATGGAATTCATGGGTCTTTTCTATTCGGCTGGCTGGTTCTGATGGAACTTCTACAATTGTTTCAGGAACACTGTCCAATTGACCACCTGGTTCTGATTCTTCTTCTCGTCGTTTATTATTTTGAGCTGAGGCAGGACTTACTCTCTAGAATTGAGTGGTTGTCTTGTTTCTTGATATAAAAGGTTCCCCTACGACATACTTTTCTGTCACTGATTTATCAATGGGATGAGATGAGCTGGGCATAGCAATGTCTTCTTCACATCCTGATGTCATTCTTCTGTCTTTCTTTTCCTTTCTGCTTGAGCCTTCACTATGTGTCCCTGCCTCCTGTGTCTCGACTGATTTGGATTTTTCTTGAGCGAAAATCTGTTGGAGTAACTGCTTCCAACTACCCCCTTGTGCTTTTAAAGAATGAACAACTAGAAGTTTGATTAAACCGTGATGATGAAGGCTAGTCTCAGCTTTCTTGGAAACTGATCTCACCCCTCTTGCCATTTTCTTTAAACTCATTCATAAAAAGTGGGGAAAATTAATCTGTGGTCCTCCTTTGAAATGTGATAAAATCTTTAAATGATAAATGAAGGTCACGACATACCTTCCCTCACAGGTGAGGAATTTCTGCAGACTTATGAGCATCTTCCAATATTCCTCCTTAATGTAGCTTCGAGGGACGCCTTTGGTCCAATCGGGGTTGTGGTGTTCTGGCTTGAGGAATTTTTGACAGAGATTTTTGTCAATGATCACTCTTTTAAAGTATCTTTCTCCAACTATCGAGAGACTCGTAGCTTCTTCTATAGTGGCTTCTGTAATTGTTAACTTCATGTCCCCAAACTGCACATTTTCTCCATCATATGTCTGCGCAAAGACAAGAGAAATTCCCTCGTGATGACCTTTAAATTTCTCCAAGAATAACACCCACCCTACCTGTTCATATTTTTTCTTGCAAACCTAATATTCTGCTATTTCTCTATATATTTGAAATATGGGATCATGCCTGTCGACCCCCATGCTATCTTAAACAATTCTCTCGGGTGGATAAATCACGGAAAAAGGGTTAAGGGTTAAGTACCGGATGGGAAAAATATGCTAGGTATACGAAGGCATAGGGTGATTGTAGATGGTGTGTCAACAACAATAAATAATGCTCATCTGGATGACATAGCCATCCAGAAGAGAATTTATGAATGGAAGTGTAGATTACAATGGTCACATCGATACTCATGATGATATGGTGAGGTAGGTTAGATATACTAATGGATTCGTGGGAAGCTTGGTGTCAGACGATATTCGCGGAAGGATGTGGTCATTATGATCGAGATTCGTGTATATGAAATTGGCTGGGATCATTACTTGATATGTTGTGATTCGTGGTTCATGTCATTTCATATACTACGGCAATGAATCATAAGTTTATGGGGTTTATTTATCAGATAGATAGAGGGAGTATGAGTTTGATTCGGTAAAAAAACACATCATGACCTTGCACTCTTGATATTTCGTATTGTACTTCCTCTTTATGGAAGTGTGGTCTAAGATTTTTACAGAGATTTGTGACGAAACAGGGGTATGTCATAATCCGAGAGAAATTAGATTTTCTAAATGCATATTTAGTCTAATTCCTTTAAATAACACGAAAAAAAAAAGTGTCGAATCTGTATGTCCTAGCAATAATAATTGGACAATGACTTGGAAACATGTTGAAAGTTACCCATCATATTCTTACCAGTACTGGATCATCTGAGCATCGGATCACCTATGTGTAGAATTGGAAGTTGGTACAGGATCACCTGAGTACCGGATTACCTGAGTGTCAGATCACCTGTGTGTAAAATTTGTAATTAGTACCAGAATAACGCAGGGTCCCTTCTTTTATACTGGATAGGATCCGGTATCAGATAGGCACAACGGAAATATTTGTTACAGGGATGGTCCTTGGTACCAGATGATCATAGAGGTGATCATTGATGTGAGATAAGCACAGGAATGAACATTTTTCTGGTGCTTAAAAATATTGACACCGATTCCGGTGACAGTGATTTATAGGAATAGCTGGTGTTCTGTGATCAAATTCGACTGAAAAACCATGTAGTTGCCAAAGTCTATAGAGGAACGATGCAAGAAATATTTGCAACAGGAGGGTATTCTGTAATGACCAGTGACTGGGATGACATAACTCCTTTTCTTCTGGAACCAAGGTGACCATGCTTTTGCTGGCATTTCCTCTTTTATTACAATAACAATAATAATCCTAACTACTATTTTCTGTGGATTTTTATCGAGCCCAGATTAGTTAATGCTCGTCGTTATTTTCAATTTTACAGAGTCTGAAAAAATTAGAGGAAACTCTCTATATTGTCCCGTGTATTTTTATCGACCCGGTCCAGTTCCTGCTCGCTAGTATTTTCAATTTTAAAGAGTCTGAAAAACTTAAAGGAAACTCTCTATACCGTCCCGTGGATTTTTATCGAGCCCGGGCCAGTTCTTTCTCATCGATATTTTCAATTTTAAAAGGTCTGAAAAACTTAAAGAAGACTCTCTTTGGTAGATGTCCTCCTTATTTGTTTATCTACATGGGAATGCCACCATTTTTTTTTTCTTTTGCCTTCGTTAATTACACCAAAAAAAAAAAAAAAAAAACTTCATCTCATGACACACCTATGTACAGAAAATGGATTTATACAATTTGAACTTACTATGGTAGGTTAGCGGGAGGAGAAACCCTCTTTCTTACCAGTTGCATTTTGGAAGTCTGAAGAACATTTTTGACAAAATACTCCTTTGACAAAGGTTTGTGATAAACCTTCAGTGAATGCCCATTTACAACAAGGGAAGTCTGATTTTCATCAATGGTCTTTATCCTTGCTGCACCATTTTCATAGACTGTATCAACCTCATAGGGCCCCATCCATCTGGTAGACAGTTTACCTTTAAAATTTTTGAAACTGCTATCATATAGGAGGGCCCAATCACCTGGATGGAAGGACTTATTTTTAATGTACTTGTCATGCCATTTGGTCCTTTGCTCTTGTATCAGGGTGTTTCTTTGTAGAGCATCCTGTCTTATCTCAACAAGCTCATTCAATTGTAATAACCTTTGTTTTTGAGCTTCGTTCAGGTCCATTCCTAATTGCATGGCAGTTCTGAAGGTCTTTACCTGAAACTCTATGGGCAATAGTACCTGCTTCCCATACACTAAATCATAAGGTGTATGGCCTATTGTATTTCTCCAGGCTGTCCTGTAGGAACACAAGGCCTCAAGCAACCTATCAGCCCAGTCTTTGTGATACAATTGAGCATTCTTAGTGATGATGGCCTCTATCACTTTGTTGGTTGATTCCACTTGGCCATTGGCTTGGGGGTGATAGGGCGAAGACTTTATGTGTTTGATATTGTATTGTTTGGTAAGAACCTTGACCAAATTTTAGGTGAATTGTGTCCCTTGGTCAGTGACTATTTCCCGAGGTACCTTGAAACGAGTGAAAATTTCCTCAAAAAGAAAGTCTACCACAGATTGTTCATTGGCTGAATACAGAGCCTTGGCTTCTACCCATTTTGTTACATAGTCTGTGCAAACTAATATGTACTTTTTCTTGCGGGACAGGGGATTGATAGGTCCTACAAAATATAAGGCCCATTTTTCAAAGGGTTCGATTACTGCTTGGGCTTGGAGTGACATTTCGTCGACTGCTGTAGGTTTTCCCATTCTTTGGCAATCATCGCAGCTGGCCACGTATTTCTTTGCATCTTTGAAGATGGTTGGCCAATAATAGCCAGAATTTAGGATTTTGTAGGCTGTCCTTTTGTCAGCAAAGTGGCCTCCACATGGGCCATCATGGAAATCTTTGAAGATATCCTGCATTTCATCTTCCCGGACACATGTTCTGATTACCAAATCAGGTCTCGTTCAGTATAGGGTATCCTCATGCCACATATAATTGGCACTTAGCTGAATAATTCTCTGTTTTTCTCTGGATGTCATACCTTGAGGCAGCTTACCGGTTACCAAATAGTTGGCTACGTCTGCATACCAAGGGGTGAAAGTAGAAATGGAAAATAAATTCTCATCCAGAAAATCATCATCTACTGGAGTATTGTCACCTATATGGATAAGCCTAGACAAGAAATCAACAACCAAGTTATCTCTTCCAGGCCTATCTATAATAGTGATATTGAATTCTTGTAGCAACAACAACCATCTAGTTACTCTATCATTTGTAACAGGTTTATTCATTAAAAATATGATAGCTGAGTGGTCAGTGTGCACAAAAACTTTGTATCCCGTTATATAATGTCTAAATTTGTTGATGGCATGTACTACTGATAAAAATTCTTTTTCTATGACAATATAGTTTGCTTCAGCAGGTAAGAGGTTCTTACTAACAAAGTATATAGCATAAGGAATCTTCCCTTCCATTTGTCCTAATACAGCTCCCAAAGAGGTATTTGAGGCGTCTGTGCAGATATGGAAAGGAAGGGACTAGTTTGGACCTCTCAAAGCAGGGGCACTTGAAAGTTTTGTTTTTAAGATTTCAAAGGAGATTTGGCATTGCTCATCCCAACAAAATTTTGCATATTTTGCTAGTAGTTTGAAAAGGGGGGCAGCTAGGCTTGTAAAATTTTGAATAAACCTCCTATAGTAGCCGGCATGCCCCAGGAAACTTCTGATTTCCTTTTGTGAGCTAGGGATCTTAATTTGGGAAATAATGTCGATTTAGGCAAGGTCCACTCTTATTCCTGTACCAGAGATGTGGTGACCTAGAACAATTCCTTCGGTAAGCAACATTCTCGATTTTTTGTGACTGAGTGAGAGGTTGGTCTCTTTACATCTAACCAATACCTTTTTCAAATTATCCAATGCCTGTTGGAAATCATCCCCATATATCGTGAAATCATCCATGTAGACATCCACACAATCATTGGTCAATTCAGAGAAAATAGCCAAGACAACCCTCTGAAAAGTAGCAGGGGCATTACATAACCAAAAGGGAGGAACCCTATAGGCATAGGTTCCCTAAGGACAACTGAATGTGGTCTTGTCCTGGTCTTCTGGTGAAATTTGTATTTGGTTGTAACCACTAAACCCATCCAGGAAAGAAAAATACCTCTTCCCAGATAAAGTGTCTAAGACCTAATCTATGAAAGGTAAAGGGAATTAGTCCCTATAGGTGGCCTTGCTTAATTCTCGAAAGTCCACACAAATCCTCCATTTCCCGTTTTTCTTTGGTACAATAACTAATGGGGAGACCCATTTTCTATCTGATATAGGGTAAATGAAATTAGCTTGTAGGAGTTTTTGGAGTTCTTCCTTTACTATATATTTCAACGTTGGGTTCATTCTTCTTTGAGGCTGCCTGACAGGTATGATCTGATTGTTAGTGTAAATATGATGCATACAAGTATCTGGGTGGATTCCTTTCATGTTAGAGTAATCCCATGCAAACACATCAGATTTCCCTTGAATCATTTGTATCCGCTTTCATTGCTGATCTGTTTCTAGGATAACATTGATATATAAGGACTTTCCAAGACTGATTTCAATAGCTTGGACAGTTGATTCCTTCCCTTCCTCTACTTGTGAAAGGGTGGCTATTGTAGAAGTGGAAGGGTGCCAAATTTCTTGAAATTCAAGGCTAAAGATGTGTGTGTAGTTAGGGAAAGATTGGGGATAGTCAATGCATGTCGAAGTAGCCAAGAATAGACTTAGGATTTGTTCTTCAGAGTGCTCTTGTACTCCTTTTACTTGTTCAAGTGTCAACAAGGGCTGAGTACAGTCCTCCGTTAACAAAAAATAGGGAATTATTCGCATTTGCATAGACTCGCAACCTCAACCATGCTTGTCCAAAAGACAACTTCCCAACCCCTTTCATCGACCAAATCATCGATGATTGTGCTAGCCATGAGGAACTATTTTTTATGGATGGATTCTTCGGATACAATCAAATTCAAATCTACCCAACAGATTAGTACAAAACCACTTTTAGAACCCCTTGGGGCACCTTTTCTTATCGTGTCATGCCCTTTGAGCTCAAAACTTCTGGTGCTACATTCCAACGGGCCATGACTTACATTTTTCATGATCTTGCTTGCATCATCTTTTCTTATTTGGATGACCTCATTTCTTGATCCAAAAAATGAACCCAACATTTAGACGACTTACACATCGTTTTCCAATGATGTCACCAATATAATATCCACTTGAACCCCCTCAAGTGTGTCTTTTGCGTCACTGTCGGATGCCTCCTTGGGTTCATTGTCTCCCAACACGACATCACCGTGGACCCCTTCAAGGTCCAAGATATCACATAAATTCCATCACCTAGGACTTTACGACAACTGCAAAGCTTGCAAGGAAAAACCAAGTTTTTATGTTTCTTTGTCCCAGACTACGCCACTCGCGCACATGGTTTTCTCTGCTTACTATGTCATGATATCCCATTTTGATGGGATGAACATGCTCAAACAAATTTTGATGATTCAAAATATTCTCTATCCAATGCTCCTTTGATTATTCCCCCATACGATGATCACAATTACATCCTCTACTTATCATCCTTTTTTGTTTCAGTCATAGGAGTCCTCATCCAATTAGGGGATGATGGGCGTGAACCTGCGATTTACTACATTAGTAAAATCCTTTCAGGACCACCCTTGAAGTATAATCATGATAAAAAACGCGCGTTAGCAGTTGTCCTCATAGTCTAAAAACTGTGGCGTTACATTCTGCTTCGAACTACCAAGATCGTAGCAGATTCCAACCCCATGCAGTACTTTCTTAGTTGATGGAAGATCAACAATTTTTTTTCCCAATGGATCGTTATCCTCTAGGAATATGATCTAGATTTATCTACTCCCAAAATCAAGAAAGCTCTTTTCCTAGCCGAACTCATTACAGCTTCTCCCTCAGATGCCAAAGCTTCCCCAATCAAGGAGGATTTCCCCGATGAACACCTCTTCTTCATCTCCTCATATGACCCCTGATACGACGAACTCCTTTTCTACCTTCATACACACAAGTTTGGGTCTCACCTCTCTCGAGATGACTTCCGACGCATTCGACATCAGGCTCCCCGATAACTCCTCATCGGGGACATTCTTTATCAATGAGGGGTCGATACCATCCTTCGACGAAGCCGAGCGAGTCTTGAATTATTTCCACAACGATGCTTGTGGTGGTCACCTCTCGGGTATTTCCACTGCCCAAGAAATCATCCGAGAAAGATACTTATAGCCCACTTTGTTTCATGACTGCATCCATGCTATCAAGTGATGCGATAAATGCCAACGTTATGCAAACAAAGAATGATCTCCCCCAACTCTTCTACACCCGATCATCACAACCGACCCCTTTTATAAATGGGGCATATATTTCAAGACTTACCATCCTCCATCCAGTAATGGACACAAGTACATTGTCATGGCAATGGATTAATTTACCAAATGGGTCTAAGCCATGCCCACATTTAACAACAATACTGACACAACAACACAATTTTTCTTCAACTATATCATTACCTGGTTCAGGGTCCCCCAACTATTAGTTTTTGATCATGGTAAACATTTTGAGAACGAGATCTTTGCAGAAATCTCCTCAAAAATAGGCTTCACCCATGATTTTTCCTCCCCATACTACCCTCAGTCCAACAGATAGGTTGAGGTTTCCAATAAATTCCTCAAAACCATGCTACAACGCATCGTCAACAAACATAAGACCAACTGGAATCATATGTGATTTTTTTCTTTATGGGCTTATCGCACGGTAGTCAAAACTGCCACTGATTTTACACCGTTCCACCTTGTCCATGGGATCAAATCCACCCTCCCTATCAAGTGTGAAATCCAAACATTACGCACTACCATAGAGATCTTACCAGAAACTACTCCAATGGAGCAATGCCTGCTGACCTTAGAGTCACTTGATGAAGACCGTCGATCTTCATTACAATAGAACGAGGTAGCTAAAAAATGGTCCAAAGCCACCTTCGAACGCCATGTCAACCTTCACTCATTCAATGAAGGTGATCTCATGTTAGCCTATGATATCGCCCATGACAATCTCGACCATGGAAAATTATAGTCATTATGGCATGACCCCTTCATCATCCAACATTGCCTCACTAAAGGTGCCTACATATTGGCCTCTCTAGAAGGCTTCTCTCACAAGGAACCCGTCAATGGGTTGTACTTGAAGAAGTTTTATGCCTAAGCATAGCCCTCCTACCTTACGTTTCTCGTTATGCACATTTGTAATGTTTTTAGTCTTCTTTACTACCACCACTCCTCATGTATGATCTATCACCCGTGTTATTGATAGATGCATCATCCATCATCCTACCACATTAGTTACAATGATGGTGCCAGCCGCTGGACCCATAATCTCGCTTCGGTCTCTTCAATCCTCTATACCCCCTCACATATACTACTCCATTCCAATGGCATATTATCAAGCCCAAACACCAACAACCAAGTCAATTATGACGTCGTCATCGATATCCTCGCTGAGGCCAGTCACCACCACATTCGTCACCTTAGCGTTCTATTAGATTCCCATCTTGTAGTCTTGCATCTCAACAATGTGTACCATGTTCACGATCCTTGCCTCTTCTGCAAATACTTGCAAGTTAGACTCCTATCTCGTAACTTTGATTCCATCACATTTACACATAATCCAAGAAACTTCAATCAAGTAGGAGATCACATGGCTAACCTAGTATTATATTGGCATTTATCACATTAAAAACATCATATACACAACATGATACATTTGTCAACAGATAGAAATAGACATCATAAATCACAAACACAAAACATAAAGACAAGAATGATCAATATATCCATCATATATATCATCAAGGTCATAAATGTTTTACAAAAAATATATATACAATTCCCTGTTGGCTCATGAGTCCCATCATCCCTATGAGTACAAAAACTAGGTATCAAATACCCTATACAAAATCAGGCTCCCAAACGCGTACATCCCAACTCGATACTCAAGGTGCCCCTAGAGTTCCCTCCCAGGTCCTTTTTTAGCCGGAGGTGCCCCACCAGCTGGGGCCCTCCATCTCCAAGAGGCATCTGACCAATCATAACTTCCCCCGCTATTGCAGCCCTGCATATCAATGTCCGCCACTCTATCGGTACTCCCACACACTGGTCCATGATCTCGTCATCTTGGATATGGGCCCATACGCCCTATGTCACCCCCTGAAGGAACCACTTAGACCATCGACGTATATCCTCTAAGACGACTGCAACATCTCCCCGGGGCTCTCTGGATGGTCCTGCACTGACGTCATCCTGTTGGTGCCTCTACCCAGCCCTTGGATTTGCAGGCTCCTGTCACGCTACCTCCCATCAAGCTAGCTCCCAGACGACCTCCGCCTCTCGACCCCAGGTTCCAACATCCACAAAACAACACAGGTGTAGAGTTAATATCCATATACACGTCTGATCAATGCTATATACCAAAATCAAAACAAACAGATACAACACATACCTCTATGGTCCCAGTCCTCCCCAGGAGGTAGTACCATGTCAGAATCCTTTCTGTAATCCATACCAGTGTATGGATACCATAGAATCACCTATGGAATTTGACCCCACACTTGAGCAACCATGGTCGTAAAGTAATGGCCATCCCGCTCCCCTCCAAGTCGAGCCAATACATGCGTGCACCACATCAATCGCGACTCTTTCCATGACGCTGGCTCCAATAGAATCCACGAGAAAAATAGAGGCACCCAATCCAAAAACCAGGACACCAAAATAGACTCAAATGCAACATCACCAGAATCGACACGCCAACATCGGTTCAGCTGCGACACCATCCAAGTATGCATCAACACACCCCATGCAAAACATTGTCCATCCAATACCTCTTCAACCACCCTCAACTGACTAGTCATTATCTATTGAGTGCCTAAGGATACATATATCCTCACCACCATGGCCACGGTGCACTCAATCAACAAGTCATCTATGGCCTCAATCCACATGAACGAACCCGACATAGGGTTCGGCCCAGAACAATTTCGAGCCGCGATGGTATTCACCCTATCCTCCACTAGAAGAAAGGGATCAACAACTAGTTCCCTCCCACGGAATGGTAGTCCTATAAAAAAGTAGACGTCCTCTATTGCAGAGAACGTCAGCTTCTCCCCCTCACCACAAAGCACCGCAGATCAGTGCTCCACATCCTAATAAAAAACTGGAGTAGGAACTCTTGTGACCGTATCATAGGATAGTAAAAAAACTTGATGATCTATATGGATATCGGTGGCCACCCACCTTTTCCAACTGGCTCAAAACAATTTTCTGACAATTTTGGCAATTTACTATTTTTAGCAGTTTTAACTTCCGGGGCCATTTTGAGGGCCTAAATGAAGGTTTTTTGGGATCGAGCTCCTTAATGATATTTGAATGCATTACTGAGCCCCCAAAATTAATCTCCTCAATGATACCTTTCCAACGGGCTATCACATGCCTAAAACGGAGATCATACGCAAAAGTTACGACCTCGGGAAGTTGATGTACTAACTTACCCAAATGGGGCCCACATGACTTTTGGTGCTTCATATCCCAGGGTTAGGTTTTTGGATGTCTAGGGTTTTTGGCATTCTTTTTTATTGTAAAAGGTCTTTTGGAGCCTCATTGTAACTTTATTCTTGTGAATGCACATTGTCGTCACATCTCTTCTCAGAGATAAGCCGCCACCATTCCAGCAAGCTTGTTTCCGTTGCATTTTACAGTTTCATCTTATTTTGTTATTGAATAGAAAACCAGTTTTACTGTATATTTGTTATTTTGTGTTAAGCACCTGTTAATAATCTGTATTCATTTCATTCTTCTCATAAAATCTGGATCAGTGGTATCAGAGTGGTCTACTCCTTGTCGTCTTAATGCATGTCCCCAACGAGGTCAGAGTACAAAGAGTTGGGTCTCGAGCTTGTTTATCTTGAGGAAAGAAGCTCTTGCACACCCAAGCGACCTCCCATGGCAGGAGAAAATAAATATGATGGGACAAGAGATCCTTTCAAACTGTTGATTGAGGAAGCCCTCACGCAACAGAGGAACGAGATGATGGATAGTTTCGCACAAATCCTTCGGTGACTACTAACATGGGACGCATCTTCTTCGAACGGAGGCGCCGCCCCCTTCAAGGTACAAATAAACTTTGATATTCCTATATTTGAAGGTCAGATAGACGCGGATGTTGTAGACAAGTGGTTGAATCTACTAGAAGGGTATTTTTTTGTCCATAACTTTTTGAATAAAGAAAAGATTACTTTTGCACTCCTCAAATCCGTTCCCCATGTTAAACATTGGTGGGAAACTTTCTATGAGAAAAAGGAAACAGAGGAAACCTCATTATTTTTAGTTATGGCCACCTGGGAATCCTTTAGGGATGCTAGTAAGGAACAATACTACCCTCTCAGAAGTTATGACGACCCGTATACCAAATGGACCACACTGCGGCAAGAAAGAGACCAAGCAGTGCCAGATTTCACAAATATCTTCCATACCTTGCACACCAAGTTGGGTATCAAAGATTCAGAGTGACATATAGTTCTCAAGTATTGCGGTGCTCTGCATAGATACATCCAGACCGAAATGGAATTTCTGGACATCTCATCCTTGGGCGCGGCCTACCGATATGCCGTCAAAATTGAGCAGAAGCTCAAACAAAAGACGTGACAATTTGGGCCTGGGAACCCCTCACAACAAAAGCCAGGAAAGGGTGGCCCCAACCCACCGAACAAAGGACAAATAAAATATGGATAGTATCAAGACAACCAATCCAAGCTACAAGCAAAGAAGGACACCGGAAAGACAAAGAAAGATACCAAGAAGTGGTACGACTTCCATAAGATCCCTTGGCATAACACAACTGACTGCCACTCAAAGAAGTCGCTGGTGGCCGAAGTGAAAGCCTCTAAATTAGATACAGTTTATGACTCTGAGCCAGAACCAGAAAGGGGAAGACAGATCATTGACGCAGAACCTAGTGCCACCGTTTCTACCATCAAGCTCCAGCTTGGTGAACTAGACGAGCCAGAAGAAGGAGAGCACCTCTTCCATTCACAGATGTGGGTAAAAGGCACCCCACTGCACTTCATCATTGATAACAGTAGCCAGAAGAACCGCATATCAACAGAGGTCATCAATCGGTTGGCCCTGCCAACAACGCCGCACCCACAACCGTACACCATTGGATGGCTCTGCCAAGGAAGCGATCTCCGCGTCAGCCAATAGTGCCCACTGTCGTATGACATCAAGCCCTTCAAAGACGAGGTATTGTGTGATTTTTCTCCTCTCTAAGTTTGTGATGTTCTTTTAGGCCAACCTTATTTATGGAAATGTCATGCTGTATATGAGTCTAGGCCTCGTAGTGTTATTATTACATTGAATAGGAAATTGTACAGGATACCCGAGGCAGTCCCACGTAGTGCTATTTCCTTGATCTTTGCTAAGAAATGCATGAAGGTCATCTATCAGACGGGGAATTTTGTCTTCTTCGTGATTCACTCTCAGAATAAGCGAAAGATCATAGCCACATCCAGGGTCTCTGCGACCGACCTCTCCACACAGCAGAAGCAAGTAGATAAGGTCATGGAAGAATACTCAGATATCTTATCCTCACCTACAGGGGTACCTCTGCACTGCTAGGTCAAGCACCCCATTGATCTAACCCCCGACGCACTGCTACCTAATGGGCCAGTCTATCATCGCTCTTTGTTAGAGAATGAGGAGATCAAGCGACATATCCAAGAACTGCTCCACAAGGGGAACATCCACCCCAGCTCATCACCTTGCGGGAGCCCAATCGTGCTGGTACAGAAGAAATATGGAACCTGGCGACTCTGTATTGATTACCGAGATCTGAATAAAATCACAGTCAGAAATCGATACCCGATTCCCCAAATCGATGACCTCCTTGATCAACTCACGGGGGACAAATACTTCAGTAATATTGATTTGAAGTCTGGCTACCACCAGGTCCCGATAGAATAGACAGATGTATGGAAGACCGCCTTCAAGTCAAAGGAAGGCCTTTTTGAATGGTTGGTCATGCCCTTTGGTTTGACAAATTCTCCAGCCACTTTCATGAGGATGATGGACGATATCCTGTGACCATTCACCAATACTTTTGTAGTGGTG
>ML786065.1:662231-682928 GCA_009831015.1 Picea engelmannii | reverse complement strand
CAGTCCAAGAATGAGCACGTAAATCTACGGTTCAGATTTGATTCCGGGCCCCCCCATCTGTTCTGCCTTTAACGGAGGGGGGGGGGGTCCGGAATGAAGGATAAACGACGCGCTAAGATCTGCGGCCAGGAAGAGGGCGCGTAGATAAACGACCCTAATTGGATTTCGGACCCCCCCTGGTGATCTGCTTTTAACCGAGGGGGGGGGTCCGGAATAGTTTTTCCCCTCTGGTGGGCCCCTTGTCATGCGTGGCGTCAGCCTATTGGTCCCGAAGTCCCATCACCATCTACTATCTGACAGCCACCGTCACTCATGGACGCCATTTTCCACTTGTTCCACTTGCTCCCGAGTTATGTCAAATCCCATAACTGCTGTCAGTCCCCTACCCCTTTCCACTCATGACCAGCCCCTTATTGTGACTTTCACCTCCAATCCCTAGCAGCCACGTCACCCGTCCGTATGTTTGGGGCCACTGTCACCTGCCATCTCACCCCTAAGTGGCCCGTTGTCCATTTATTACTGGATAACATACCCGTTATCCGTTTGACCTGTCTCCCACGCTCGAACGACCTCGGTTTTAAATAAAATTACCGTTCTCTCCCATTTTCGCTGTTCACTCGTCGCACCAGAAAAACTCATAGCCAGCTCCTCCGTTACATCCCGTCGCCTTCATCCACAGTCAGTCGACCCCACTAAATTCATGTTTATTGCAGGTACTATTGCAGAGATGGCGCCAAAGCCAAGACCAACAGAAGGAGAGGAGAATCCTTTTCTCCCACCTACGGTCAAACTGGACAAGATCCTGTTGGTCGACAAGGACAGATTGATCGCAGATACCAAATACGATTTCGATTTTTCAGACCTCCAGTCATGGCTCAGGGAGGTTTTCCTGGACCAGAGCGATGAAATTGGACTCTGGGCGTCAAATTTACAACTATAACTCTTTCCCCAAATCCATCATTTTCTCGAGTTTGCACTTAAATGCCAAGCTCACTATATTCCCGAACAGAGAGTTGTCATATCCTCATCCGGAGACACCCTGTTCCTCATTACTCCTGAAGACATAGACCAGATGATGCAAATTACCCGTGCCAAGTCTGTGTCTCCTTTCAACCTAGAGATCCTTACAGATTTATATCAGAAGATGAATTTTCCCCAGAGAGCTCAAATATTCGAGTTTTTCCTTCCCACCTCTGCTTAATTCTKTTCCATAAACCCCCCTTACCCGTCGTCCATGTTCTCCACCAAAGGAAACCAAGTCATTTCCTCCCTTTGTGCCCTGCTAGGGTACTATTCCGACCAGTGGGTAGATGAGCCCATTCTGGGTTTTCTATCCATTTTTTCCAATGATGAAAAGCCCACCACCCAATTTGATTTCAACACCTTCTTGGCAGACAATATTCACGAACAGTTCGTGAATTTTAGCATGGAGGGCATGTTCAGATATTCGTCTATACTGGCGTACATGTTCGTTTACTTTCAAGTAGACAAATTTAGTTTCTCCATGCAGAAGATGGACGCAGATGGAAGTCCTCAGCCAGTCACAACATGGACCTCTTTGCTGAAACATAACTCCATAGAATATAGCTTCAAGGCATTCATCGATCTGTTTTACCATCTTGTGGTTAGCATGTTGAGCGATAGGCCCGAGCCTCGAATAAATGACAAAGTCCAGATAATTCTGCATCTCTCAGACAACACGAAGACCGATGATTGGTACCTGTATCAAAACCACTCCGAGATCAGAGTATTCGGGTGCGAGTTGGCACCCTACAAGCTGCCCAAATATGTGCTGGTAAGAATCTTTGCATTAGAATATATAAGATAGATCATGAATTCTGATGATATTCATTTCGTATCATTTTAGAAGAAGCAACAACTTCGAATCAAGGGACAGATCGGTTCCTTCATCTGCAACAGTCATGGCACATGAGAAGAAGCGGACCAGATGCTGAGAGAGATGAAGTTTTTCTTAAGTTTCCCCTGGCACTATGATCCATGCGGGATCATCTCAGAAATGTGGGTGAAGAACAAAAACATCCCGTACGTTCATGAGTCCAAGCCCGAGATTGAAAAATTCGCCAACCAGACTGTGTGGGTGCCTGACACCTTGGTCGAAGTGGAACAACAGGTTCCCCCGACGAATGTGCCACCAACTACCACGCCACAGGTCCCTAGGGAAAAAAGGCCTCGACAAGAGTCATCTCCACCTGTCACGGAGGTATCGTCTGAAGAGTTCCAGTTGCACACTAAGAGGCCCAAGACAACCACAGTTCCTGGTCCAACTGGAGAAGTAGAAGTCCTGCCTACCACAGTGGTCAAGTCTGTCATTCCACCCTTTGGTTCAAGCCTTTATAAAGAAATCACCACAGTGGTACCGAAGAAATCCACTGACTCCCCACTGGACACTCAGCCAGGCAAAACTGGGCCCAAGTTGAGTATTTTCGAGAAGTACAAGCTGGAGGGGCTTCCGCAGTGCAAGATATTAGATATTATTTTTGGGATTAACTGCGTAGTGTAAGTCATTAATCTATGACCCATATCCATAGGCGTCTTGGGATGGGTGACCACCTGGGAAGTCCTGGTTACCGGGTGCAAGCCCCGGAAGTGATGATTGATGCTATGCGATTAATTTCGTTGGTTTCAATCCCATTTCTTCACCCCTGTGAGCATCACCCGATGCAATGAGTGCTAAGTGGACTATTCCAATCATGAGAATTATTGGTCAGTTGCGACTAATACTCATGGATATGGGTCATAGATTAATGACTTACACTACGCAGTTAATCCCAAAAATAATATCTAAGTACAAGCTGATTAAGAAAAATAATCAGACTCTTACCAGCAACACCTATGCTCAGTTTTGAAAGCAGACGTCAACTGCGTAGCACAGGTTGTTGTCTGCATTTGACACAGAAAAGGGCAGGATGCACATGGAATTCCTCCAGGCGCAGGTTCCAAACCCCAAGGTAATCACAGACTACAAGAGGGCCACCTTCGAGTTCCAGACGAAGGACGTGCACCCAACATATCAGATGGATTTGCATAAACAAACAGGAGAGATGGTTTTCCATACATTGGCACATGCTTCTACCTCTGCAGCCAATTTGCATGTGTCGCTCAACAATGCTCAAACGCAGCTCAAGCTGGAGAAGATATCTTCCTTCGCCAAGGACAACATAATCAAAACGTTGGAGGAGTTGGTCCTCAAGATCGGATATGATCCTTCGAACGTCAAAGATGCAGAGGATATGATAAAGAAAAATAATGTAGACATCTCCTCCTTGAGGAAACAGTTGAAGCTCCCACCTACATAAGACTCACAGGCGAAGGAGATAGCAGAGAAAGAAGGCAAGAAAGACGAAATGCTCAAACTGCTCATGGAGCAAAATACACAGCTCAAAGAAATGGAAGTAGAGATGGAGAGATTATTAAAAGAGAAGGAATAGATGAAGCCAATGGAAGTCATTCCATTGAGTTCCATTCCGATTTCCGGAGCAAGCATAGCAGTAGTAACAACAATTCCATCCGCAACACCAGTGACACCACAAGAAGGGACAACCAACCTCGCCAAATCCATGGAGAAGATGAACCTGCAAGAGACAGAAATCAACAGGCTTAAGAAGGAAGTTGAGAACCTCTAGGAACTCAAAACTTCTTTCCAGACCAGTCTCTCCAAAGAAAAGCAGGTAACTGAGCAGCTCAGGAAGGAACTACAACAGCTCCAAAAGAAAACAGTGGCTGGGAAGACTTTGGATGAGGTCAAAGAGAATGTATGGAAAGACATCACAAAGTCCATAAATGAGATCTGGCCTATGATTCAAATCATGTTTGAACAGAACGAATTGGTCCACAGGAGTAAACAAGCTATTGAGAAAATCAGAGTAGAATTGGGAGATAGACCAACTCAGGCAAATGATATTATCAAATTCCTCAATTCTAAGACCAGAGAAGAGCTAGAAGAGTTGAAGATAGAGGATAGAACAAAGACCATCCTTGAGGTCAAAAGAGTTTTGACCAAGAGAGGATTAATGCTTCAACTGGAAGAAAAGGTTCAGACCATGGACCTAGGGATACATAAATTCTTCAGCAATATCGAGGCTCTCCAAAAGAAAGTTCTCCCCAGTCTGAAGGTTATTAATGATAAACTGATGACACTTCCAGATTACAAGAAGAGATTGACTGAAGTGTCCAAAGATAGTTCAAAGTTTGCAGGCATACAAGGGAGCATCACTGGCCAAGCATTCCTGGATGCCCTTCAGTTGGACGTCAGTATCCAACACGAGATTCGATACATATTCCTCACTAAGCCCACATTCGCCAAGTATACAGAAATGGACGAAGTGTATCGGAGACTGCTCAAAGTCACTGTGCCTAGTCATCTAATATGGGAGGAACTCTGTGATCTGCTATATTAGCAGATGAGATGTCCAGGTCTAGTCACCTGTCCAGTCAGATGAGGTCATGCGAAGGCTTCATCAACGGTCTACCCAAAAATCCATGTGCAGTTGCACCGAGTCATCAAAACAGTTTGATTAGTTAAATCAGTTAGGCTAAAAATAGAATTAGCATGTCCTGATCAGTTATGAAAGGAACGTTTGTAATTTGAGTTATAAATACTTCACCTTTCAAAGTATTGGAGTTTGTTGATCTTTACACCCTGACGCTATCAGACTGTAACATTTTTTTAAGAGATCTGCCATTAATAAAAAGGAGGCACTTTTACAGGATTCTTGCATGTATTCACTGGTGATGTTTATTCTCTAAGTTGAACGTTATTCTTGCTTTGTGATCATATTGTTTTCTGAAACTAATCTTTAAGAGTAACGTATGTTGTAGGATTTATCTTGGATACCCTGTTTCCGACTTTAAATATTTTAATGTTTATCTTCTAATGTTTTCAATTAAGAAATTATTAACTGCTTCTTAGTTGAATTTATCTTTCTCATCTTTTCTTCTGTCCATCATTTAAGCTATTAAAGATCCAATGAGTATATTATCTCTCCCTGTGGAAGTATTCCTTTACGTTTCTGGTTTGTATCTCATGTTTATTATAACGCAGACCCCATAGCCCAATGGATGTGTAGACTGTCTCAACCAATTTAAAAACACTTCGACAACAAAACCTACCTATTTATTTACCTAGCCTAACATCTAAAGTTAAAAACAAAGCTAAATAATATAGAGAGATCCCTCTCTGAAGCTGGAAGGGCTAGATCCCAGCTTTAAAAGAGGTTGGATAAAGTTACCTTTGTAGGTTTCTTCTTTTTCAACCTCTAGGAAATTTACCGAGTGCTAACATAATGGAGACCATATTGGGGAAGAAGTAAAAATTTGATAATTTCACGTTTTCTTTCCCCTAAAAAGAACGTTCCATTTTGAGAAGAAAGTAATGTTTAGAGGTTGATCAAACTTTGTACATATTATTTTTAGACTCGCAAAATTAAAAAAAATATATATATATAAAAAACCAAAAAGAGTTCTAGCTCCCAAGAAAGTTCACACCCGATCTCATCCAGACCCAGAACCCGTGATAGTGATAGGTAACCCCGAACATTTGCTCAGGGGAAAGACCTTTGCTACTGGTTCAGTGAGTTATACTCCCCTTCATAAGTCTCCTTCCTTTTCAGGAAAACCAGTTATCTCTCAAAACCTTGAACTTGATACCTTTCCACAGCGAAGCCTGGTTAGAACATGGTCCGACAGTTTTGTGACGAGACTCGTCTTTGACCCAACTGTATTGCAACCCCGAATCCCTGAAGTCTTATCTCCCATGACTAAACTACAAATCATTCCCTCAGTATTGTCTAGTCCCTCCTCATCCTCGTCTTTAGTTGCTACCTCGCCGACCATCCAGGTTGTCCTCCCACCTCCTCCACCCATCATGGAAGCTCGATATGTTCCTTTGGTATTGGCTGTGCTACTACATGCCATGCCCCAAGACTATCAAACAAGACTTCCACAGTTCGATGCAACCGGACCTTTAAATGCCCAACAACATGTTGACAAAATGAATGACTATTTTGACCTACAAGAAGTTGATGAGGCTGACGTTCAAATGCGACTGTTTGCCCAAAGTCTGACAGGTGATGTCAAGAAATGGTTCAAATATTTACCGGTCGCCTCAGTCCCTGACCTTGTCATGTTCCAAAGGAGTTTTCTTGACAGATGGGAGGTAAAGAAAAACCCTCTCCAGATATTGTCAGAATACGAGAATATAAGAAGAAATCAAGGTGAGACGGTACAAGATTACTGCACCCATTTTAATAACTTGTCCAACGCAATCCCAACTGAAATCAAACCTCCACAAGGTATGGCATTGATTAAATTCCCCGATGGATTTGATTCCGACATGTCATACCAACTGAGAGAAAGAAATTCTACCACCCTGGAGGACATGCAGAAAAGTGCTATAAGTGTGGAGGCCAATCTGTTGGCGAAAAGGGCACGTCAAAGGTCAGAAAGGAGAGTCACGATCAAAGAAGAACCTTCCACGTCGACCACAGATTCCAAATTGGATTCTTTGGCTAGAGCAGTGGAAATAATGATGGAAAGACTTACGATGTCAAATACAAATCCTCCAAGAGAAAACCCACCAGCTCCCCAGGTTCGGAACCCTAATTTTAGGAGAAACCCTCCTCAAATCAAACAGAGAGACCCTAGGGATTAAAGAGAGAAGAGGGGTCCAAATCAGCAGATCAGACCTCCTCTATAGGAAAACTATGCTGATGAAGGGGAGGGAGTGATTGAGGAATTGGAGGACACTCATATCAATCTCATGGGCATTCACAACAACGCAACTATTTTCCTTACTCAAGAAGAGTAGGAACTCTTTCTACTCAATCAAACAAAGGTAAGTGAAGAAGCCGAAGATGAAGAACAACAGGCCTTTGAAAATGCTATTTTGGAGGTACATCGACATTACAATCTGCAGAGTAAGAAGATAGAAGGGAGTTCTCCAAAGAATATGACTGAAACAAAGAAGGTAGTCGAAACCAAAAATACCTCTGAGCCATCTGCTGAGAAGACTGCTGCGGAGAAGATCCCTGAGAAGAGTAATGTCGACGCTCCCGTGAAGAAAAACATCACCATTCTGAAAATGCCATCACAGTCTGAGGCTTCACCTGTTAATCCATCGAGTACTTCTGAGCCGAAGAATATGGTGGACAAATCAGAACTGATGACCCAAAGTAGAGATCCTACACCCTTTAGCCTTGAGGGGGAATTGGCAAAAATATAAATCCCCATCCCACTTACAGAGTTGATGAACAGAGATGGGTATCGGTCACAGGTAATTAAAGCACTGGCCATTGAACCTGACATAGGCACGAAGGCCTTAACCATTGGATCAGTGAATCATTCAGACACTGTGAACCTTACTGATGATCATCCTGAACTTCTTTTCGGACCTGAAGTATATGGTAGAGATGATACTGGCGAGGTCGCTCCTTTTTACATCAGTCTAAACATACACGACTTGATCTTGCATAATGCTATGTTGGATTCAGGTGCTTCCACAATCTGATGCCTACAACAGTAATGGAGAAGCTGGGATTGGAGGTCACCAGACCATACAAGGATTTACACTCATTTGACTCCAACAAATTTAAATGTATTGGTTTGATCAAGGACCTATGCATCACCTTGGTTCAGATTCCTGCGAAGAGCATGGTAATGGATGTGGTGGTTGCAGATATCCCGCCGAAGTATGGAATGTTGCTATCTCGGTCTTGGGGGGCTAAGTTGAAAGGAACCTTGCAGCTGGATATGTCTTACGCCACTATCCCAGTGTTTGGGCAACAGAGGAGGCTGTACAGAGAAACATTGATGAAGTACATGGTCAGTAGCCAAGAAAAACCACACAATTATCCCCTTTACTCTGCGCATTCCAATCTAGATTTGTTCATCTTGTACAATGATGGTGATATGGAAGAGAAAGATACTCAGCTGATGGAAGACCTATCTGGTCAAGATGAAGGCCCAGAAAGCATTGAGGTAGCAAAGATGAAGAACGTGATAACTGAAGAGTTACCCGCTGATTTTTGGAGTATGGATTTTGATGGAGCTGTGAGTAAAGAAGGAGCAGGAGATGGAGTCTGGATGCATAATCACAGAAACAGGTATTCAGAAAACCATTCTTACAAATTAAATTTCCAATGTACTAACAATATTGCTGAGTACGAAGCTTTGATGCTCAGCCTAAAGCTTTTGAAAAAAGTTGGTGCTAAGCAGATAATGGTAAGAGGTGACTCTGAATTAATAATCAAGCAAATCAAAGGTGAGTATGCTACTAAACACCCACGTCTTAGAGCTTATAGGAATGTTGTTCTTGATGCCTTGAGGTGTTTTACTGAAGTTGACTTGCAGGTAATGCCGAGGGGACAGAATATTCTGGCAGATGGATTGGCTACGTCAGCAGCCACCTATAAGATTCCTTTCCGCTCGACTCGCCCATATACTGTTGAGGTGAAATGCAGACCGACAGTTCCCGACAATATCAGGTATTGGCAAGTGTTTGGTAATGATGACCAAATTGAAGATTTTCTGCAATGCAAGAACGATTTTGAATGTACAAATATAGATTTAGAGAATGAAGATGAAAATGTAAATAATTCTGATTTTGAAATTGATAGTGTAAATACCATAGATTCAGGAGAATTAGGCGATGACGAAATGGATGCTGATGTTTTACAGTTGAAAATCAATGTTTTGCCTAGAGGTCTTGTTCCTTTAGAAGACTTATTTGACAGTAATGATGTAGCCAAAAAACCAAAAATAGAAGCCCATGGACAAGAAATAGAAGACTGTAATATAGGGACTGAAGAGAAACCTAGGATGGTCAAACTATCCAAATATTTACCCCCAGAACAAAAGCTCAAATACATTGAGCTGTTCAAAGAATATTCAGATGTTTTTTCCTGGGGCTATGAATATTTGAAAGCCTATGATACCAGCATCATACAACACCGGATTCCAATAAAAGAAGACCAAAAACCATTTAGGTAGAAACTTAGGAGGATAAATCCCAAGTTGCTCCCTGTAATAGAAAAAGAAATCAAGAAAATGTACGATGCCAAGATCATAGTTCCGTTGTGTTTCTCCAAATGGGTCTCTTATTTGGTCCCTACACGTAAGAAAACCGGGGAAATCAGACTTTGCATAGATTTCCGAAATCTAAATAAAGTATCCCTGAAAGATAATTACCCCTTGCCGAAAATGGACCACATCCTGCAAAGGGTGGTCGGGTCCAGTCGGATATCTCTGCTGGATGGTTTCTCGGGTTACAACCAGGTCCTAGTTCACCCGGATGACCAAGACAAAACCGCTTTCACCACACCTTGGGGCACTTTCATGTATGTGAAGATGCCTTTTGGTCTGATGAACGCAGGAGCCACATTCCAGAGGGCAATGGATATCACCTTCGTGGAAGAATCAGGTAAGTTTATTGTCGTCTATTTAGATGATGTGACTGTGTTTTCCCAATCTGATGATGAACACCTACGACACCTCAGACGAGTTTTCAAGAAATGTAGAAGGTTCGGGATTTCTTTAAATCCTAAGAAGAGTCTTTTTGCGTTAGAAGAAGGCAAACTGCTGGGACACATCATCTCCAAAGATGGAATCAAAATAGACCCCAGTAGAATCGAAGCCATACAAAAATTAGAACACCCAAGAAACCTCAAAGAACTACAGTCGTTTATCGGAAGAATTAACTTTCTACGAAGATTCATTCCTAATATGGCTGAACTCCTCAGAAACATTAGAAACATGCTTAAAAAAGAGGTAAAAATTAAATGGGACTCTGAGTCCAGACAGTCTTTCGAACAAGTAAAACAAGCGCTCACAGAAGCCCCTGTTTTAATCAGTCCCGATTTTACTAAAGATTTCTATCTCTTTTCTTTCGCATCTGAACATACTATAGCAGCGATGCTACTACAAAAGAACAACGAAGGGTATGAACAACCCATAGCTTTCTTCAGCAAAGCATTAAGAGATGATGCCTTGAACTACAATATTATGGAGAAGCAAGATTTTGCTTTGGTAAAAGACATAAAGGACTTTAGGGTCTACATTCTCCATTCCCACACCATAGCTTATGTTCCGAACGCGGTAGTAAAGGATATTTTGACACAGGACAACCCTGATGGAAGAAGGGGAAAATGGATTGCTGTCATTTTAGAATACGATATAGAGATTAAGCCCACGAAACTAATCAAAGGTCAAGGCCTTGCTAAATTAATGGCTGAATCTATCTTCCATGCTCTTGACATTAATTTTCTAGATGTGGCAGATGAACAGGGTGAGATGGCGACTCCAAACGTGAGAGAGGTATTTCTCAACTCTCCATGGTATGCAGACCTTATATTCGTTTTACAAAATTTACAAGCTCCCCCTGGTTTGACTAAGACTAAAGCTAGATTTTTAAAGTTGAAATCTTTGAAATTATGTATTCTAGAAGGAAATTTGTATTGGAAAGACCCTGTAGACATTCTGTTAAATTGTTTACTGAAGGATGAAGTTGATAAAGTGTTGCAAGAGTTTCATGCAGGAGAATGTGGTGGCCATCTGAATTGGAAGGTCACAGCCAACAAAATACTCAGAGCTAGATTTTACTGGCCCACCTTGTTCGCCGATGTACATCAGAAGGTAACAGCATGTCGCCAGTGTCAATTGTTTGAAGGAAAAAGGAAACTCCTTCCTCTACCTCTGAAACCTATCTCAGTTGAGGCCCCTTTCCAGCAATGGGGGGTTGACTTCATTGGAGAAATACACCCACCTTCTTCGGGCCAACATAGGTGGATTCTTACTGCCACCGATTATTTTACCAAATGGATCGAGGCAATACCAAGCAGGCAAGCCACTGACTCTGTTATTATTAAATTCCTTGAAAATAATATTTTATCTTGTTTTGGTTGTCCTAGAAAGATTATAACTGACAATGCAGCTGCCTTTCGGTCAGATAAACTCATAGATTTCTGCAACCAGTATCACATTGGTTTGGGGCATTCCACAGCCTACTACCCTCAGGGAAATGGGTTGGTGGAATCTTCAAACAAAACTTTGGTAAATATCATCAAGAAAACGTTGCAGGAAAACAAGAAATCATGGAACAATAAGTTGGTGTTTGCTTTGTGGGCTGATAGGCTGACCACCAAAAGGTCAATTGGTATGTCACCATACCAGCTGGTCTATGGTACAGAGGCAGTTTTCCCCACTTCTTTAGGAGTCCCTGTCATGAAGTTGCTTCAATATGTACAAGCTGAGCCAAACGACTCACAAAGAAGGATCAACCAGATGATCCATTTGCAGCAGACTAGAGAAGAAGTTTTCAACAAGACTCAAGTAGTCCAAGAAAACATCAAGAAAATATTTGACAAACGAACCAAGGAAGATAATTTCGATTAGGAGATTTGGTGCTGAAATGGGACGCCAGAAATGAAGACAAGGGAAAGCATGGAAAATTTGACAATCTGTGGACAGGGCCATACATGATCCAAGATTTCAGAGGAAACAATGCTTTCTTGCTAAACAACGTCGATGGGTCAGATCTACCAGGAGCTCCTGTGAATGGCAGAATGCTGAAACATTATGTACCACCTCAATAGAAGATTCGAATTCACAATCTCCATTGTACATACCATCTTAATTTTCATTTTCACTTGCATTGTCTGAGTGAAGAACATTCATCAGTTAGTTGAAGCCCGAAGAGAAGGCCCTAAGCTGCTGATCACTATTTTTCCCATTTTTGAGAATAAAACCAACGAAGGCTGCTAGGCGGAAATTCTCAGAACGACAGGAACCAGGATTCTTGGCACTTCACAAGGAAGGTACCATCCCCAGGTGGAGCCGCTGTTATCACCCCATAAATTATGGGAATCAACTGGTGACTGGGATATTATCTGTATCTAGTGTTTTTGTTGACAAATGATTTTTCATTCTGCAAATAATTTGAGAAAAGAGAAAAAAAAAATAAAAAAGAAAAGAGAAAAAGAAAAGAAAAAAGAAAAGAAAAAAGAAAGAAAAAGAAAAAAGAAAAAGAAAAAAGGAAAAAGAAAAAGAAAAGAAAAAGAAAGAAAAAGAGGGCATAAAAGAATTGAAATAAAGCCCCATGCAATAATGGTAACTTGGTCCATACCTTTCAAGCATGGCCAAGTTCTTTTTAAATTTGATGTTGATAGGGTAGTGAATGATTTGGCTAAACAGTTTAATCTTAGCCAAAGTGTCTAGGTTAGATTAGTGAATAAATCTGGCCAGACTGTCTAATCCTGGTCAGATAGCCCCAGGCTAGAGTAATTTCTTAACCCAACAGTTTAATCTGGGTTAACTGTCATAGGAAGATAGTTTAGCATGTAGGTTAGTTGCTTCATTGTTTCAATCCAATAAAGCCAGCTTGATGTAAAATGTTGCACAATGTCTCAAATGTCTAAAGGATAGTTTGGTCGAAGCCCCATGGTGGTGTCTCCTTGAAAATTTGGGGGAAAAGAAAAAAAACCCATAAAATGCATGTAGCCTAAGTTTTCCCCCCAACACATGTGCTTTTCCGCTCCCCATTTATGTCCCCTGCACATTTTGACGGTCTAGATCGCGACGCTCAGATCTACGGCGCACAGAGCATTCCGGACCCCCCCGACCGTTCTGCTTTTAACCGGGGGGGGTCCGGAATTGGTGATAAGATTGGCGTAGATCTGGACGGTCTAGGAACGAGCGCGTAAATCTACGATTCAGATTTGATTCCGGAGCCCCCCATCTGTTCTACCTTTAACGGAGGGGGGGGGGGTCCGGAATGAAGGATAAACGGTGCACTAAGATCTATGGCCAGGAAGAGGGCACGTAGATCAACGGTCCTAATTGGATTTTGGACCCCCTTGGTGATCTTCTTTTAACCGAGGGGGGGGGGTCCAGAATAGTTTTTCCCCTCTGGCGGGCCCCTTGTCATGCGTGGCGTCAGCCTATTGGTCCCGAAGTCCCATCACCATCTGCTATCTGATAGCCCCCGTCACTCATGGACGTCATTTTCCACTTGTTCCACTTGCTCCCGAGTTATGTCAAATACCATAACTGTTGTCAGTCCCTGCTGTCATTCCCCTACCCCTTTCCACTCATGACCAGCCCCTTATTGCGACTTTCACCTCCAATCCCTAGCAACCACGTCACCCGTCCGTATGTTTGGGGCCACCGTCACCTGCCATCTCACCCCCGAGTGGCCCGTTGTCCATTTATTACTAGATAACATACCCGTTATCCGACTGACCTGTCTCCTGCGCTCGACCGACCCCGGTTTTAAATAAAATTACCGTTCTCCCCCATTTTCGCTGTTCACTCGTCGCACTAGAAAAACTCATAGCCAACTCCTCTGTTACGTCCCATCGCCTTCATCCATAGTCAGTCGACCCCACTAACTTCGTGTTTATTGCAGGTACTATTGCAGAGATGGCGCCAAAGCCAAGACCAACAGAAGGAGAGGAAAATCCTTTTCTCCCGCCTCCGGTCGACCTGGACAAGATCCCGTTGGTCGACAAGAACAGATTGATCATAGATACCAAATGCGATTTCAATTTTTCAGACCTCTAGTCATGGCTCAGGGAGGTTTTCCTGGACTAGAGCGATGAAATTGGACTCAGGGAGTCAAATTTACCCCTGTACCTCTTTCCCCAAATCCATCATTTTCTCGAGTTTGTACTTAAATGCCAAGCTCACTATATTCCTGAATAAAGAGCCGTCATATCCTCATCCGGAGACACCCTGTTCCTCATCACTCCCGAAGACATAGAACAGATGATGCAAATTCCCCGTGCCGAGTCTGCGTCTCGGTTCAACCTAGAGATCCTTACAGAGTTATATCAGAAGATGAATTTTCCCCAGAGAGCTCAAATATTCTAGTTTTTCCTTCCCACCTCCTCTCAATTCCCTTCCACAAACCCCCCTTACCCGTCATCCATGTTCTCCACCAAAGGAAACCAAGTCATTTCCTCCCTTTGTGCCCTGCTAGGGTACTATTCCGACCAGTGGGTAGATGAGCCCATTCTGGGTTTTCTATCCATTTTTTCCAATGATGAAAAGCCCACCACCCAATTTGATTTCAGCACCTTCTTGGCAGACAATATTCACGAACATTTCGTGAATTTTGGCATGGAGGGCATGTTCAGATATTTGTCTATACCGGTGTACATGTTCGTTTACTTTCAAGCAGACAAATTTAGTTTCTCCATGCAGAAGATGGACGCATATGGAAGGCCTCATCCAGTCACAACATGGACCTCTTTGCTGAAGCATAACTTCACAGAATATAGCTTCAAGGCATTCATCGATATGTTTTACCACCCTGTGGTAAGCATGTTGAGCGGCAGGCCCAAGCCTCGAATAAATGACGAATTCCAGAGAATTCTGCATCTCTCAGACAACATGAAGATTGGTGATTGGTACCTGTATCAAAACCACTCCGAGATCAGAGTATTCGGGTGCGAGTTGGCACCCTACAAGCTGCCCAAATATGTGCCGGTAAGAATATTTGCATTAGAATTTATAAGACAGATCATGAATTCTGATGATATTCATTTCATATCATTGAAGAAGAAGCAACAACTTCGAATCAAGGGACAGATCGGTTCCTTCATCTGCAACAGTCCTGGCACAGGAGAAGAAGTGGACCGGATGCTGAGAGAGATGAAGTTTTTATTAAGTTTCCCCTAGCACTATGATCCATGCGGGATCATCTCAGAAATGCGGGTGAAGAACAAAAACATCCCGTACGTTCATGAGTCCAAGCCCGAGATTGAAAAATTCGCCAACCAGACTGTGTGGGTGCCTAACACCTTGGTCGAAGTGGAACAACAGGTTCCCCCGACGACTATGCCACCAACTACCACGCCACAGGTCCCTAGGGAAAAAAGGCCTCGACAAGAGTCATCTCCGCCTATCACGGAGGTATCATCTGAAGAGTTCTAGTTGCACACTAAGAGGCCCAAGACAACCACAGTTCCCGGTCCAACTGGAGAAGTAGAAGTCCCGCCTACCACAGTGGTCAAGTCTGTCATTCTACCCTTTGTTTCGATCCTTTATAAAGAAATCACCATAGCGGTACTGAAGAAATCCACTGACTCCCCACTGGACACTCAGCCAGGCAAAACTGGGCCCAAGTTGAGTATTTTTGAGAAGTACGAGCTGATTAAGAAAAAGAATCAGACTCTTACCAGCAACACCTATGCTCAGTTTCGAAAGCAGACATCAACTGTGTAGCATAGGCTGCTGTCTGCATTTGACACAGAAAAGGGCAGGATGCACATGGAATTCCTCCAGGCACAGGTGCCAGACCCCAAGGTAATCACAGACTATAAGAGGGCCACCTTCGAGTTCCAGACGAATGACGTGCACCCAACAGATCAGATGGATTTGCATAAACAAACAGGAGATATGGTTTTCCATACATTGGCACATGCTTCTGCCTCTGCAGCCAAATTGCAGGTGTCACTCAATAATGCTCAAACGCAGCTCAAGCTGGAGAAGACATCTTCCTTCGCGAAGGAAAACATAATCAAAACGTTGGAGGAGCTAGTCCTCAAGATCGGCTATGATCCTTTGAACGTCAAAGATGCAGAGGAGATGATAAAGAAAAATAATGCAGACATCGCCTCCTTGAGGAAACAACTGAAGATACCGCCTACAGAAGACTCATAGGCGAAGGAGATAACAGAGAAAGAAGGCAAGAAAGACGAAATGCTCAAACTGCTCATGGAGCAGAATACACAGCTCAAAGAAATGGAAGCAGAGATGGAGAGATTATTAAAAGAGAAGAAACATATGAAGCCAATGGAAGTCATTCCATTGAGTGCCATTTTGATTTCCAGAGCAAGCACAACAGCTGTAACAACAATTACATCCGCAACACCAGTGACACCACAAGAAGGGACAACCGACCTCGCCAAATCCATGGAGAAGATGAACCTGCAAGAGACAGAAATCAGCAGGCTTAAGAAGGAAGTTGAGAACCTCCAGGAACTCAAAACTTCTTTCCAGAATAGTCTCTCCAAAGAAAAGCAGGTAACTGAGCAGCTCAGGAAGGAACTACAGTAGCTCCAAAAACAAATAGTGGCTGGGAAGACTTTGGCTGAGGTCAAAGAGAATGTATGGACAGACATCACAAAGTTCATAAATGAGATTTGGCCTATGATTCAAATCATGTTTGAACAAAACGAATTGGTCCAGAGGATTAAACAGGCTATTGAGAAAATCAGAGTAGAATTGGGAGATAGACCAACTCAGGCAAATGATATTATCAAATTCCTCAATTCTAAGACCAGAGAAGAGCTAGAAGAGTTGAATATAGAGGACAGAACAGAGACCATCCTTGAGGTCAAAAGAGTTTTTACCAAGAGAGGATTAATTCTTCAACTGGAAGAAAAGGTTCAGACCATGGACCTAGGGATACAAAAATTCTTCAGCAAGATCGAGGCTCTCCAAAAGAAAGGTCTCCCCGGTCTGAAGGTTATTAATGATAAACTGATGACACTTCCAGATTACAAGAAGAGATTGACTGAAGTGTCCAAAGACAGTTCAAAGTTTGCAGGCATATAAGGGAGCATCACCGACAAAGAATTCCTGGATGCCCTTCAGTTGGACATCAGTATCCAACACGAGATTCGATACATATTCCTCACTAAGCCCACATTCGCCAAGTATACAGAAATGGACGAAGTGTATTGGAGACTGCTCAAAGTCACTGTGCCTAGTCATCTCAGATGGGAGGAACTCTGCGATCTACTCGATTAGTAGATGAGCTGTCTAGGTCCAGTCACCTGTCCAGTCAGATGAGGTCATGCGAAGGCATCATCAACGGTCTACCCAAAAATCCATGTGCAGTTGCACCGAGTCATCAAAACAGTTGGATTAGTTAAATCAGTTAGGCTAAAAATAGAATTAGCACGTCCTGATCAGTTATGACAGAAACGTTTGTAATTTGAGTTATAAATACTTCACCTTTCGAAGTATTGGAGGTTGTTGATCTTTACACCCTGACGCTATTAGACTGTAACATTTTTTGAAGAGATCTGCCATTAATAAAAAGGAGGCACTTTTACAGGATTCTTGCATGTATTCACTGGTGATGTTTATTCTCTAAGTTGAATGTTATTCTTGCTTTGTGATCATATTGTTTTCTGAAACTAATCTTTAATAGTAACGTATGTTGCATGATTTATCTTGGATAACCTGTTTCCGAATTTAAAGATTTTAATGTTTATATTCTAATGTTTTCAATTAAGAAATTCTTAACTGCTTCTTAGTTGAATTTATCTTTCTCATCTTTTCTTCTGTCCATCATTTAAGCTATTAAAGATCCAGTGAGTATATTATCTCGCCCTGTGGAAGTATTCCTTTACGTTTCTGGTTTGTATCTCATGTTTATTATAACACAGACCCCATAGCCCAATGGATGTGTAGACTGTCTCAACCAATTTAAAAACACTTCGACAACAAAACCTACCTATTTATTTACCTAGCCTAACATCTACAGTTAAAAACAAAGCTAAATCATATAGAGAGATCCCTCTCTGAAGCTGGAAGGGCTAGATCCCAGCTTTAAAAGCGGTTGGATAAAGTTACCTTTGTAGATTTCTTCTTTTTCAACCTCTAGGAAATTTACCGAGTGCTAACAACTCACTTCCTAAGCTAAATACTAGCGCTACTCGCATCTCGTGACTTCGCGAGTTGGAGTGTTGAGCCCTCGTTCTCCTCCTTCGCGAATTCCCGAGATACGATAAGTCAACAATGGGTTGACTCTTTCCCAGGAGACATGTGTCCATCACCTATCAACCACACGGTCCCCACCTAACGGAGGTGCCCCGTGTTCGCATGAGCCCTCGGTGCTCGGCACTTCATGACTTTTACAGTCGAAAAGAAACTCTCTCAAGTTCCGAACCCCCGATAGGCGATAACCACAAAAGTTCTGATCCCACGGTTCTCCCGTGGCTTGGATCCAATGGTCATGATCACGTCGCGATCTCACGAATTGTGAGTTCATGCAGTCCTACCCTTGACCACTCCACGTCGTGAGTCAGAAAAATTCTACTCTCCTGCCTATACAAAGGCTAAGATCGATGGTCAATAGGGCTCCGTCAGATCCTTGGATCTACGGTCCCGATTCCTTCACTACTTGCGAAGGCTAAAATGGGTCAAGGCATTAACACCTACGTTCCTTCCTCCAATCTAACGGTTGTGACAGACCTTAGATCCCCCAAAAGGATCTTGGCTATTCATCTAACAAACAAAAGGGTACTCTCCTTCGATATTTGAAACTCACTATCCTTCCTGAGCTTCATCAACTATGAAAGACTTGAGAGATTTGCGCTTTGTCTCCTGGACTTGACTCTTAAAAGAGTCTTCAGTACAACTATTCATCAAGGGGTTATGGGGTTCTATTTGATCGCAGAGGGCCTGTGCATATCGACACTACCTCTCATGAGATTAACAAACTCCATCCTCCAAGGGACTCAGAATGACTAGGTGAGTAAACCATCGTACATGCGGCTATGCCTAAGGTCGACGAGCTCACAGTTCGTGGCTCTAGCTTAAGATGCTACAAAACTCCAGAATTTATGAGAACAAGTCATGTCCGACCCATATAATTCCTTACTTGCCTAATTATACAACCAAGCAGAAATAGAAGGGATACAGTATATCCATTAAGCATTCATTCACATTCCTGAAAGCATGCACAATATAACCAATTCATACACAGTCACAACAAAGTTACACAGGGTAGGAAATCACTTATCTATTACAGGTTTCCTCCAACCAATTGACTGTGGGTGTTTGTCCTTCCACCCTACCATAGGCTCAGAGGCATTCATTCTTATCACTCTGGCCACCCCCGTGCCAAGCCATGATATCACTAGGGAATTCTCATAGTTCTTGAGGGTTCTCTCTCTGTTTCAGCTTCTGTTCGGGTCTTTTTTTCTGCAACTCGGAGATTTCTCACTCGATTGTGGCCTGGGAGAGGTTTCTCAGATGCTCTTCAACATCAAGCTCACGACCTTCTGTTCATTATTCGTTGGAGATATTCATGCCTCTCCCTTGTGAGCGTCCGCCCTTGTCTAGTGCCTCCTTTTCCCGTGTGTGTGTCCCTCTTACTTGGGAAGGTTTTTGCCGACCTATCCGGTTCCTTCTGTCAGAAGGAAGCTCAGGTATGAAAGTCCCTGTGGTACTTCAGACTGACAGCCCATGTTTCCATTCATGGGGGTGGTTGTTGATTCAACCACCGGTCCTTTCTTCATTGACTGATTTTCTTTCCTTGGGATTTAAAGGAGGCTTGTCATCCTTATCAAGGGAGATTTGGGGTTATTTGATACATGAACCCTCTCTTATAGTTTTCACATTCTTCCTCTAGTGATATCATAGCCAGTACTTTCAAGGATTCACCCCCACAGTCAGTTATTGGCAACTCAAACAATAATAAATTTACATTTTCCTCATGCATTGGCATGGTAATTCCTACTTTATGATTAATTACAAATTGGGGGAAACAGGGTGTTACAATTCCCTCCCCTTAAAGGAACATCGTCCTCGGTGTTCTTTCTCAAAAACACCTGTCATGCCTTTCTCATTCATCCACTTCAGAAGTCTTGACCTTCATCCTCGATCAGGTCCTTTTTCGGGATCTGAGTCTTCGTCATCTGCCTTCAATAATTCTTGGACACAAGCATATTGACCATAATTTTGTGCGAAAACATATTACTGTTGTTCAAAATTCAAAAAGGAAAAATTTCATATTCTAGCACAGTACTTATCTGTGCAGTTTGTGGATCTGTATCCACATTGTAGTTTTGTTATCCATGCTCATCGCTTTCCTTGACGTACCCATTGGGTGCATGATTTCGATTCAATAGTTCACAAGAGCTATCATGATTTCACTTTCCTTTCCAAGGTTTTTCTGCACGGGAAACTACCTAGTGTGTGCATGATCCCAATAGTTTACAAGAATTAATAAGAGCTCCTCTTCCTTGTGGTCACTCATCCTCCAGGCCCAGGCTCAGGCATCCCCTTCATTGTTATACAGTCCCTTGGGTGATCCAGCTTGCCCTGCTAAGGTTTTCTCTCACAGGAAAATTTTAGAGACTCTATCGAGTCTTACATTCGAGGCATCCCTCAGAATTGCTCTGCCGAGGCATCCCTCTGGCTTGTGTTACCTCAACATAATTTATTTCAGGTGATCATGACTTATCACGGGGTTCTCATGGCTCAACAGTAGCCCTTTTTCATCATCTTCAGCTTTGACAACCTTCATCTATTCCTTTCTGGACATGTATTTTCTTCCCACCTATATCACAGGTATATAAAACTCATGAGACATCATTATAAATTTTAACTTTCAGAATTTTATTGCAAATCTGTCACCCACGGATTTTCCAATCTCGCGAATTGTTTTCATATTTGTTCCGCACAGGAACCAGATTCATAATTATGGGAATTTCCTTCCCATAACGGTTTGGTTCAGTAGTCGATTGGCCTTCCTTATGGGCTTACAATGATGCCATATCCAATACCCCTTTGCTTCCTGCAGTTTCCACTTCAATCGGCCAAACAACTTGTTAGCTTTTCCATGCATATACATTTTATTGCACCTTTACAACATCGTCACAACAATTTCAAAATTGTGCATACTTAACAATTAAATTACTTTCTCAAAAAGGGAAATACCATCCC